>CM052545.1:1290864-1363361 GCA_028533065.1 Trachops cirrhosus
GGGGGAGAAGGAGGGAGGAAGAGAGGGAGGGAGGGAGGGAGGGAGAGAGGGAGGGAGGGAGGGAGGGAGAGAGGGAGGGAGAGAGAGAAAGCGGGGAGAAACATGGATGTGAGAGAGAAACATGACTCGACTGCCCCCCATATGCACCCGGACCAGGGACAAACCCACAGCCTGGGTAGCGCCCTGACAGGGAACTGAACTGGCGATCTTTTGGTTTAGAGGACAACGCTCCAAACAACTCAGCGACCCGGCCAGGGCTAAAAAGAAGCTCCTAATTTTTACGTAGTTGTAGTTTAAATTTTGGTTTCCTTTGTCCTGATTTTCTGCAAGATTATAACAATATTATGGTGTTTTTGTAAGTTTTTGAAAAATATGACATTCACAAAGGAATTAGTGACTTGTCTTGAATTGATTTCTGTGCATTGTCGAAAGGATAAAATTTCATCTCTGCTATATGGTTCATTGTTGCTGAGAAACACTCATGACTTTAGAAGTACTCTCTTTCATTATTCTTCCCAAAAGAACCGAGATAAATGTCTTGGCTGTATAAGCCCTAACATTCGGATGCGTGAGAAAAAAATGCACGTGCAATGATTAGCATGTCAACTGACAGCCCGTAATTCCAACTCGAACACGTGACCTGGTGGCTGGCTGCGAGGCACACACATTTCACCCAGTGTCTTTTTTTTAATTTTTATTTTAGTTTGTTCAGTACCGTCTCTATCCTTTATTCCCATTCCAACCCCCTAGTTTTGTCCATGTGTCCTCTATATTTGTTCCTGTAAACCCTTCCCTTCTCCCCTGAAATTCCCTCCCCTCTCCCCTCTGGGCACTGACTACTTGTCCTCTATTTCAGTGTCTTTTGTTATATTTTACTTATTTATTTGTTTTGTGGTTTAGGTTCCTGTTAAAGGTGAGATCATATGGTATTTGTCTTTCATTGCCTGGCTTATTTCACTTAGCATAATGCTCTCCAGCTCCATCCATGCTGTTGCAAAGGGTAGGAGCTCCTCCTTTCTTTCAGCTGCATAGAATTCCATTGTGTAAATGTACCGTAGTTTTTTGATCCACTCATTTACTGATGGGCACCTGGGTTGCTTCCAGCACTTAGCTATTGTAAATTGTGCTTCTATGAACATTGGGGTGCATAGGTTCTTTTGGATGGGTGTCTCAGGGTTCTTACACACAGAGGACGCAGAGCGCGCAGTAATAGAAAAAGCCAATCCAGGTCACGTGAGCGTCCCAGGAAACTGGGTTCTTTGCTTCTAGGTTGAAAGCATGGCCCCGCCCTGGGAAGTCCCTCAGAGAGAGGACAGGGCGCCCTAATGGGAGCGGCAGGCGCTGCTGAGTTACGGCTGTGGCACAACCAGGGCGAATGACTTACCGGTTTGAAGGGGAGACCCACTGTTTAGGGACAGTTGTCTGTCCCGAGCTCTGTGAAAGAGACAGGAATTTTCATATATTTAGGTATGCTATTTCAGAACCAATGCTGTGGGCTCCTGCGGTGATTTATATTATTCCTCCCAGTTTCCACTTTTATACGTTCAGCTTGCATCTTTTCTTCCTTCCGCGGCGTCGATGCTGCGTGACTCACTGTGACTTGAGCCGCACTTTCCTGGACATCGTCTTAACCACCCTTCCCATTACGACCCATTTGGAAAAAATATGTCCCTTCACATACCCACAAAGCTCTAGTCATTGACCACTAAACTCTGTAACTCTCTGCCTGTTTCCTGTACTTCGTACATACCTGTCTCGTAGGAGCTGAACAGCAATTGTTTCTTTAAAAATATTTGTGTCTCTTAAACTTAATTTGTTTTAGGTAAAGGGCCGTGTCCTGTTCACTATTATAGCCTAGAAATGAGCGCAGTTCGGGATGGGTAAGGGCATATCCAAAACGCTGCCAAAGTGGGCACACTCCCTCCACACGCATCAGAGGGTGAGAAGCAGAACAAACAGAAAACACCTCCCGCAGACAGGCAGAGGGCCCCCGACACACCCGTCCTTCCTTCGGGGGGACTCGCAGTGCGGCTAGTACAGGGGTGACACCACGCCCGTCCTTCCTTCAGGGAGACGCACAGTGCGGCTAGTACAGGAGCAGGTTCAGGCTCCTGCAGGTGCGGTGCTCCAGCTCCGTGCTCCCCGCCCAGGTGCAGGCCGACCGGTGGCCTGGGGCTCCGTCTGCCTCCCACGTGGGAGGCAGGAACAGCGGGTCTATCGTTAGTTTCCAAGGACAATCGCACCCATTTCCAGAGGAAGTGCAGAGAGAATAGGGGGAGTTACACTGTGCGTGGCAACTTGACTGCAGCAAGGTTGGCCCTTCTGGGCAACCTCTCCCTGTGTCCAGGGACGGTGAGTGAGGACAGGGGAGAACCGAGCGTGTTGGGGACCGTCTGCTCCACAGAAACAAAGAACAGCGGGACGCCTGTGGTGTGGGGAAATGAGAGGAGGAGGCTGATAGAGAGATTCCCCAACGCAAATCAGCAAACAGTTGTTCTAAGCATTCGTTTACAGGATCGGGAAATCTGGGGCATCCCTGTGATAAAACTTATATTTGAGTTTACGATGCCATTCCACAGAACTAACTGTGTCGACTTCCTCTGTCCTGTGATTAGTTATGCATTGCAATTTGCATCTCATGTAATTTTCGATTGCATGTGAGAGCGGCACCGTGAAGCCTCCAGGGCCATGCCTCTAGATGTTTCTTCTGTCTCCGGGTGGACGGCTGAGTGTCGGTGGAGCCTCGGTGGGAAGAAACCCCTCGGTTTATGCGTTTCAGAGAGAACTTAGCAGAGTCCGCAGTTCCCCGGATGATGAGAGACTGAAGGACTGTGAGTGAGCGGACGCAGGAAAATGGGGAGGACACGGAGCCGCGGGGGGGCGCTGTGTGCAGCTGGAGAGAGACTGCTGAATGTGCAGACTGGAATCTTCTGGATCGTAGTGGGTGAATCTCACCGGTCTAAGGGAGGGGAACGGCCAGGAAGACCTGAGATGCAGAGATAGAATGGATGGATGGTGAGATTATCCTTCGGTTTTGTTGGCAAATTAGTCTTTCAAGACCTGGCAGGGGAGGCAGAAACTCTTTCTTAAATACAGGCAGCGTGACTTTCGGCAAGAGCTCCGAACGGGAAGCCGCCACACTTCTGATGCTGTAGCCCTTCTTGCCGAGAGCACAGCCTCGTGAATTCAGCAGCAGTGAGAACTAACAGGCCGGGTGCAGGGCTAGAGTTTCTCGGCATGGATTTCTCAGCTCCGATTGGCAACACTCGACCCTCTCCGATCTTACGTCATGGGTCGAGAAGTGTTAGCCTTAGCACCCATCAGCACACGCAAACCAAAAGCACAGCTTGGCGAGGGATGCACCGTGGACTCGGAACGTCACGGGTGCAGCCGGGCATCAAACCCAGGCCCGTGTGTGACTGCAAACGCGGGCCGCGGCACGCAGGCCCGGACCCACCTGCGCCGCGCCCTCCGCCAGCGCGCAGCTCAGCACGTGCTTTCTGTCGCCGAACCTAGAAGCCAACGCTGGGAAAACGGGGGGCGCTGCTCCAGCAGGCGCGGGGGTTCGCATGGTCAGGAAAGCCATTAATTAGGGCTGGCATGTCACTGGTAGGAAAAATTTGACTGACAATAAATTTACAGTTAAGGTTATGTGAAGCTGAATCTGATTTATAAGGCTTTTGTGGTTGATATTAAAGACGAAACATTTTTCTTAAAAGGATCCATAGTTTTCGAATATCAAATCAAAACAACAAAAAAATCTTCTTTAAAGTCATGAGAAGATATTAATCATTTTGAACAGTTAATAATACATCGTTACTGTCAAATATATAAAGAAAAACTATATTTCATGGGCTTATATTCCTAAATATTTTCAAGATGGCCAGAATTACCAAATACATGTTAAGATATTTCCAGGTAATAATAATAGGTTCCTCAAATGAATTGTCAGTGTGTACTTAAATCCCTCCAAAATAATGAATCCACAATATCAAAACCCAAGTAATCTTCTACAATTAGAAAATACTCACATTTCAGTGGTTGACATCTTAAAATAATTTAAAACCAATTGAAAATAAATAATTCACAGTTCGAAGAATGAAGAACAAAGATGTTCTAACTCATAGGAAATAATGTAATTTAAAAGACCTAATATACTTCCAGTTATTTAAATATTAGCATAAAATATTTAAATGTAGGAAGAACACAGCATGTATAAGCAGTGTGCAGGCAATTAGTAATCTTAGATTTAATATTTAAATGTAAGGACGTGGCAAATGATTGAGCATCGAAATTTTCTCCCCTGTAGAGATGTATTGTTTTCCAGAAAAAGATTAATGGACATTAGAAAAATATCTTTATAGTTCGTACTTACAGGCTTAAACATACATTTATGAATATATATTAATTCATTTATATACACATTTACATTATTCTCTGTACAATTAAATGCACTAGAACCAGAACTACAAGTAGATATAAATCAACCTTTGAAAACATTTCAACCTCTGTTTTTAACACCAGCGTCCTGTTGATAAAATTAGAAGGAAACCGTGCATTATTTACTGTTTTTTTTCGAGTGCCCAATGTAATGAAGACGCTGCCGGTAACGTCTGGCTTTTGAGTTTCGTTTTGTTTCCGTTTCTGTTCTGTTTGTTCTTTGTTTCTCGTGGAAGAAAATCTAATGGCTTTGTTCTAAAGCAGTCAGACGTTTTCTCGTCGAACATGAAGAAACCACATTGCTTCAAACAGAAAATAATGTTCAGACACGAGGAACATGTATTAGTCCGACCGCAACCTTTAAGGCCACGGGGAGGACGCGCCAGCAAGAGAAGCCCTTGGAAAGAATGACTCCAGCTGAAGGACTCAGTGAAACGATTGTGTAGGATCACAGCGTCGTGCCTGGTACGCAGCCGACAAACACTAGATACCAGTTCCCTCCTCCACTGTAACGGGCTTCAGTGTATGCCTTCCTCTCACTGTCAGCGGGACGTGCCAGGAGAGGGTCACAAGACCCTCTCATCGCACAGGCTCGGCGCGACGCTGGCCCTTGACCCCACCCCAGGATGGGGAACTCGCTGCCTAGGCCTCCCTCCCATCCCAGACAAACGTGGGATTCGCACCCAGACGGTAGAGAAGGTGCCTTCTTCTTCTCTGCAGTTTCCAGCTGAACTTTGATATTTATTTCAGACTCTTCTATCTATATTTTTATTGTTTCTTTCATTTTCTTTTTACAGCTGCAGGAAAATCCAGAATTTCCAAGTATTAATTAGATTAGTATTGAGTTTCGTGCTCTCTATTCCCTTTACGGTGGAAGAGGGACAACACTGATATATTGTGGAAATAAAATTTAACTGCCTACTTCTTGAACAAGCAAACCAAACATTTCATTCGATGCTCTCAACAAGAAGCCCTCCTATCTCACATAAAATGTAAAATTAAAAATTTTCTATTCACAGTGGTGTAATGGAGGTATGGGTTTTATTCTAAATCTCAAAAGGAGCTTTGCCCTTCCCCCTGTAATTTGGAGCTGGAGGATGTCCCGTTTCATCTGCAGGACAGAGCGGCTCTCTCCATGAATCCAAAGCTCCCACATGGCAGGAAGAATTAAGGGACTACACAATCCCTTTTGCAAAGAGACTTTTTGAACTCAAGAATACTAGAGAGAAGCCAGACAAAATTTTTATCCACTGGTGGCAAATGCTATTAATAATTGTCTATATGTAAGCAGGATATTTCATTAAACATCATGAAAACAAAAATTACAACCAGAGAAGAAATAGACTTCAACATACACAGTGAAACTGTGAAAGCCTGGGCTGACCTTGGTTCGGTCCTCAGTTCAAGTGCAGACGGCAGCTAAGGCGTCAGGAGCAGGCTGAGACTCGGAAGGGCAGCAGTGGGGGAATCAGGAGAGGTCACCAGGGGCCCAGACGTGTCCTTAGAGACCAAGGCTGGGACCGCCCACCCCTCCTCTTCCCAGTTACTAGTGCGGATGGGAGAGTCAGTGAAGAAGGCTGATGGGAAATGGATTCATTGTGGTAGGGTGTTGGAGACCCAGGACCCCCAGAAAAATGGACAAATAAGCCTGAAATGTCACTGTGGCAGATGACGGACTGCAGCTGTCCTGCTGGGCACCTCGTGAGCAGGTGGGGCCCTTCGGGGAAGACAGTGATGCCGGGGACAGAGCACCGCAGGGAGAGAGGGGACCCCGCGTGGGATGGACTCACTCCGAGAGAAGCCACAGGCTGAGTCTCCGGGGCTGAGCGGGGCTGTGAGGACAGGACCCTGGGCATGTCACCCATTCAGGGGGACACCTGGAGTCCGGGCCAGCTACGTGTCAACTGTATACGTATACATAAAAGAGAGAGAAAGACCCCCCCCACCACGTCTTTGGGTGGTTCCCCTCCCAGGGGGTGGGGCAGATGCCCCCCACTCCTTCAGGATGCTCACCAGCACCTGGAGGACCCTCCACCGCCACGACTGGAATGCATCAGTGTTGAGAGTAAAGCAGACTCTTCGTTCAACAATCTCAGGAAACCCTCTCCCTCGGCGAGTCCCAGCCTCACGCAAACCTAAGCGAAGGGTTTAAGATGTCCGGAACAGCTCCTGCTTTCTTTCTCGTTCATGACCGCACTCGTTACTGTACTGATTTGGGCATTTAATTCGGGTGTCCTTGTTCTCTGAGAGGTCACGTTGCCTCGGACTCTGTTGTCACGAGACGCCGTGCAAGGCGGGTGCTGTGCTCTGAGTCCCCGTGGCGGTCTCTCTGCTGGAGTGGTGTTCTCTGCGGCCTCGTGTTCGGGATGCTTGGGCTTAGTGTTTACAGTCCAGATAGCCTTCATGTTTCAGTGCTGATCCAGAGATCATGGGCTCTTTAGTGGATGTGGAGTATGAAATGCTTTGACTGCCTCTGCTTACGAGACCAAAATCTAATACTTCCAGTTACTATTCATAAGTTTTTGAACTCAGCCCATTATTATTTCTAGCCTTAGTCTCTGCTGCCGAATGAGTTCAAGCAAATGCGTGGGCCTAGTGCAATGGGAGATCGTGAACTTGGCCAAGAGGAGCATTTGCCTGCGCAGAAATCATCCTTCCAGGCATGGCACGGTCATAATAGGGCTTATAACTGTGACTCTGGACAGCTAAAACTGGTGAAATACTCCATTAAAGTTGCTGGTCAAATCAATAAAAGCATCAGAGAAACGCATCCAATTAGGTTGCTTAGATAAGTATTTAATTTGCATGTAAATAGTTAGTGTTAGGTAATTAAATGTCCATTGGTTCTTCAAGATAAATTATTGCTATTTCTCTCTAGTTAACTTAGAAACGTGTTGCAAGAATTTTGAGAGATTTTTGTTTGGACATTAATTCAGTCAACTAGGTCTATTCAAGCTAAATGACTATTTATTTTTTATTTAGCTGACAATGAATCAAAAACTGCCCCTTCTATTTCACTTTGATTAAATATGTAATTATAACTGTAATTTAATTATAATTTAGTATTATCATTGTGCAACCTAATGGTATTTGATACAGTATTTGAATTAGAAATAATAACTACATTTCACTGCCTACATAATGCACTACCACTGGTGGTTTTCAAATATTTTTGAAAATGCAAGAAAGGATCAGATTAATATTTTTGATGGTATTTTTGAATTAGTAAACATTATTTTAGGAATTTATACCGAAAGTTTCCATTTCAAAGGAGGTGAAATGTTCCTGCTTGAGAGGTCTAGAGAAACATCTTAAGCATACAAATCAGAATACAATTTCAGGGGAGAATAGGAAGGGTTTACAGGAATAAATATAAAGGACATATGGACAAAAACTGGGGGGCTTGGAAATGGGAGGGAGGTGGGAAGGGAGGGGTAGGTGGGCCAGGATGGGAGTAAAGGACAGAACACTGTACTTGAACAATGATTAAAATAAAATTAGAAGAAAAAAAAGAATACAAATCAATGCTAGAGAATTTTAGGGGCCGAAAAACATCTCCTCTTGAACATGGTTTTATTTTCTCAATATAATCGCGCATCCACATTGATCTTGCAGCCCTTAACAGTAATGATGTTCTAAAGTCAATTACATTCCAGGTGGAGATTTGCTGAGCTAAAGACATAAACTTCACTGGTCGCGCAGAGCCGTGAACCAGTTTTTCTCACGAACTCTCGCAGTGCTCACCTCTGCCGGTGCGAGCGAAACCTCGTCTTCCCTCTGCAGCCACCGGGCTGTTCGTTAGCTGGTGACTCATTTCTGGAGCTTGAGAAAAGGGGGACCATCTTCCCTGCCCGCCACACATAGCCACTTCTGAATATTTCTTTGGGAGCAAACTTTCAGATAACTAATTTTTGCTTCTTACCATCATTAAGTCATTCAACAAACACTGAGGAAACATCAATGATGGCAAAGTCTGCTGTGGCATCTACTGGAAACTGAAATTTGTACATGTCTGTATTGGTAAATATTGGACAAAATGGTAAACATAAAATGAAGGTTAAAACCCTAATATAGGACAAAAGTATTGTAAAATTAATTAATTAAAAACCTCATCTTCGATATTGTGTTTTTCTCTCTGTGCCTTATGTATGTGTGTCTGTGCATGTGGAGGCATCTGTGTACATGTGTGTGGATAGGCAGATAGGCATGTAAACATGCATGCAGACATGCATGCACACATGTAGGTGTGTGTGTGCACACAGGCCGGCCAGCGTGCATACGTGTGTGTGTGTACGAAGGGAGACATTTCGCCAGCGAGCCCGCAGAGCCTGCCATCCCAGACCTGCAAACTGCCACATTCACGGAGCAGCAGCACTACAAGGCCGGCTTCTCCTGGGCCCAGGGGGGCGGACCCTGCTGCAGAAGCGAGTTTCATGTCGGTGACGTCTTCGAGATACGTCAGTCTGTGGCCTGTTTGCAGCGGTTATGGAAGGTGTCTAGTATGGGCAGGTCTCTATAAGCAAAGAAGAGAAAATTATGAAAAGTGGCGGCCGCGACCCGAGGGGTTTCTGAGACGGGGGCGCGTGCGTTTCTGTGTGCTGACTTGGGGGGGGGTCCGCTGCCGGCGTCGGAGTCTCAGGACCCGTCCGACTCTGTCGGGAGGCGCTGGCACTGCCCTCGCGGTGTTTCTCAGAGAAGGGGGTTTGCTGACCCCCCGCAACAGTAGCAGTAAGAGGAAGTGACGGTCGTGTCTGTGAGAAGTAGGGGCATGCCCAGTATTTGCTTCACGCTACTTTTAATTTAGAAGTGAAACATTTTCCCAGATACCGCCTCTGTGCGAAGTGTGTTTTTGTTAAAATTACATTTTTGCGATTCACTGCGGCATTCACAGGCACGGCGGTGCCGAGCAATCCCCGGGGAGCGATGCCACTGCGGTGGCATGGTGCTTCACGAGGAGAACGCTAGTGACGCAGGGACGGCATTGCACCGTTTCCCGCGGCCCCTCTCCCCCGGGCGGGTTTCGTTTTGCCCTGAAACAAGTCGCCCGCATTCGCTGTGGCTGTGAAGGGACGCGGAACGCGGCAGCGTCGCCAGGCAGCTCACAGGGCGGCCGGGGACGTGTCCCCGCTGCGGTGAATGCTCACGAACCGCGGCGCGCCTACGGCTCTGCCCGGGACGCGCGCCTCCTGATTTACTTTCAGAGCAAATGGCAACCTCGAACTTCACACCTGGGCAGTTTGCGTTCCGATGTCCTGCGTCTGCGCAGCGGGTGCGGTTGCGGAGCGGGAGGTGGGGTTGCGGGGGGCTGCGGGGGGCTGCGGGGGGCTGCGGATGGGCGGTCACCATCCCCATCGAGAGTTTTATCTTACTGTGTCTTTAAAACTTAGCAAGTTAAGATTTATTTCTTTAGAGCCCAACTTAGCGGATCTGAAAGTAATGAGAATTTAACACAACATCCGATGTGTCAAGTTGCAAAAGAAAATAGAAATGTTGTCTCTAGGAACCTTGAAATTGTGCCTGTTCTTTCTGGGGTCAGAAGCTGAAACTTTTCTTAAAGGATTTTTTTAATAAAGGAAAAGAGAAATGTAACCTATTAAAATATTTGGATTTTTACAACTTCACCAAGGGGAAATTTTCTGTGACTAAGATCCTTCTGCAAATGAAGGGAAGGATTGAGAAATGGTAAATATAAGGGAAATCTTTTTAAAACTTTATCATTTTTATTGCTTTTAAAAATAATCGACTATATTTTAATTCCACTGGTGTTGCATTAGGACAGGATTTTGCATCAGAACATTTAAAATGTGTTTCAGAAATATGAAAGTGCACTAAAGACCTTCAAATCACCTTTAAACACTTTCAACGCCTAATCCAAATTATTAGGAGGCGGTTCTTTTTTAAAAATGTATTTTAGGTCTGCTGACAGTTATTAAAAGAAACTGCCCCTAAGATCAAATGTGCATAAACATGGATTAAACAGAGTGTGTGGACAATGCGCTTCATTGTTTATCGATTCTATGGAGGGCTGTTGAAATTAAACGCACAGATGTTCAAGTCTGCATAGATCTCCTTTAAACTAAAAGACCCACTCACAAACATCTTGTCCCCATCTTGATCCGTTTTCAGGAGGTCACACTCTCAGTGTTCCGAAGTGACGGTGTCCTTGCAGGCAGTGGCCTGCCTCAGGAAGGCAGCGGGCAGCTTGCTCCACGTGGCCTGCAGAGGGTCCTGCACCTCTGGACACGGCACCTTCGCAGCCGACCGCCCAGACACGCGTGTCCGACACGGCATGTGGGGATTTGGTTTGTTCGTTTGTCCGTCCGCTTGCTTGCTTTTGTGGCAAGTGTCCGGGCTGAATCCAATTCTCCTGTCTCAGACGTCAGACAGCTGGGCGTCGGCTGCCCTCAGCAGAGGACCGGGTAAGGAAGGCGCGGTCCGTGTGCTCTGTGGAAGGCTACTCGGCCATAGGAAAGGTCAGATGCTGTGCCGATTTGTGCCAATACGGCTAGGTCTGGAGAGCGTCGTGCTAAGCAAAATCAGTCAGACAGAAAAAGACAAGGACTGTATGATTTCACCCACACGTGGGAGGTAAAACCGAAAGCAACAAATGCACAAACAAGACAAAGAAATGAACAAGCACTCGGAGACACAGAGGACAGCACGGTGGTGGCCAGAGGGGAGGGCGTGGGGGGTGAAGGGTAGACAAGGCCTTGTGATAGATTCGCCCTTGGGTGGTGAACACACAATGCAATGTGATAAATTGCACACCTGAAACATTTATGATTTTATTAACCTCTGTCACCCCAATACATTCAACTTAAAAATGTATACAGTTTGCGTGATAAGACATCTGTCTTTGGGATTCTGTGCAAAAAGGGTCCTGCCCACACTATGACCTAGATTATGATAGGATTCTCTGTGTGTGGGCTCAAAGTCGTGCTTAGCCCTGTTCCCGACATTCCTGTTTGTGTTTGAAAACTTCCCGGTCACAGGAGATTAGCGTCCCTCCTGGGGACACCGGTCAGGACACAGCAGACGGAGTCCGTGAATGTCCAGAGGTGGAGATGTGGTCAGTTGCTTCCATGAACGAGACGATGGGGCAACGGTCATCAGGTGGCATTTCTGCTGAGCAGGGAGCAGGCAAAGGGCCCGATGCCACAGGCCAGACCCCTCCGGGTCACTTGGAGTCCCGCTGGCACAGCGGGTGAGGCCCAAACGCTGGCACAGCGGGTGAGGCCCAAAGGTGCTGCTGGACACACGAGCACGGGTCACGTAGAGCCCACTGCGTCTCCGTGCGGGAGCCGCACCCGAACCGAAGTCGGCTCTGTCTGGGTAACCCTGTGATCCGATGGAGACACCTCCACAGGCTGGATGGGCGAAGTGAGGGGATGGAGGCTGGTTTTCACCGACAGTTCCCGTGGCTCTGTAATTGCTCCATCTTGTGGGAGGTGATAGAAATCAGAAGGTATTTTCCTGAACAGGATGCGTGCCTAGGGGATGTTATTTCCAGAAACTAGGAAAAGACACTTCTTCTCATGCAAAAAATGCTCATGGAATCTGCAACGCATTCCAGAATTCCGCCAGTTTGGCAGCTCAGTCAGCTATCTGTAAATGACTCCACATATTGCTTCTGTCATTGTTATCATAATCAGTTGTAGTATTATTATTATTAAATTAAACAGATTTTTCTTAGTCTAAACAAAAACTGTTAAATTATTAAAGACACCAACCATACTTAATTAATGTTAATGATGATATATTGAGAAAACCAGATAGATTAATCTAGATAATTCAATACAAAGGAAATTGCTATTTAGTATGTGACCAGTTTAGCAATCTGTCCTTAAAGGACACAGAATCCCCTGAATTTTAAACTGTTTTAAATAATGTTAAGTGCTTGCCTTTTCTGTGGGTTTATTATATCAAGAATTTTAAGTTACCTGATATAATTAAAAATAAATTACTCATAAATAATTGTTTCATTAAAAAAATGTGATGATTATAATTTTGTTCAACTCTCCATATCCTTGAAACATAGTGTAAAATTTATGACATCATGTAAGTTAATAGTACAATAAATGTTAACAAATTTATTGCTGACTTTATGCTTATAACTCCTAAGTAATATGAGTAACCTGTCATAGGCACGTGGAACACTTTACTGACGCATTATTTGCTGTTACTCGGCACATAAACATAAAGTTAAATATATAATATGCACCGACATCATTTCCGTTGCTTTTTGAAATGCACCGTTTCATCAGGGGACACTGGGATACGCTCTGTAAAAGCTTCGGCACACAGTGTTACAATCTGACCTCTGTGTCCACCGCAGCACGCTCGCCACCGGAAGTCCCGCCTCCGGCCGTCCCCGCCCAGCACTCCCCTCCCCACCCATTTCCCCCTCCCCAGCCCCGTTTCCTCCGCAACCCCGATCTGCTGTCTGCACCCGTGAGTGTGTTTTTGTACTGTTCGGTGTTGTTATTGTTTTTTTCCCAAAATTCTGCAGTATTTGTCCATCTCCATCTGACCTCTTTCACCGAGCATAATGTCCCCATGTTCCATCCATGTTGTCGCCAACGGCAAGATTTCAAAGGAATCCATCAAAGAAGCGAAAAGACAACCTCCCGAATGGGGAAGGCAAATCATCCATCCAATCAGAACTTAATATCCAAAATATGTAAATAACTCACACAAGCTAACAACAAAAATAAGCAACCATGAAAAATGGGCAGAGTACCTCAACAGATGCTTTTCCAGAAAAGACCGACAGACGGCCACCAGGCACAGAAAAGGCGCTCGATGCCACTGACCGTCAGTCAGGGGCACAGAAATCAGAGCCACAGTGAAGCGACACCTCAGCCCGTTTTGTGATCCAGCAGACGAGCAGTGGCCAGCGTCACTGGAGAGGTTGTGGAGGACAGGAGGCCCCTCACCCTGTCTGTGGGATCGCTGAGCCGGGGCGCAGCTGGGGCTGGCGGCTGCACGGAGAGCAACGCGCTGTAGGAAAGCTTCCGAAAGAGTCACAGAGATCTGTCAGGGGCCGAAACTTGGTTTCTTGTTTTTTGAAATTCAGTTAATATTGATCAGTCATAAAAACACGAAATTAGGCAACTCTAAGTAGTCACTTAGAATGGCGCTGGTGAACCCCGACAGCTGAACTCAGGCTGGGATGTAGGACTGGTCCACGTGCTTCTCCATCCTCGTCCCCAGGTTCGCTGGCCCGACCTCCTGCCTTCAGCCTGTGTCTCGGCAAGACCGGAGGTGCTGGGATTTGTGTCTGGCAGGAGCAGCTTCCCGTCTAGCGGAGTAGTGGGGACAGAAGAGAAGCCACTTTGCTCTGTGTTACCAGTTAAACCTCAGCTGATGTTAGTGGCCATTTTTTTTAATGAGACCTGGCGCATTTGACGGATGTGGTAAATACAAAGAACCAGAAGACAAGGTTTTGAAAACTTAAAGCTTCTGTAAGCTTTAGTAAGAAAAACATAAAATGAACTGCCTAATGGGGCATTTCTCAGATGAATTTACATGCATTTCAGATATTTTTCAAAGTTTGACCTTTGTCTTCATGCTCAATATTACCCACAGTTCTTTCTGTGGTTGGTGGCTTTTGGCCCTGCTGCTTTAAAATCAGATTTTAAAACTGCTAACTGATCCTTTGTTTCTGAGTCATAATTTTCTTCTCTTGGATATGTTTAAAATGTCTATAGTAAAAACTACGCAAAATGACGATATTGCTATTTGAGTAATAGCATCTAATACTGGCTGGAAAATCCGCTTGCACCAACTTTAGGCTAACTCTTTCATCTGGATTATCACATGTGTTTTTTATAATACAGTCATTGACAGATTCTTTTACCTTCCGCTTCCACACAAGACTGCAGCAAGGTCAGAGACTCAAGTTGTGCAGAAATACATCTTGCTAAGAAACGGCAGAGTTGAATTCGGGAGCTCGTGTCTGTACCGCCCACCTGCGTAATTAGCGGCGGTCTCTACTGCTGCTTTTCCACTTGACCTTGGCTGAGCTGAGCATAATGTTATAGCACCTGGCACCAGTACGGTTTCCACGACTCCTTTTTCTCCTCTGTTCCTGCTTCGTGTAAGTGATGACGTAGCTACTCAGTGCACAGCGCACGATTCCTCTCCATCATCTTTCTCCATCTTTTCGTCCTGTACTGTGCATTTTAACATAGTGAGTCTCTCTTTGGTTGGCAGAAACCCAATCCTGGTTTCTTGTTATTTTCTTTTGTTGGTGTGTCTGGGTTAGATTTTATGAATCATGTTAGTCTCTCTTCGTGGTAAGTTGTCAACCATTACTTCACTTACCCTGGAAAAGGTTTGCATTGTCTTGAAGTCTTAGCGGAGCAAAGCCCTTCAGTAATGTTGGTATACTCATCTATTCCTTTTCGAGTTAAGTTTTCAGTTTCTCTTTCTTTTTTAATTCTTTCAGCTATTGGGTGTCATTCCAATGTGATGCATACAAAGATCATTTATGGAGACAAAGAATGCATTTTCGGTACAAGAAGTTACTTGAATAATATATACTTTTATAGTGTTATCAGCACCAAAAAATAGTTGCTTCTAAAATCATACTATGGTTAAAAGTTTTTCTGTTATTATCTACAGCCTTCAAAAAGTTGGCACGTGTGTTTCAAACAACACCCTAGTACCAGTCCCTGAAGTGTTAGTGCTATGTGTCCATAGTCATCAGCTGTCGGTGTGCTACATATAAACATATGGCACAGTATGTATAGTACATATATACTATATACAGTATACACTATATTTTATATGCACTGTATGCTGCACACACAACTAATTGACCTGGGAAGATAATATCCTAATTTGCTATTATTTCTAAAGAGCAAGTAAAATTCTCTCTAAGCAAATATGTTACAGCATTTAAAATTTTAGTTGTTTAATTATAAATCTAGAAATCTGCATTTAATATGCAGGAGAAAGCAATTTACTATAAAATTTGGTCACCAGATAGATATGGGAATAAAATATAATCGTTTCTAAACGGATACAAATTATCGATGACACCTGTGCCGGTGTGAATCCGTGCTGTACAGATCCAGCATCTGAACGGGCTTTGCCTATTTCAAGTCTCCCTTCTAGTCTGGATCATCACCTGTACAGGTGTATTTCACTTCGATCCAGTCTCTCAGAGTTTTAGAAAGTAATTATGTTCTATGATATGACTCAGAGATGATTAATAAAGGCTTTATAGTAAATATCATCATATGCCTAAATCTTTATTTCATTTAAGACAGGTCTAAGTGTTTTTAAATAATACCACTATTAATAAGTATTCATACCGATCACTAACAATGATTGTGTGCTTACTGTGTACTGAGTACAGATGAACTGCTTAAGCAATTGTCTTTTAAATATTCGCCATATTTTCTTTCTTCAGAAATAATCAGACTATTCACCCTTAAGTATCACCGTCATCTGATTATTTTACAATGCTTCTAAAACACAGGTGATAATGCTGTGGCATGATAAGCTCCCAGCTTCCCACAGCACCGAGACCTCAGAAGGCACCTCTTCCCCCGGTCAGAGATGCAGGGTGGGCGACCAGCGTTTACGGTTTAACCTTGACCCTTGAAAATGTGCGAGGAGAGAGAAAGCGAAGGTTCTCGTATGTCCACTTCCGCGCTGTGCGTCGTGGTCTTTCGTGAGGAGTTCATGCGTTTAGCGTTCAGCCACAGGTAGCAGGTCTGGGATCCAAACAGGCTAAATGCTTCCTGTGCAGGTTAAAATTCACGAGTGAGCCTCGTGCCCCAGGGTTGTGAGAAGGGTGTGGGCAGCGCACCACCTCTGCGGTGGCCCTTTCTCGGAGAACTTGTCTCCAGATGCTCTCTGCCAGTGTCCTCCCACTTCCAGGAGCCTGTTCCCGAATCCACCACAAGTAACTCCTTAAAATAGTCCATTTCCAGTATCTTAAATTTAAAAAGGGAAAGTAAATCAGTTATCTCACTATTCTACTTAAAGGAAAGTGTGTCCTGAGATTCCCGATGTCACTAGGCCCCGGGGGGGAGGTCAGCGCCGTGACCGGCTCTCTGAGAGAACAGCCCAGGGCCCAGGAGACGCAAGCAGTCGACGAACACACATTTTGTGTGGTATGTGCATCGTATGCTGTGCTCTTACAATAAAGTAAGCTGGAGAAAAAGTGTGAGTAAGAAAATCATGAGGAAGAGAAAATACATTCACAGTCGTTGTTGAAAAGAACCCCCTTCGTGGATGTGGGCCCAGGCAGGTCACAGCCGGGCTGTTCCAGGGTCAGCGTAACTCTCTCTGCCAGAAACGAAGGTCTCCGGAAAGTTTAAGATGTTTGCCCTGTAGCTCTTAAAT
Organism: Trachops cirrhosus; assembly: GCA_028533065.1. Lineage (NCBI taxonomy): Eukaryota > Metazoa > Chordata > Mammalia > Chiroptera > Phyllostomidae > Trachops > Trachops cirrhosus. The sequence goes on from CM052545.1 coordinate 1,307,665, forward strand.
GATAGCTCTCAAACCGAGGTAACCCTTGATAAACACCCTATAAACACACACACACAGGGTTATGCCCCAAAATGACCCTGTCAGGTGTCTCTTAAAACAGCCATGTTAAAAAAAATGTTAGTTGAATAAATTTTGGTTGAGGTGCATTAGCAAGTGTTAAAGTGGAAACCAGCAGCGCTCGAACTCTGTAGATGGGCTCATCCACACCGCCACCATTCCCGTGACCAGCACCATCCACAAACTGTGTATCTGAGCTCAAGGGTCAGTCACTCTCCGTCCAGCCTCCTAGCTGAGAGAGGGTGCACCCCGTTTCACCACTACAGGGGGTGGGAGTGACGGTGTTCTTCCAGGAAGGGGACACTGAATGAGGAGTCATGCCCTTGGATCCGGTCCCCAGTTGGGCCACTTTTCGGTTAAGTGGATTTAGGAGATCAGGAAGCCACCCCACCGGCTACCGTTTGTTAACAGTTTACAAATGGCTCTCACATACATGAACTTACTTCATCGCCGCACTGTGAATTAGGGGCCGTATCATCTCTGTGCCTTTAAGCTTGGGACCTGAAGCTCACAGAACTTAAATACTTTTACCAAGATCTCACCTGTGAGGAGAAGGAACCCAGAAATAATTCCAGAATTTTGGCCCCTGGCACACCAGTCCTCACTCTCACATTAGGTGTGAGATCAAATGAAATGCTAAAACTAGAGTGATGTGTAAATACATAAAGAAGTATAGAAAACAGGGGCTCAGTTAATGAATTTTTATTAAATTCATTGGGGTGATGTTGGTTCATAGGATCATATAGGTTTCAAGTGTACAATTTTGTGACACGTGAGCTGTACATTGCACTGTGTGTTCACCAGCCAAGGTCAGATCCCCTTCCCCCACCATGTATTTGACCCCTTTACCCTCTACCATCCCCATCCCCTTCCCTCTGATCACCGCCATACTGTTTTCTGTGTCTACGAGCTCTTCTTTGTCTTGTTTGCTCATGTGTCGCTTTCAGTTTTATATCCCACATATGAGCAAAGTTGATTTCCTGTCTGATTTATTCCTCTAAGCACGTTATTCTCAGTATCTATCCGTGTTGTTGCAAACAACAGTACTCAATTATTTTTCCAAGTGATTTCTAACGATCCATCCTCTTTTTAAGGTTTTGATTTAACTTTAAAAGGCAGATGATACATATTCATTGTATATGTAAAATAAAATAAAAATAAAAGAAGCAAACTAACTGTAAAAAGAAGCGAGGATGCCCCGCCCCGGTCCCTGAGACGCCTCTGGTCCCAGCCCCGAGAATCCCACCCATCCGTCCATCCATCCACCTGCAGCCCCACGTCCACGTGGGCTGTTGCTTGGTTGGTGGGAACCTACTGCTGAAAAAATCAGCTGATAAACAGCAGTCACACATCAGTGCCTTTGCTGCCGGGAGGTGGGTCGGGGGTCGGAGGGCACTACGCACAACAACATCCAAGGACCCACCAAGCAATCAGGCAGCAAGTAGAATCACTTTCTGCATATTTTACAGTTCCATGTGCTATTGGAAATGAATTTATAGATTACAAACTCTGAAAGTAATGTACAAAGATCTAAACGTTTCCAAATTCTGGCTCTTCCTTTAGGATTTTCACATCACACTGACTTTTTTTTATCTTTAGTAAAACTTTCCTCTTTTAAGGTAGAAGAAAAATAAACTGTAAAGAATTATAGGCTGTGTCAGAGGATTCTGGGAGATCGCTGTTTCCTTCAGATTGCTTCTTTTATGAAAACATTTTTCTTCCCTGACCCAATAAAGTTATGGCTCCTCACTGTGGGCACTTTTTCTCTTTCTTTTCTGTGTGGTATTTGAATTTTTTCAACCTTGGTTTTAAACCTGGGAATACCACTGTAAAAACAGCACACACCCCCACAGACGCACGCAGACAATGCACACCTAACATCACCTAGCTTTACAAGCCTGCCAACGATTTGACCACATTGCCTTGGCCATAGATAGAACTGAAATAAAAATTTAAAATCTCAGCAGATTTAATAACCCTGGTAGTAGGTTCTTGAAAATGTAACAATAAAAATCATTTCATGTCTTGAACTCTGTTGAATGTATTGGATTTCTGGGAACTGACCTCTATTGCAGCAAAACATTTATGAAACAACCCAATTTAACTTTTTTTAACCCTTTTTCCTCTCCACCTTCTAAATGATGAATCTGTAGTATTTCACATGTAATTCTGGGCCTATAACATATTAAGGCCATTTTCAAATGGGAGGTACTTAGTTCAGTGATTCGTAAATTTGTGTACGACGTCATGACGTCTGGCCGCTGTTTGGGTATCACGTACCCACTAATGGGGGAATGATTGCTCCCACTCGGCATTCAGCGCCTGTCTTTTCCAGTTTGGCCAACTATTCACTGTCTTGCAGCCACTTGGCGAACTCGAATTGACCTGAGCAGCAGAGTCAGAACCCGTTCGACCTTGGCAGCTCGATTTCGCTGCCCTGACAGGAAGACAGACTTTAACAGGGTCAATCACCGTCCGTGCGAGGTGCCAGGTGGGCTCTGCACAGCATCGTTCCGAAGGGAAACTTCCCTAGAGAAGCGGACCTACCTATTAACTGTTGGACTGTCGATTTTAAAAAGTAGAATGGATGTGATTTTGCATAGAAAAGTGAGACTCGATTAAAAGTTAAATTGCTTATCACGTAGGCAGCTTATATTTAGATTTAACTGACAAAATAAATTGGGTAGAATTTACCACAGTTGTATTTTCTTGATTCCCTACACTTTTCTCCTCTTCAGTTTCTACTCCTAATTTTCAATTATGAGAATCCCACATTGCTTTGCTCACGAGTTCACGGCATCCTTCTCCCAGTGCTCCCTCCACCCCGCCTTCGTGGTTACCCCTCATCCGTTGGGGTGCCATTCCAGTCCTGCGTGTCTTAACACCCTCGGTGTCATTCAAGGGGCAAAAATTTTGAGTGTGTTTTAAGCATGTGTGATCTTTTACCATCGATGTTAATTTCCCACATCAATGCAATGCCTTTATTTTCCAGCAGCAGGTTTTCAAAGTACACAACTTAACCACTTACCAGTGAAAGTGTCCAAATACTGAAGGACATTTAGGACAACCTGAGTTCCTGGAGGTCCACAGGAGGGCGTGATTGCCCGTGAGCAAGCTCGGGCGCACCCCAGGAGACGGTGGGAGGGAGGCAGAGTGCCTTCCTCACAGCCCGAGCGTTGTTCTCTCTCCGTGTGTGTACGGGAGTGCATGTGGAGGGGTGTACTCTACGTGTGTGTGTAATCTGTATGACAAGGATGGAAAGAAAGACTCATAAAAGGTGGAAGCCGTACTCCAGGGCATGACTTTGGAAATCTACACCTGAGTCCCCGTGAACTGTGTAGGAGGGGATACCAAGACATACTTACTCACTAAATACTTATGGTATTTAAAGCGCAAATAGAATGTAATAGGTACTAACAGAATTGCTAAATCCTTGAGAAACTGAATGCTGTTATGTTAGTTAAGTTTGGCTATGCCGTGCTCATGGCTGTGCACATCTGTGCTTCTCCTGGGGGGCGGCGTGCCGCGGGGGAAAGGCCTTCCAGGGGCAGCGGGGGTGGCCGTCGGCACCGGCTCTCCCCTGTGTCACCTCCAGCACTGTGGTTCTGCCCTTTTGCTACCTGGGGACAAGATGCTGGGGTAGAGCAGGAAAACAGAGCCCCCCCACTTCCAGGACATGGCTAAGGCCATGCTCAGGGACCGGCAGTGCGGGGAGGGTGGGGGTCGTACCCAGCAGCCCCCCCACCCTGGCAGCATCACGTTAACACCATCCAGGTCATTCTCATCCTTGGGTCCAACCTACGTCTTTATCTAAAACTAAAATTCGTGCCAATGTGTGGCTATCAAGGGCAATTACAGTACCCAAACTAGGACTAAAAATGGAAGAATCGCCTATTAAAAAATTGTAAAGAAGAGTGTTTTCTGTTTCTTAAAAAGGCAATGCTTTTGCATAAAATTCATTTCTACCCGTCTGAAATTACTGTGCTAAGCTGAACTGTTAAGTTAAAATGCTTTGTTTTAGAACCTTGGAGCTAAATTGAACAATTCCTTCTCGTTATCCTAGTCAGCCGAGCGACATCTCTAGGGCTGTTCAGCTGAGCTCTGAGATTCGGCTCCGGAGCCTCCAAAACAAAATCACTCCGCAGCTGCTCGGAGCAGCTGTGCAGCGCGGCCGCTGCTACACTCGCCGTTTTTGAATCACGATCCTTTAATTTGATGCTGTTTCTCAATAACTGTTGTATAAAACGCATCAAACGGTCAGCAGAAATTCCGTATCTTCCTCTGCAGTCCCGGCCTGGATGGCGAAAATGAGTATTTGAGATCCCATCAGCCCCGTGGAGAAGAGCGATTCTCGTTCTCTGCCCGCTGACGAGTCTCCCCAGTAAGGTTGCCCTTCCAGGTCATTCGCAATGTGTTACGCAAACACTGCTGATTTGTCACCCGTGGTGCATCGTAGAACTTGATCATAAAGAAAATGAGCTTCAGGGAATGTAAACGTTAATCCAAAACTCGGCTTCCTAAAGTTTGGGCGTGTGTGTGTCTATAACCCGTGGGTGAGCGTGTTTGGGGCCTGAGCACTGACACCAGAGAAACGGAGATTCTCCAGGTTATTGGAAAAGGGTTAGCAGTCAGATCAGGCCGAAGTGTGTGCGTCTGGACCCCTGAGATGCTTCTGCGTGTTACCGGCAGAGGTAAGCCCATCTCTGCACTGTGCTTCTGGCAGCTGTTGGGAAATCCCATCTTTTTATTTGAACCATCGGTGAAGTAAATAACTGATGGCTTGACAGACTTTCCCCGCCTGGAAAATGAGATCAGCGTCAAATGCTCCATTATGTGTAGTACTAGTCTAACTTCCTTGGTGTTGTTTGTGTAAACAATTTTCTTACCAGCAAGTTTTTCTAAAGTAAAATACCAGTGCCCTTTGCTGTATTTGCCAGTCACTCCCGGTACCTGCCACCACAAGCAGACCTTTCTTCTACGAGTTAGTCCTGAACAGGGTGGGAGGGGAAAGCCGTTACCACGCGTGCAGAGTGTGGGCCCCGCGCTCGGGCCTTGCCGCGTGGGTGGTGAACTCAGCTCGCCCCGAGCTGCCCGGGCAGCGCCCGCGATCGCGCCGGAGGACCCCTGAGTCGCGGCGGGTGGGTTCGCCCCCCAGCGCGGACTGGATCGTTCCCAGGCCGGGAGGGAGGGAAGTCGTATGAAGAAACGCATCCCACGTGTGTCCAGTTAGAGGAATTAGCAGTAACTCCCTGTGCCCGTGCACAGGTGTGCAACGGGCAGGTCAGACACTGGAAACGTACGTGACAGAAAAGGAAACCTTCAGTCCCCTGCTGTGAGCCGCACGCCGCGCCGATGGATACGCGGCTCCCTCCGTCCGCCCGGACTCCGCGCTCCCCTTAGCGGCGCGTTGGTTATCAGTCGTTGGCAAACTCGGGGGCTGCTGGAAACTATGCCCCGTGGGCTGGTTTCCCTCCTGTCAGAATCAGCTCTGCGTTCTCTACAGCGTCAGAAATTGTGCGCCTCCCGGTGCCCGCCCCGGGGTCTAGGACGAACCGTTGGCGGCTGCCTTCTGTTCGTCTCCAGGGCGTTGCTAACCGTGGGGATAGTTCCTGTGTACCAGGCGCTCAGGAAGGGCAGACAGGTGTCCCCGTGTTCGCACACGGTGGCAGGGGAGACCTGTCTTCATTGCACACAGCAGATAACACAAGTCAGAGTAACTCTGGCAGAGAGAGGGAGAGAGAGAGAGAGAGAGAGAGAGAGAGAGAGAGAGAGAGAGAGAGAGAGAGAGGGAGAGGGAGAGGGAGAGGGAGAGGGAGAGAGAGAGAGAGAGAGAGAGAGAGAGAGAGAGAGAGAGAGGGTCCCTCAAAGAAAGGAGCCCAGAGGCGGGCGCTCCCCGCCAGGGGCTCAGGGGTCCCTGCCACCCCCAGCGCTCCAGGCACTTTCTAGGCTGCTGGCCCTCATCCAGAAGGCTGCACCCCGGTTCTTATGGCCCCGAGATGTCTCAGGAGGCCAAGGTGTCCCAGAAGTGTGCCGAATTGGAAAATGGGGAGAGGAAACCCACGGAAGTGAATGTCAGCTGAGTCTGCCTTTCACAGAGAGCGTTTGCGGGAGGGCCCCCCACCCCGACTTCCTGCAGGCTGTCTTGGGGACAAGAACTGTGTCACAGGGCCACCCCTGCCTGCCAAGAAGCCCGAAGTCCTAGTCTGTACCAGGGCAAACGCAGCTGGGACCTTTTAAGAAAGAAGGGAAATGTGACCCTACAGTGAGCTTCTGGAAGTAGCTGACATTCAGCCTGCTTGCCAGATCGACTCTATAAGGCAGACTATTGTCATTCCTGGGAAATATCTTGCTCAGCTTGCACTTGTTGATTTATTTAGTGATTAGTGTGACGAATGTGTGTGAGATGAGGTCATATAAATTCGCAAATTTTTTAAGAGATAAAATACCCCCAGCCCGTGTGGCTCAGTTGGTTGGAGAGTTGTCCCGTAACTGAGGGGTTGTGAGTCCCATCCCCAGTCCGGGCGCCACATTCCTTGGTCTGGGCACACAGGGGAGGCAGCCGAAAAGCAATGAAGAAATGTCCTCAGACAAGGATAAGAAAGAAGTAAAAAATTAAAAAGATAAAATATTCTCTATTCATGGCCACTCCTATAAACTTGTTCATAATTATTCTCTTTAAAATGAAGAGCTTGTTTTTAGCAGAAAACAGACAAATAAGGGTCTTAAAACCCATTAGACAATGTCATGGAACAGAGAATTCACATTGCTATTCTAAAAACAATTGTACTTTGAATCAAGGGGCAGAAAACTGAATCTATTTTTGTTTTGGGGGAGTTTATCATCCATCTTTTATAAAATTCACAGGGATAGATAGCTTTCCTTTTACAAGATTAACACTGAATTATTTCTTTAAAATTCAAGAGTGGGACACTTAGGGGATTGAAAACTCTCGGTATGATGTTGTGACGGTAGATACATCATTAGCACATTTCCCCAAACCCAGTCAGATGCACACGAACAGGGGACAGCAAGGCCAGCCGCAGATGGCGATGCTCACAATGTGCCCCCGCAGCCTCATCCTTGGTGACAAATGTCCTCTCGGGTGAATGGTGCTAGTGATGGGAAGGTCTGTGTATGTGGGGGCTGGAGGAACAAGCGAAATCTCTGTAATTTCTTCTCAAATCGGCTATAAACTGAAAAGTGCTCTAAAATGGCCTTTAAAAAGGAAAAGATAGGTTAAAAATATATAATGACATGTTGAAAAGTGGCAGTGATAAAATAAACATGGTGAGTGTAAGTAATCAATAAGCTGTCATTAAGGTGGATGAGCATAATTTTTTAAAAAAATAGAGAATCAATATTCCTCTCCTCTCAGATTAACCTGCCAACAGCCTACAGAACTGGTCAAAGTCGTGTGGACGAGAACTCCACATCTGCTCTCTCTCTACTTTCAGTTCTGTTTTTATTTCACGTCCGGTTTATGGACGCCTGTTGTACATACGGTGGGACTTCTTGTGTGTGCACACTCGTGTAACACGACAGGGTGGAAGCCGTTCACGAAGGTCCCTCATACCCCCGCATTCAGCACCGCCTCCACCCACGGTCTTTGGCAACCACCGACCTGACTTCTGCCCTTCACACTCGGCCTTTTCCCGAGCACACAAGACACGCGTGGGACCCCGCGGTGCACGGGGCCGGCGGTGGTCTTCTCCGATGCGTGGGTGCTGCAGAGGCACGGCCGTGTGTTCCGTGAACCGGTCGCTGTGCTCCCCACGCAGGGCGGTCCGTTCTGCGGATGTTCTCCAACGTATCCCGGTTCACAGCTGGACAGCATCTGGGTGTCTCCAGTTTGGGGCTGGGAGGAACCAAGCTACTCGAAGAAATGGATGGGTGTCTGTACCACACGGGCAAAACCAAAGGGTCGGAATGACAAAGGAAATGCTCACGTCGAGAGCCAAGGGGGCAGAAAGAAAGCAGCAGAAAGGTCGAGGAGGAGCTGGCAGGGACGTGGAAGAAATCAGCGTGAGTGACACCTCCAGTCGCTCGAGGGTCACAGGCACTCACAGCGGCGGGGGGACGTGGAAGGAGCAACCTGAACACCAAGTGCGGGCAGGCAGGCCTCGACTCTGGGTTCTGAGACTCAGTTTCGAAAATGAGAAAAGAGACATCTATTGTAGAGAACTGATGTGTGTGTGTGTATATATATATATATATTTTTTAGCAGAAATCTAAAATTTTGTCTATGTAATTTCCAGTAACTAGAAAGTCAGTCACAGCACCTATGAATTTCAAAGTCAAAGCTAATTTTATCTGTAACAATATGGACATCATCAGTGTCGATAGGATTTTATAGAAGTGTGCTATTAGAGTCCCTCTTACTAATTGCCTTTTCCCGTTAGAACCCACCAGCGAGGCAGCTTGCTGCCTGCTAATGTACACAATAGCCCTTAGGGGCACTCGACGAAGTGGAGAGTACACCCCTGTAGGGAGGCCAAACGCCGCCATGTTCGCCTTCATTCCTGTAGACGTTAAACATTCCGCAGCTGGTCCTCATTCTCTGTGTATCTTCCAGATATGTGTCTATGACAGAAACATTGAGAAAACTGGGTGACTTTGTGGACAAAACAGTACCTGGGGTGATTATAAATTTAAAAAGGCTGTGATTTCTGAGCTGAGCCTCTAAAACCAAATTTCAGACAGTAAGAAGGGCATAACAACTTCTCAGGAAGAGAAGCCCATCCATCAAAAAGATTCTCAACTATAAAAAGTATAACACCCGGAGTGTCCCTGCAAGGCGTGAACTGGGTCACTTGTTCCAGCCTGGCTAAGAAAGGAAAAAGCCCCGAGCTTCCGGCCAGGTGACGGTCACACCCTTTCGTGCACAGGTGAAGGGCCGAGTGCAGTAGAAAATTCTGTGCAAGCAGCCAGACCAAGGCTGAGTAGGAATCAGGGAAGTCTAATGAGAGGGAATGCATTAGGACAATGGGGTCTCTAACTACACATAATTAGCACTACAACAACCTTGTATCTGTGCATAATGAGCGCTTTTCTTGTCGGTTGATTATTAAATTTCAATCACAGCGTTGCTTCGGCTTCATTCTCCCCTAACAAGAATTTTGATTGCTGCGTTATGTTTTCTTTTCTTAAGGAAGTATTCATCTGATTTCTTTCCTGATCATTGAACTTAAATCTGCTCGTGAAATAAAATGTCTTCCTAAAGTTTTAACTATTTTCTAAGCATGGGGTTTTCAGTGATTTGTGCTTCCTTGTGTTAGGAAACGGCTTGTGTGATTCCATGTCGGGCCGTTTACTGCGCTATTACCATCGTGAAGTTTGGTGCGGACGCCTCCCTATCTGTCATATTTCTGTGGCTATCTCTCCTTCATTTCCGGCCACACTTGCTGCTGTGCCACTGAACACAAGCAGCTGTGAGTCGGCAGGACCCAGAGGTGTCACCAACGGGCCCTGTGACAGGCGTGTCCAGGCCGCTGGGGCGCAGCTCAGGTGGCGCTCCAGAAATGGGGCTTTGAGGAGCTCCACGCCCGGCCACACTGCTGTTGCCCAGGAGGCTGAGGCCCCTGGCTCCAGCCTTCGGAAAGGACAGGCACGGGGGCCACCCTGGACAACCTTTCCGCTCTCCACGGAGACACCGAACCACTCCTCACATCATTGCCGCACTCGGTTCATTTCCAGAGTTCTGAAAAAGTTGACTTTCTCAAGTGCTACTAGAGCCATCACACAGAAAAAACATACTGAACTTTTTGGCCAACCCGACATTACAAGGTCTGTTCAGAATGTGTCCAGCTATGCACTATGAAAAGGAGACATTTACTGAAGAAGATACAAGACACAAGAGACATTGTACATAGGACAGTGACGCCTCAGTCCCCTTCAAAGCATGACCTTCTCGAGGAAACCTGGTTCATCGGTGGCGGTTTGAATCCAGTCATTAGCACCTGCAGGTGACGTTCCTCCTGCTCTGGTGGCAGAAGCTGCAGATCAAATTTTGCCACGACACGCTTCATGCCAAGGTCCTGCCTCAAAACCTCAGACACGGTAGACTTTGGAGCCCCCAGATCAGCTTCCAGGTCTCACACTGTCCGTCCCGACCTTCGCTGACCGCAGCCCGTACACGCCCAGCACTCTCAGGTGCTCTGCCGCTGCAGGCCGTGCAGACGGGGATCACTTTCCACAGATGCTCGGCATCTCTGAAGTGTTTGTGCCGCACTTTTATTTGTGCTGCACCCATCGCATCGTCCCCGAAAGCCTCTGAGTCATCGGAATAGTTCCTGTGGAGGAGTGTTCAAGCCTGATGCAAAATCTGATGCAGATTCTTTGCTCTACTCGCTCAGTCATTTTGAATGTGACGGCCACACAGTGCACATGCTCACTCATTGGCGTCTACCGCCCCCACTGACTAGTGTAGTGAAGTCGTCATTGTTCACACATGTGCATTCCAGTCCACTCTCCTTGGCTGCCAGGTTACATCGATGTCACGTAAACCATTCTCCTTATATTAACAAGGAGAAACTGTCTGGTCTTTTTCCAAATAGACCTTGTATTTCAATATCTTAAGAATGACTTATTGGGATAGTACTTCTTATCCAAAATAGAGATAAAAGATTGATTGTTCAATTTATTTGGATCATAAATGGTATAAGTGTGGGATTTAGAATTATAATGATTTCCCTCTTTTATCAGTATTCTCTCTTGGAAATGTTGGCCTCAGTCTTAGGAGAATCCACAAATTTTGTAGCACTAATGACTGATAAGCATATTTTATATAGATTAAGATCAGTATCTTGGTTTTCCTCTAAGATTTTTTAACTATTCCAAAAGTGTGTGGGTATATACACATACATGTTTATAATATAAGTGTTTTTTAGATCCCCATACTATTTTAGTTCTGATAACATTAAAATATGGATATTTGCAAAGGAATGCATTTGGGTTGAACTCCAGATCCTGTTTATATATTAATAGGTTATATGGTTTTAGAAGGAGTGGCGGACAATGACTGTGACTGAGTGTTCGCATCATCGTGGCCCCAGAGTGACCCATTGCCCTCAGAGGTGACAAGTGGAGAGACTTTCTGTGTCCCCTCCCTCAGCTGAAGTCCAAAGTAGTGGCATAGTTCTCCATGACATAAAAAACATGGTATTACCATTGTAACTATATTCTGCATCATTTGTAATGTGTCAAACGGGGAAGGAAAATATTCCAGAACTTCTCGAGGGGATTTTTCTGCATTGGTGACGTTTTCTGCGCATAATTCATGCCACATCCCTGCGGTGATGTGTGTGAGTTCGTCAGTTGTTTGTGAACAGGTGGGTGTTGGCTCAGAAAAGTATTTTGGAAGTTCTCAGCTGTGGCAGCTGCTCAGCTTCATCAGGTGCTCTGTCTAAGGCAATGAACTGATGGTTCACACCTCTCCATAGAAGTGATTCCGTGTTGCCCATGGTATATTTAGTTCCTTTGTCTATGTTACTTTTCCCAGTGAGTAGATACATTATAGGTCTCAAATAAGAAGGGAGACCTGGGCAGCCCTGGTGACACCATCTGGGCATTTTCTAGGTGCTTGGGGACCGAAGTGTCTGAAGGTGGACTGGCACCTCATCTGTGACACCGCCGTTTCTTTCTTAGGAATGTCCCCAAAGAAATACATCCCTGAGTGCCACAGAAGCATGCAGATGCTGAGGTAGCACTATTCAGAAAGAAAGAAAGAAAAAAAGCAACTAGCGCTGCCTGGAAACCAAACGCCATCGAGAATAAAACGGAAACACTGGTAGTTTGGAGAAAGAAAATCTGAACCAATGACCATGCACTACAGGGAACAACGTGGAAAAATAAAGCCCTGTACGCTTTCTCCCGAGCAGAAGGAGCCGGGCACGAAGGAGCAGGTGCTCTGTGGCTCTGGGTGAACAGCGCCCGTGCGCGGGGACCTCGTCACGCGCCAGCAGTCAGGGCGGCGCTCCCGTGTGGAGCAGGAGACCCGGGCTTCGTGAGGACTGCGGAACCTGGGGCCGCCGGCCACACGCTCGCTCCCTGCAGCCCTGTCGGGCAACCTGTCTGTGACGTGTGTGCCCATTTCTGCGTCTGCCAGACTTTCACTGTTTCTTTCTAAAAACAGTGAGGATATATGTTTTGATGTCAGGGATAATTCTGTTACAATATTTTCTGTCTGGAAATATGAACTGAAATAGAACAAAAAAATAAAAATAAGTTGAAATACATCCTAGGAATATTTATGTTCTGAGCACAAGTGGGGTTGGCAGCCTCGATACTCAATAAACAACGATAAGGATTCCATAATTCACGGATAATCACAGCGGTGCTACGTCTGAGGGGCGGATGGCTTATTGCTTTCTCTAATAGATGGCGGCATTGGTACGAATGAGATTGATTGTGTTAGTCACATTAGAAATGCCTGGGACGAATACAGAATTTTAGGCACCGGTCCATGCAAAGCTCTCCTTATTAAGTGGTAGGCCGCTGAAGAGGATTTCAGTGAGAAGGTGATGAGGCACATCCCCCGGACTGTGGTTAGCAGAATTAACTTTGAAGAGTTGGGAAGTTCATTAAAGCCAAGGAAATACTTTCCCACTTTCATAAACATATTTGACACTAGACGTGTTAAAACCATTCAAATACCAAAAGCAATGGGCAACAAAAACTGATATTTGATGGTTTCTTCCGCGTTAGAAGGTATTGCATGAACTATTTTCCCTAAGCGTCTTTAATACGTCGATAGAATGATGCCCTCTTTCAGGACGAAGTGGCGGTTACAATTTGATAAGAACTGCCGTCACAGTGTGTGATAACCGGGAGTGTGAAAACCCTGGGACCTGCGATTCCAGTCCACGGAGGAGGGTACACGGGGCTCAAAGCAGCGCAAGGCCTGAACTCCGGCTTCTCCTGACAATTACTCTGGCCTTTTGCATCTCAGTGTTTTTACTCGGAACAGAGAGAAGAGGGCGCCAGCCTCCAGGGTTCTTTAGAGAAGGGGACCTGTCCGGAAACCAGAGCATCGCTTCTGCCTCGTTGCTCACGTGGCGTCTGCGCCTGGAGCGGGCCCTGCAGGGGGGCGGGCTCTCCCGGCCGTCCTGCCGGGACTCATTGTCCGGACCGTCTCTTGTCTGTGAAATGGGCCTGCAGGGGTTCTGTAGTTTTGGCTGAGTCCCCCTGAAATGAGGAAGAGTTACCACCAGGGGGCCGAAGATCGCTAAGATGTGCGTAGATCTTTAGGGGAAAGTACATACTTTCTCCTGGTTAGTATTTCAGAATTGAAGACCAACTCCGAAAGTCCCTGGCGCGGTCTAATTATCAGTGCACTGATACGTCGTATTCTGCCTTAATTGCCAGTCTATTTTACTCACGTTCTAATTTAGTTTTCTGGAAAATCACACTGGGATTGCAAAAAAAAAAACCTTCCAAATTGTGTTTGAAGAGTATAAAAGTCACAGCATGCAAATGCTACAAGCCAAATACTTTTCACAAACCGTTCATCAAAATGTCATCCACACACACTATCACTTTCCTGAAAAGTGACCCAGATCTTATCTTCTCAAATAAGAAAAGCTCAAAGAAACTAAAAGAAGAAAGTGCCAAGCTCTGTTCTCGGTCTTGAATTCCAATACCACTCCCCGGAGATAGTTTTCAGTGTTTCAGATACAAGGGGTACTCGATCGTTGAAAGCCGCGTCTCCGTCCTCCGCACGCACGAGGCTGCTATGCGCACCCCGCGGCCCGCGCGTCGTTTCTGCTGCGGCTGCTCTGCAGTCCGGTTAAACCAGGCGCGGTCCTGTGTCCCGGAGGCACCTGCTGCGATGCACGGCTTCAGAGCAAATGTGAAAACGCGCCACCTCCGCGTGTAACCCAGGAGGAAACGCCGATGGCCGACGCTGGGAGGACGTGTTCTCCAGGGCCGCGCGCTCCTCCGCGGCAGCGGCGGTGGCAGCACGTGAGCGTTGGTCTGTGGGCGCGCTCCCAGCCAGCGGGGCTCCTCCGGGGTCACTCAGGTCTCGTCTCCTAAAGTGACGTGAACTGGCCGCTTCCGCTCCACGGCAGAAGCGTGGCTGTGGGCGTGGCTATCAGGCAGAGGGTCTGACTGTGCATTCCTCCAGATCCCGGTTCTCGGGGCTGCATGTCCCTAAACTCACCTGTGCCTGTCCAGACTCCTCTGCTACCAGTCACTGGACTTCTCCCGCGGCCCCTCCTCCTGGGCCTGTCTCATCACCAGACTGCTCGGGTCGCCCGGTTCCACGGCATCTGAGAGGCCCATGGACACACACTTTATTGACGGTCGCTGCTGCTTCTTAGTTACAAACCACAGCCCTGCCTTCTCCCTCGCACTTCCTGTGCGGACAGAGGAAGAACTGTTTCCTACTTGGTCCTGTTTCCAAGGTCCAGACACCTGTCACTAAGCGAGAGCTCAGTATTCAGGGCCCAGGGAGGGGGGTTACAGAGGGTTGGAGGTTTGGCCAGACAGGGGCAGGGTAGCCTGCACAGTGCTCTGTCCCAGAGGCAGGCCTGGGGCTCGTTTTCCATGTACTAATGAGGCTGATGACAATGGGGGAGTGGACTCAGCCATCTGAGCGGTGGGCGGAGAGATGATCCTGAAGGTGTCAAAGCAGGGCTGAAGGTCCCAGGCCATGGTGGCTCAGAGTCTCTGGTGCAACCGGCTTTGAGGCCCTGTGACCTTTGCTGGAAGTCTGGGTGGCACTGAGCAGCGTGGGCTCCAGTGCACAGACGTCACAGAAGCCACCAGAGAAAGGGGAAGTAGAAAAACGGCATTTGGGCGGTGTTTGTTACTAGAATTGAAAATCATTTTGAACAATGAGATTCTGAAAAGATGGTGCAGAAGTTTAAGCTAGTCCATCATAAACTGTTGCTTCCGTAAACATCATCAGACGTGTTCGTGTCTGGACATGAAAACGTACCATTAGAATCGAAAGCTACAGGCGTTCTATGGGGCCGGCACACAAAGGCACACAGGAACACGTGAAGTCAGGCCAACATCAGCGGGCCCTGGCTGGAGAACTGCGTGCAGTGCCCGGCAACCTGCCATGCGCTGACTCGGGAAAACATTCCCACAGCCTCGGGTTCCTGCCTAGGCTAGCAGCAAGCCAGCGAGTCCATGGAGCTGTCCCCAGTATTTTAATGTATGTATTTTGGATCCAAATGGCTTGGAGCAATCGGCATCTCCCAATACTGTGCCTAATAACTCATGAACAAATTACTCTTTTCCACCTCATTGACTCTGAGTTCGCCGACTCGGGTGTTTTGTGTCTCAGCACTGCTGTGTCTCAGCACTACACAGTACTACTGTGTCTCAGCACTACTGTGTCTCAGTACTACTGTGTCTCAGCACCACTGTGTCTCAGTACTACGCAGTACTACTGTGTCTCAGTACTACTGTGTCTCAGCACTACACAGTACTACTGTGTCTCAGTACTACTATGTCTCCGCACTACGCAGTACTACTGTGTCTCAGCACTACTGTGTCTCAGTACTACTGTGTCTCAGCACTACACAGTACTACTGTGTCTCAGTACTACTATGTCTCAGCACTACGCAGTACTACTGTGTCTCAGCACCACTGTGTCTCAGTACTACGCAGTACTACTGTGTCTCAGTACTACTGTGTCTCAGCACTACACAGTACTTCTGTGTCTCAGTACTACTGTGCCTTAGCACTACTGTGTCTCAGTACTACGCAGTACTACAGCCTCCATCAAGGGGGCACTGTTTGTAGAAGCTCGGGAGCTTGAAGGGCTTGGCCGTTGGGCATGTCCGTCAGGACGGAAACCCATTTTGGCACCGGCCAGGGTGCTCAGCTTAACCCTTCAAAGGAAACGGGAGAAGCACAGACTGAATCGAAGTGACTCTCAGTATTTCTCCAGTACTGCCATTGTCAGGCACTATGAGGTAATAAAAGCTGATGGAACCTTCCAGAAAGCCTGAGCCAGGTCGGCAGGTACTGAACGCTGAACCCTAGGAGCCAGCAGGATGTGGGAAGAGCGGGAATTACTCCGGGTGCGGAGAGCCACATTCTCCAAATGGAGCCTCGGCACAGAACTCCTTTCTGTGTTTTCTCGCTTGGCCATTTCCTTTACAAGAAGCTCTCCCCCCCGTGCTTCCTCCGATGCCCACAGGACGAGTTATTACTGGTGACTTTATGATTCGATCCCGGGGAGCAGAATCTCGGAGAGGCACACACGGCTCGGAAGGAGGGACGACGGCCGTCAGAGGTGAGCCTCGCCTGGGGGCGCACGCAGGGCCTGCCGGTTTGGGGTTGCCAGCCTGTGAGGGGGCTTAGACAGCATGCTAAAATGACGGGTGCCGAGCGCTTATGACGTGTGTGGAGGTGTGCACACGCGTGGCACCGGAACCCCTCTTCTGGGTTGGAAAATTGACCCCCGCCCCGGGCTCTCAGCGGAAATCACCTGGAGCCTCCCACTAGTAAAGGCGGGACTGCCGGGAGCACTTTCCCCGCTGCCGGGGTGCACTGGCCAGTGACCTGCATCACACCCGCTCATCGGATTCGGGTCAGAACCCGGCAGGACGCCTGGAGCCGGCTGTCCCCCAGAAGCTGGCGGCAGGCCAGGCGCCCTGAGCACAGGTCGCGGGGGGCCGGCATGGGCGCGCAGCGAGTCCGCAGCGCCTCCTCCCGGACCAGCCACGCTCTACACGAGGGGATTCTGGCTCTGCGGCTTTCCCTGTCCTTCCTGGCCTGCTTCTCAAGATGGTGGGAGGAGCTGGACGCCACCTGAGAATTCCTTCCCAGCCGCATGGGCCTCTCTTCCTCAGGCGAGCCGGCTGCGTGGTGGCTGATCTCTGCCCCGCGCCGCAGCGAGGTGTCACCCGCCTGCCCAGCGGGCCCTGCCTGTGCGGGGGTCTGTCTGCGCTGGCCCCTGCGATACCCCGGGGCACGTCTGCCCAGCTCAGGGCCGGGAACGGGTCCACCCCCGCAGGCGAGGTCCCAGTCATCTCCCCGCTGAGCTACGGGAGAAAAGGGTGCACATTTTGCGTCCTTTTCTCCCCCTGACTCAATATCTGCTCCTCAAGGATTCTGAAGTCCACGGAACCGAAAAGTTTTTTAAGAGTAATTTGTTGACCCCTTAACAAAACCATAAAACTGACATCATATGTGACAAGTCTATGAAAATATAAAGTTTTTTAAGAAGTGAAAAAATCTGTGCTTGACAGATGAGTCAAATTGATATAGTAAGTACCATATTGATGTCACTATATTTACCTAAGGGTTTAGAAATTGTTTATTCAGTTGTTTTAAATTTGATGTGCAAAAAGTTGCAGTTAAAGAGATTTGATGAAGCTAAACATGAGGGAAACCAAAATCACATAGAAATTATAAACCTTTATTTTTCAAATATTCTCACAAAACTGCTTCATTTTTGTTTCTGAAAAGTGAAAAAAAATGGCATGTGAAGTGGAGACAGGTGCACTTTGGAAAAAAGAGCCCCAGGCAGGCCCTCCCCCCTCACTGACTCCCCGAATCTTCCTGTCGGAGCTGCTGTGGTTTGTCAGCCTCACCTGGGTCCCTGCCGGCTCTGTGCCTCTGTCTGCAAGAGACCAGCACTCAAGCATCTCACCGCAGACGCGTTTCTGTCCACCTCCTCTCGTTCCCACATTTCTGCCGAAACTGTTCATGACCTTTGCTGACCTAACGACCCCTTCAGGTCCCGGGTGTTCCGTTGGTGCGAGTCCTGTTCGGTGTCACTGTGTCTTCCGGCCTCGCTGCTCTCCACACCCTCTTTCTGCACAAGAAGGCTGGACAACCCGTTCACTCCTCCTTGAGAACCTCTCTCTGCTCTGACTTTGTCTCCAGGACCAAGGTCGGGGTCCTCTCCGTCCAGCTACCTCCGAGCTACAGGGCTGGCCAGTTTGTTCTGTTTTCCCGTAAGATGGCTCTAGTAGCATCTGGCTGATTTAACTTCACTGGAAACAATTCTGTTGGATTCTATGTGAGAGTTGTCATATCAGTGTGCATTTAAAAAATCTTACCAAAATTAGTGAATTTTTGTGAAGCCATTTTAATATTGAAAATGGATGAAAATATGCAACATTTTCAGCATACTATGCTTTATTATTTTAAGAAAGGTAAAAATGCAACCTAAACACACAAAAAAAGATCTGTACAGTGTACGGAGAAGGTGCTCTGACTGATCGAATGTGTCAGAGGTGGTCTGTGAAGTTTCGTGCTGGAGATTTCTCGCTGGAGGATGATCCACGGTTGGGTAGACCAGGTGAGGTTGATAGTAATCAAATTGAGACATTAATTGGGAACAGTCAACGTTCTGCCACATGGGAGATAGCCAACATATTCAAAGTATCCAAATCAATGAAGTTATTGGTGAAAATTTTTAAAAAATTGTCTTTTTGTCCAACCCACTCTCTCAGCGTGGTCCTACGAAGGCACACGTACAGTAACACGTGCAAACGGGAATGCCTGGTCCCCGCCCCCAGCCTGCCGTGTGCCCACCCTCCTGTCTCCCTTCCCAGGTGCAATGCCTGCCCCAAGCCCACCGTGGCCTGGACGGAAGCTTAGGAGTTGCTGGGTTTCCCCTGGATCTTCAGCTGCACGGTTCACGTCCAAACAGGCCCCAGGTCTGCCCGTTCCCCCAGGCCCCGTGGGCGCAGTCTCCACGTTTCAGCTGCGTTCCTCGCTGGCACGGTCCCCTCGCTGTCCTTTGCTCTCTCCTCCCGAATCCTGGACTCTCCATGCTGCACCCAGTCGCGGGGACAGGAAAGCCTCACTCAGCAGCTCGGCCGCAGCCTGGCAAGGAAGGCTTCCGGCGTTCCTGGCCCTGAGCCCACATGCGCCCCTCACAGCGCACACACCCCTGCCCACTCCAGCCCTCCCCGAGCTCGTGCGGAGTGATGTCCGGCCGCATCCAGCAACATGGTTAGCCCCGACTTCACCTCTTCAGAAATACCTCATCCCTGCCCTTCAAACAGCCGCTTCTACCTTACCTCCAGTGGGTGCTCTCTGAACCACCTGCAAGGGGGGTGTCCATCCACCCCCCACTGCTGGCTCTGATTGCCTTAACCTTCCTTCAGCATTGTCCTCCCCTCGCAGTGTCCTGCGATATTCCTTCTCATTTCTGTGTTTGTTTACCCATTTGTGTAGTGTCCTTTCTGCACGAGGCTCCCTGAGGGTAACAACTGCGGTACTTCCAATTTCACCCCCATCATCTAACACAGCCTGTGGGGCGGAATTTGCACACGAGGGAACGTCGGCGGGAGGGGAACGGACGGGGACCCACACCTCTCCCATTTCCCTGTGAACCAGTGGGGGGAGCCGCCCGGATGTTGTGACTCCTTCCAAAAATCGACGCGTGAATGTAGTCACGTGCTTCTAGTTAATCTCTCTGCAACTCCCACTTGGGTGTCATGAACTGGCTACATTCCTCTCGCCGACCACCACTCCCCACTTCTGTTCGCAAGGCCCCCCCCTGGCGCGAGGGTGTGATCTGGGAGAATCCCGCGGAAGGTCCGCTTGCCCGAGTTCTCAGCCTCGGTAACTTCCCTCCGCTCTGCGCTGAGCTCCTGCTCGGAACACTGCGCTGTGTCAGAATGAGCGCGCTCCGTTTCCCTCCTCTCGCCGTCTCCAAGCATTCCCTTCGCCTTGCTGTTTCCTTTTCCTTGCCCGTGTCTTAGGTGGACCCCCAAACCTACATGTAAAAATTCAGTCACACGTGCAGTCTAAGGCACGAGGCAGAGCCCGACTGAGGAGGGGACCGACCTACCTGTCTTCCCACCCACGGGGCGACCTCCTTCTGGTCGGGGGAGCGCACTGGGAAGGCCGCAGGAAAGAAGAAGTTAGTGCTTCACGGGGGCTGTTCTGGCCTCCTCACTTCCCCTGACTGAGACCCAGTTTCACTGTCATCTGGGAAGTGACCTCCAAATCGCAGAGGCACTACGAGGGTGTAGAACAAAAGGGAGACTTTAAAGCGGAGTGGAGGGCGGACTGTCCCTGCAGGTGAACCCGGCCTGCACCCTGCCTGCAGAGGGCGCTCCAAGCTGCGTGTGCTTTTGCCTTTCTCAGAAGGCCCCCGATGGGGAGGATGCTGAAAAGGAGGTCCATGCCTGGCCATTCCGGGGACTCAAGGATTCTCATTTTTCCAATCCCCTTTCCTCAAAGACAGAGGCGGGGTGTAGCTAATGGCGCACACAGGCGGGCGCCCTGTGGGAGCAAGGGGCGCCCTCCACCTTTCTGTAATGACTCCGGCTGCCCTGACTTAGTCTCCTGGAGTCATCCCACATGCCACAGCAAATAGAGAAATATCTCGCCTCTCCACAGAGGCACGGGGGAAAATGTCTTCCCACCAGGCAGAAGAAGAATGACTTCGATAATGCCTCGGAGTGTCTTGACGGAGGGAGGGGAGAGAGGCTGCGGGTAGTCGTGACTCGGCCGCCTGTTCACACCCGCCGGCGATGTGTCCGTCTGTGGGAGCGGCCCGTCTTCTTTAGCAGTGAGTAGCTCTGCAGGTGCCTTTGGTCTCTCCTTCACTGTTGGGCGGACCACTGGGCGGGCTGTTTACCTCCGCAAGCAGGAGAAATAGCTCCTTTCCTTTATCCAAAGGGGACTTGCTTCCTGCTTTCATTTGTTGTTTTACATATTCATTATCTTTTAAAAAACAGCCTAATTGATATATAATTTGCATAACAGGGAAATGATTTCCCTGCCTCTTTTAGGAAACATTCTGGAGCAACAAAACACACTTCCTTCTGCAGGGACTCACTGCATTATTGAACATTTTTATAATAAATAAACTGCTACGTATTCCCCAGAAAGCTACATTGCGTTGCAGGCCAATGTTTTAAGAACAAACAAGCATAGATCATTTGTCTCCCCTGCCTGACAAGATCATAACGAGAATTCTCCAATAGTGGCTGGAGTTTGCCGTCTTCCGCGGGTGCCGGGACTCGCTGTCATTATTTCCAGCCTGACTGACACAGTCTGCCCACTCGAAGGGCACGATTCGGAGAGTTTTGGTGCCTTTGCGATGCACCAAGCCAGCCCCATCTTGTGTCTGACTTGGGCGAGAACGCTGAGTCGTTCACTGTGAAATGCCGCGTGAGCTGTGGGATTCTCATAGTCGTCCATTGTCGGGTTGAGAAAGTCCCCTTTGGTTCTCAGTTTATTGACTCTTTATCGTGAAGAAATACGGGATTTTGTCGAATACGCCTACATCTACTGGAATGAATAAAAAATAAACTGCATAATTAATGGTAAAATAAAGTGGAGTTATACCACGACCCAAGTGCAATGTGCATTAAATCTGAGCTCAGACATCGGCCTAATACAAGAAAGTGGGGGTCTTCGTAGGGGCCGTGAGGAACGGGGTCAAATGTCTCTGATCAGAAAGCTCCTCCCTACATCCTAGGCCAGCACCGGGTCGCGCAGAACTCATGCCTATGTGAGTGCGGTTGGTAGGGTGACAATATGGGTGTAATAACTTATAGTTTTGATTTGAACACTTCGCCTAACGTGTCATGTGGGGCACTTGAGTGTGATAGTGTTATGTTACAGAATTGCACGCTTATGATTTTGTGATAAAAAGGGGGCATTATCTGTGCCAGACCCCGTATTTCTTGAATCATTAGTTCAGACAGTGATGTGTGAGATTCGTGTGAATACCGTGTAACAATCTCAGGCTTTATGTCTGCACATATACAAACCGAGCGTTTTCTGGACAAAAGAAAATAACTCGATCGAATTACTTGCTATCTTCGTAATTTTAATAACAAAGAAATATCGACACAAACCAGGAATGACCACAAAAGAACCTTTTAAAATGTTTCCGTTCACGGAAATCTTGGATGTTCGGGAGGAAGATGAAATTTCAGTTATTTCATTGGACTGCCCTGAGGGAAATTATCTTCCTGCCTCTTTTATGAAACATGCCCGGCTAACAAAACACACTTCCTTCTGCGGGACTCACTGCATTATTCAACACTTCCATAATAAATAAACTGCAACATATTCCCCAGAAAGCTACATCGTGTTGCAGGCCAATATTTTAAGAGTAAATAAGGACGGGTCATTTGTCTCCCTCCACCTGACAAAACCGTAATAAGAATTCTCCAATAGTGACTTGAGCTTGCTGTCCTCGGTGGGAGCCGGAAACAGGTCTCATTATTTTAAAGTCACACATAATTAATACTTATTCTCATCACAGCTTAAAATGTGCAAGAATTCCTCTAATGCTGATGCCATCAAAGGCTGAAATATATTTAATTAGTTCAATAAATAAGAAAGTAAATTTACAGTGAAATTTCCTCTGACGCTTTGTGTCTCTGTTTAGAGTTAGGAGCACAGACACATAATATCTGGGCTGTCCTTCACACCTCCTGCCCCGAACTGTCATTCATGTAACTGTAAGTTACCCATGTGTGATTATATATATATACACAATATTATATGATTGTGTATATGTATATTTACATGTACTACATGTGTACAGAGTACTACATATCTACATCCACATGTACTGTGAATACATATCTCTCTGTGTGAAACAGCAGCCGAAGAGTGTATGTAATGCGCGAGCTCCCTGCTCTGAGTCCCCTGCTGAGATGCAGCTGGGGTTCCCCTTTCCACTCGAGGGTTAGACCTGGGGAGCTAACTACACGCCACATTGCTTACGGAATGGTTTAGAAAGTGACTACTTTCTAAATTTTCTTTTATTGTTTTGCCTCATTCTAACTTAGTCAATCAAACATTTGACAGTAGTTTTTTCCTGGAGAAAGTTGGAAATTGAAAACTTAAATTTAAAATACCTTTTTTCATTTTTCCACTGATAGAATTTTTTAAAATCCATAATTCTCACAGTTTCACGAAAACAGCAAAAGGGCCCTTTTCAAGATTTCAAAGAGTAAAATATGTATATAACATTACAAAGTAATTTTAATTTAAGATGTTACCATTGCATTTATGTATCACTTATTTCTTTTAATTTAGTGAGAGAAATCACATCCACTCTCTTCTGGGTAATTCACTCCGAGTCCAGGAGAGTGTGGAATAAGGATAACAAAATAAAACTGGATGTTCTGAGAAATAATCGGGGAAGCATTTTATAGTTCTTCTACGTAAATGAAAACGCTTTGTTTCCCCTGAATTAGTCTCATAGTTGGGTAAAGTTGCACACACAGAGTTTGTAACCCCAGAAAGACAGGCCCAGCGCAGGTAACCCCCCCGCCGCCCGTGTCCCGGGTCTCGCAGAGGGGCGAGCCTCGGTAAGTGGGCGAACCACGCAGGTGGTGGGGGACTCTGGGCCAGGCCGCGCGGCTCCAACACTTAACTCCCCTTCTGCAGCGTCTGGCTCCCAGACACAGCGTGGTAGACACACGCCGAAGCACACCAAGTGTCATCAGGACCAACCTGAACATTCTTCCTCGTGTCTTGTGACTAGGAAACCCATTGGACTTTGAACCTTAACAAGAAGAGACGTTCTACAAGCAGAGACCGGTCGTTATGACTACGGGGAGGCTCTGGCCCTGGGAGATCGTGGTCCCTGGAGACCAAGGTCGGCAGGCCTCCCAGGAGCACAGAGCCGGGTGGGGGCGGGGGGACAGACTGGCGATGGACGTGTCAGCCCCAGACCTGTCCACCAGGGGGTCCGGAATCCTACTGGTTATACCAGCGACCGTGACACTAGGCCGGTCCTGGGGCGGATCGAATTCTGCGGGCTTCTTCCGCCCCCTCCGCCCGCAACCCCCCTCAGCTCCCCACTGGCCCGGGGGGGTCGCAGTGCACCGTCGCCTTTCGGCCCCAAATCGCTTCAGGCAGTGTTCTGCAGGGCCAGCACAGACTGACGAAGGGGTGCGTCCCCTGGGCGGGACAGAACGATGTGAGCACAGGTGCGAGGGTTTGAATGACGCAGCTGGATTGCGGAGTCCCGCCCCGGGCCAAAGTCGCACCTGTGATCCTTCCGCCCTGCGCTGGGTGAGGACAAAGGCCCCACCTGAGGGGCCTGCTGGCGGGGGGCCGCCCTCCGCGCCCCCAAGCCTGGTGCTGGGCAGTGCCCTGTGGTCACGGGGGAGTTGCGGTCACTGACTCAGGCCCACCTCGCGGTGCGCCTCCCACCTGGCTTCCCAGCCCAGCATCGGTGCTCAGAGCTTCCTTCAGGAGCCTCCTCGGAGACCCCCGGGGGGAGGGCGAGGAAGGGGACGTGAAGACACCAGCCCCTGCTCACCCAGTTCTCTGTACCCCTCGCTTCCGGCTCACGCCCTCCCCTCTGCCACCCTGCGTCCATCAGATGGCAGAGTCTTCTGCTCAGGACTTCCTCCGAGACAGGTGACCCCGAGCCACCCCCACCCCCTTCCCCGCACCTGTTCTGATGGATCTGACCCTGCCCCTGCCCCTACCCCCACCCTCCAGTAGGGACTCTGGACAGTGGGGGAGGGAGGGAGCCCTTTCTGTGCGTGGGCTAATTGCCCTAATCACTCCCCTGAGGCCGGTCAGCTCAGATGGGGCGGGTTTATCCTGCCTGTTACTCGGCGCACAGGACCCACTCAACGCCCCCCAATTCACAGGGCACCGGGGCCCCACCTCTCAAACGTGCATGTGGTCAGATGTATCAATTCACGGAACCAGCGGCTCCCAGGCCGAGATGGTGCACATCAAAATAGTTCAGAAAATTCAACTGATTTCAGCGTGAAATCACAGCCGCTGGGAGAAAACTGAGTACATTTTGTACAGAGAGAGTTTCACGTAGCTCTTTCCGGGGGTGGTGGGCTTCTCACAACGTTGAGCGCAGAGAGATCTCTCTAGGGGTCCCTCGCTGGATGAGAAGTGGAGAGTCTCAGTTATTCGACACCTTTCCTAGAGACTCTCTCACGCAGCACATCCAAGTCCCCTAACTGCTCTGTCATCTTTGCCGAAGGGGGAAGAGTGTTGGAAGACTCACACCAGCCTTGTTGTTTTATAGCGTTCGTTTGTTTTTTAAATCTTCACAGCTGGCTAGGACTCCAGAGGTCCCGCTGTAAACCCCATGAGCCAGGCCCCACAACCCAACCAACCAGCTGCACCCAGCACCAACTTTCTTCTGGCGCTGAAAATAAGGGTCTACGCATATAGTGATATAAGTATTAGATATTTTAAATGCGTGTGCAAGTGAGTAAATACAATAACACATCTATTTCTACTAAGTTTTTTTTGAAAACCAAGAACTCATTATTTTCAGCTTCATTGTAGGCATAATAAATCAAATTTCATACATTGATGGCTCATTCTTAGAATATTGCCTTGCTTTGAATAGAATTTCTGCATTTTACTTGCACTAAAGTTGGGTAGTATTCTAAATTAGTGTGTAGAACAAATTCATCATGTAAGTAAAAGTTATGAGCTTCTGAAGTATTCTGTCGGATTTCTTCATGATCATTTAAAATGAATTTCTTGGACTTTAAAGAACAATCAGCAGGTGGGTCTATTTGAGACATCTGATGGACAGTGAGCAGACTCGTGGGTTCACAGGGAGGTTCTAATGAGGCACAGGGAGCGCGACCTTGCACCCGGGGGGCACAGGGAGACCTCGCTGAGCACCCACCTCATTAAGTCCAACACACCGTCAATGTGGGAAGGAGAAGGGTGGACATTAAATAAACATGAAGCCAAAACCGATGTGTGAAGTCCATCTGACGATCAACTCAATGTGGTGTTTCTTACTGTGCTGACCTTCTGTGATCAAGGGCTTTGCACAAGGTGAAGTTCGCAATAAGAGTGAGCTGAGTCTATTGATTATTGTTACACATATTAAATCAATTTGTTCAAATAAAAATTATTTAGGGCTCCTGCAAACACGCACACAAGTGAAACAAAGAACGTGTCTTCGGAAAGCATGAAAAATGGACATACCACTTGCCATTTGAAAAGAAAACCTAGGTTAGACGGTCCCTAACAGAAAGCAACTGTGGGGGGGCGGGCCCTGGGCTGGGGAACGCCCACCCGTCCATCACACTCTGAAACAGAGGCACCACCCCCCACGTCAGCACAGAGGCAGTGCCCCGAAACAGCTACGCTTCAGTCTCCCCCGTCTTCCAATGAGACGGCAGCCCTTCGAGGTTTTTCTGGCCGGTCTAACCCTCAAGTCGCAGCAGACAGGATAAATAATGAGAGGAGACGACCTCATGTAGTTGCTGACGAATGGACCGGACCCCAAGTGCGCGAGAGGTGCCGGGAGCAAAGAGAAGTGGGTGTACAGACAGTCTGAGCTCAGGCTCAGGGTCCCCTGGGTCATCAGAGGGCAGGTCACCGCGGGAGGGTAGGAGAAGTAGCGTTCACTACTTGGCTGTGCACCATGCCGAACCGGGCGGTTTGAAAAGGCCCCCTCGGATAATACTTTGTTAGGGGCAAGGCCCCCAATTCAAACCCTCCTAGGGAGTCAGGACTGGGTGGGGGCCGAAGTTCCTCGTGAGCCCACAGGGTCCTGGTTGCCTGTAGCTCAAACCACATCCACAGAGGCGTGTGAACCCCTGCGTGGGTACCAAAACCCTTCGCCACGAGAGCGGATCGATCAGGGGCGTCGGGAGGCTGGCCCTCCGCAGGGTGTTACCGCAGGAATGAGGGGCGGAAGTCCCCGGAACTCCGGGAGGAAGGGGTGTAGACAGGCCCAAGGCTGGCACGCCAGGCCAGTCGCCATGGGAACAGGACGCAGGGCAGAGCTCGCAGTCGGTGACACTGCCTTCTCACCCCCTTTCTTCCGCCCTGAGATGTAAGGCGCCCCTCCCGCGGGTTGGAGGGGAAGAGCCACGAAGAGTGACCGTGGAGAAGGGAACCCCAAACGCGGATCTGCGGAGCAGGGCGCACTCGCAGGCGGCACGCAGCCTCACTGCCTGTGCTGTCCGGGGATCGGACCTTCCTTGCCCCAGACTTCAGGAAGCCTGGTCAGCCGTCCACGTGGCTGTGGGCGCTGCTGTTTCTCCCAGGTGTTCACCCGCTCACAAGCGGACCTGGAGAAGGAAGTCGGTGGGGGTTTCTCCAGGGATGAGGCTGATGGAGGGAGGGGAAAGCCCAGGAGCTCAAGGGCGCACGGATCCATCTCCGTGATGGGCATAGACCGCGCGCGGTCTTCGGGCGGAGCGAGGACAGAGCAGGACTGGAGGGGATGGGGCTTACTGCCCGGACAGGTTGAAGAAGTTGAAATCGCCCGGACTTTGGTCAGGTGACCGGCTTTTGTTTCTCTTCGGGCCACCGAGCTCTGATGGCTAACACCCGCCCTTCACCGGAAGAGCTATAGCTACTTGTTCCAGGGCTCCTGCCAAGACTTATTTCAACTAAACATCTGTTTTTTTCATATGCAACTTAAAACTCAAGAAGGTCAGGAGGTGACCTTGAGGAATTAGCCAAACATCCAAGGATGATGTGGAAGCCACGGGTGTCTGCGCAGACACTGCGTCCACTCGCAGCCGGAGAGGCCCCGCAGTTTGGAGCGCGCCCTCCACAGGCAGAGACAGAAAACGACATTCGTTCAAGAGCAGGCGGGGTCGGGGCTCCTTCCAGGCCAGGCGCTCAGCACTCGGCACAGGACCACGTGTGAAGTCTAAACATCCCCTCCAGCACCGACGCCTTTCAGGTCGCTAGGCAACGGCCTCCCTGAAGGACCAGCCCTGTGATGTCAGAAGGAAAGAGCGGCCTCCAAGTGCCATGAAGTCCCGACGTCCCTGCCGACGGCAGAGACAGAGACGGACACGCAGGGTGCACGGGACATGAGTGATGGATGAGCTCAGATAAGAGGAGCGACAAATTCATTAACCTGTCAGGCCCTTCTTCTCAGAAAGCAAGCATGCAGCGGATCCGTGCATAATTAGGTATTGATTCCCAGGGGGCCTAAACATCTGTTTCCTTGTTTATCTTGATGTTCCCTCCCTGATTTCGGAGGAACTCATGAATTAGAAATGATTCTCTCCGCAGTGGCACACGGGGGCCGAGGCCTGCTGGCGATACTGAACGATTCATCTCACTCCTGAAATCGCGTGCATGCTGCAAATGCGGCGCCGGTCCGGTGCAGCGCCGTCTCTCCCGCCGGCGCCGCGGTGCTGAGGCCCAGACAGGCAGCCGGCCGCTGTGGGGGCGTGTTGAACGGCACCCCTCCGATGGAGGAAACACAGATGGCTCTATGTGAGACTGTTGGCATTCTTGTGATGTGATGCCATGCCTTTTAATTATAGCACATGATGCCAACAATTTAAAAGGAAAATGACAGAAGGATGGAGAAAATAATCTTCCTTATACACGTTTTTCATTTACTTTAATTTACATTTTTATAGAAGATATGCAAAGTTGAAACACTGGACACATTAATTTTAAGCCTCCATGTTGTGGCAAATGAGTCATGAGAGAATAAAGTTATGACGGAAGGAAAACGTGAACGTGTAATTCACAGGGGAATCCTAAGTGGAGATGTGAAATGGTGTTGGAAGAGCCAGACCCGCATCAAGCTTGTGAGCGAAATCCAGGCCACGGAAGCAATGTCCGTGGGCTCCCGTGGGGGCCCGTGTCCACGCCTGCAGAGGGCGGGGCCTCTGAGTCCCACCTCGGCACAGTGCTGGGTGGGGGGGGGGGCGGGGGCACGTCCCAGCAAGGCCTCCTGGCCTCTGCAGCCCCGGCTGCCTAAGACCTAGTGACCGTTCCAGAGCTGAATGCATGATGGCCACTACGGAGTTTTTAACATTAAAAATATAAATCCAGAAAATGGCCGTTCTAAATGTTGCCCAAGTCAGCGATTATTATCAGGGCATAGAGCCTAACGTTCAGGCAGAAGGCTGTGGTTTGGGACAGGAAACGTGAGAGACAAATGCAACGAGAGACACTGGGTCCTCACGGACTCCTCACGGACAGGACACGAACACGGAGCATCCTGACCCTAGTGCTGTCCCAACCCCTGGCCCTGACCCTGACCCCGAGGCTGCCCCAACCCTGACCCTGACCCCGGGGCTGCCCCGAACCTTGGCCCTGACAGTTTAAGGCTTTAGTCGAGATCCCCAAACAACAAGAAGACCAAGCACAAACACGCACGCGTCCTCCAGGAGCGGTAGCTGCAGGTACTCACAAACCACAACACCCCTCCCCTCCGCATATTCACTTTCCTTGTCAATGGAACAACACAGCATCGTTACAAATGAAGCCCCGGCTTCTCGTTTGGATGCAGGGCTTTTAGAAGAAAAACAATCTCTTTGACTTGCACATGCGGAGCCGTAAGTCCTGCCAAAAATAATGCCAAACTCACATGTAGACCAAAGTTCGGAAACCGAGCAGTGGTCTTTAACACCTTGTGTGGCCCCGGGGATCACAGAAGGGTGGGACGTGTCTGCTGGGGGGTGGGGGGTGGGTCCGCTCAGGTGGCAGCCGCCTTCCCTGGCCAAGCGCGGCCCCCACCCGCCCCTCGACCTCTCCGGGCCCCAGACTTCTTTTCCCCAAGACGGCTCGCGGCAAAGTTGACTTTTGTCTAGGTCTTCCTGCCCTAATTTTGGACCTCTGTTTAAAATTCATCACTGACTTAATTAATCTCAGACAGCGCTCATTACCCAGCTGTCAGAGCCGCGAGCTGAGCAGCAGCTCAGAGTGCAAAGCAAAGCGAAGCAGACGGCAAGCAGGGCCTTAGAAGGGTGGACGGGTGACAGGCAGCGCCTCCAGGAAGAGACGCCCCGTGGGGGGCCCCGGGGTGGGGGAACCACGGACTCAGAGGCGCGCTGACGGGCCAAAGGCCGGGCGGCTGCCGGGCCACGCCGGGCAAGGCGGGCACGCTGCCCGGCCCTCCCCGCTGGCCGACCGGGGTCCTGCGGACGATCTTTCAGGCGGACTGCGTTTTTGTCGTGCACACATCACGCAGAAACACCGACGACGGTGAGCTTTACGTCAGCGTCATCCTTTAAATCGCATCCCACTTCTTTTCCTGAAAGGAAAATCCAAACGCCCAGCCAGGACTCCATCGCTAATTATGAGGGTCTCAGGAGACAGAGAACAATGGGAAAAAATGCCCCAGGTTCAGAGAGAAATTTGAAGATAGAAATTGAATTTTAATTAACAAGGCCATTAGCATTTTTGGAATAGAAGCTGTCTCTGTGAATTTGGCTTTAGGAAGTGACAGGCAAAACCGCATTAATGAAGGGAAGCCTGTGGTTCTCATCTGCCAGGATGAGCGAGGTCAGGTTGGGACCCCCCAGCTAAACTGTTTGCCAGCCACCGAAAATAAAGGTGTTGACTCCACAGTAGTATTTCGGCGAGGACTTAGTTTCTAAGGGAGAAATTATTTCCCAAAACGCTGTGTCGCTGTTCCCGTGAAACGTCCCCAGAAATGACCCACTCTCCGCAGCGACCGTGCAGGACGGTTACAGCCACCGACCCGCCCGTCACTGAGCAGCTCGTGACCCCCCCTCCCCGGGAAGTATTCACACTCATGCCTCAGCTTCCCGTGCTGTTGAGACAAAGTAAACCGTAACAGTGCCGAATGCCCGAGGTTTTCTGGAGAAGTTGGGTCAGTGAACGCGGCCGAAAGGCTCGGAGAAGCACCGAGTGCAGAGTGAGCACCGCTGAGGGAGCGACGTGGTTGTCAACGGTGACGTCACTGTCACCCCTGCTGCCCTTTCTGGTGCCTTTGTAATCGCTCCCCTGAGGGATCAGCAGTGTGATCTGGCTTCATCTGAACTATTAATGGAAATGACGTTTATTAATAGTGTATTGATTACTTATCAGTAATGTATTTGTAATGTGTCCATTATAAATTAATAGAAGAGAGAACATTTTCACAGATGTTACTTTATTTGCATCTTCCAGATTTCCTCTGCACTATAGAATTGGATACGAATGGAAATGTGCTGAGTATTTTACATACTTTAGGAAGTTTTGCTTGCTCTAATTCTTCCAATCACCTGGGATGTGTGTAATAGACCCTTTTTACTTTCAAATGAGGATTCTGAGCTTAATTAAATGAGGCAACCAAATTGAAAGCATATAGGTCCTTTGCTGAAGTCCAGGACGATGAGTCTGGCTTCCCTTGAGACAGAAAAGGAGGTGAAGAAAAAGCAAGTAATAAAACAATAAAGTGGAACATCGATTCCACCTACTTCTCTTTGTTAAAGTACAAGAGACAGGGCGGGGCAAAAGCGGGTTTACAGTTGCTCCTGTGAAAAATGACACGATAATTACACAATAATAATACCAAAGTAAACTCTGAGTTTTGTGCACTCATAAGTGCAAACCCACATTTGCCCAACTTTGTATTTATATTTCAAAAACTCTTTTCAGACTGCATAAAAATTATTTCCTTCCAGAAGGTACTGGAGGAGGAAAAAGAGGGTTACATAGTGTTATCCGCAGTGTCGCTGAATCCTTTGGAGGCTGTGACATGGAAAGACGGCCACACACTTCCAAACGCCGGCTTATTTTTCCGAGCGAGTGGACTTCAGGGTGACAGAGGAGGAGTCGTTAACCTGACTCCACCCGGCACACCCACTGGGTGGGGTTTCCAACCGGGAGGGTCTGCTCTTGGCCTTGGTGGCTCACCTTCTACAGAATTCTTGTAGCTGTGCACTTCACCTGTGACCGGAATACATTTCATGGCCTTTCTATCATCGGTCTCTTTAAAGGCATTCCTGACCTTGTGGTCCCGACCTCACTCGCAGGCCAACACGCCCGTCGAGGACGCCCCAAATGACCACGAAGACGAAGAGCGGGTGCCATGGTCCCGTCTGCCTGTTCGTCCCTCCTCGTGGGCGTGAGGAGGGTCCGCTGGGAAGCCCTCCCCCTGACGTCCGCCCTCCCCCATTGAGATCTGCACGGGGCGCCGGGCACACGCCCGACAGAGCGTGACGGACAGCTGCGTTTCCTACAAGGGAGGGTTTCGTCAGCCCAAATCAGGCCCTCAGAACGACTCCAAAATCAAATTACAAAAACACATTTCGAACTTCACAGTATGAAGTTTTCTGAGGAATAAGGATTTTTTCCTAGAAGTGCACTGTAGCAGCCAGGAGGCAGGGCAGGCAGAGGAGCTGAAGGCGGGGCCACAGCAGAGCAGAGAGCTCAGAAACCCCCAAGTGGGAGCGGGCAGACAGGAGCATGGCCCAGGGGACGCAGCGCAAGGCCCTCAGGACAGCTGTGGGGGAAGGGGGGCCGGCATCGGAGCCGCCAAGCCGTTTGGAGGGCCCAGCTGACGTCGGAGACCTGCCCGCGGGAACGGCTCGGCAGCTCCATCGTGAACGATTTTGCTGCGTCCTTCCTCCTGGCCCCAGGTAACCAAGCCTTCCCAGCCTGCCTGGGCCCGTGCACACCTGTTTTGCTTCCCGTTTCAGGTGGGTTGGCTGCAGTGCACCATCGGCTCTCAGCTGGGTTTAAAGTCTGTGAATTTGGAGACGGTCTGACTTTTTGTTACTGCTATCACAGGGGGAGCAGTGCCTTTTTCAGGTTTATAGTCCAAGGGGAAACTAGAAGTCTTTTCCTTCTTAAAGAAACTTCTGTGCTTGTCATTGCGATCAAATGCTGAAGCTGGGTGGAAAGTTCTGAAAATCTTTACTTCAGCTCCTGCACTTCGTTCAGAAATGCCGTTCATACAACTATCCGATTCACTAATCCTGTCTCCTCAGCAATCGAAGAGAGGACGACCTAGGATCTCAGCGAGATAATCCTGAGCTCCAGTTGCCAATATTTCTGTGACTCGTGCCTCCAACCGCATCAGGGGTTTGAAATTGCTATTGGATCTCGAATTTTAAGTTTCTTAAAGAGAACTATCCCTCCAAAGTAGGTAACATGGAAGCTAACCTTTAAAAAAGTTAGTTCTAAAGACTGCTCAGCCCCACAGTTCAGGGAGAGGACAGGACTTGGGCTCGGAGAAGCTGACTGCCGTTGTGATCCTCTCCCTGTATGGTGAAGGGAGTACCGTCTTTGCTTCTTCGCTCTTCTTTCTGCTGCCAGAAGATTTTATCCACAGATTTAATAGTAGCATAATATGTGGTGTTCGTTCTATTACAGTGTTTTGAAAAACTAGATTATCTCTTCTCAAAATTATAGCTTAAAGGAATATGTTTACATCAGTCTCACAATCACTTGTGACTCTCCCACCCATCACACACGAGTACAAACTACATTGGAACCGCTCTGCGCACTGGGAAGCTGGCGATTCCGTGGTACTTTCAGGAGTGGACATCATGTGGCACTTAGTAACGTCTTGTTACTTTGGAACGGCAAGGCCCAAGGATCTTCTGCGTAGTATTTTATCCCATAGACGAAATTCTGTATGGAAATTTTGATCTATAATATTTGCACTGAAATTTTTTAAAGTGGGTCATCCAAAAACAAAAACAAAACACTGCATCGTTATCGTACTTCCCACGTAGAAAACCCTATCCCCCATCACACGCCGACCAGGCCTGGGTGTGGCCGGATTGCAGACAGTTCTTCCTGATCCGACTGCCCCCCTTTCCTCAGACAGCTTTTACCTGTAAATCACCCCGGCCCCTGGAAATGGAGGACCTTTCAAAAAGACTCCAGTTTTAAAGGACTGTCTTTCTCAAGAACCAGAGGGTTTTTTCCTGCAATTTAGTCATCAACAACTTGCAATCCACTCTTTCTGTTTTACATATTAAGTTAACCAGTGTCTTCTAGCGATTTACTTTCCCCGTTGACCACAACTCGATCGCCTGTCACTGACACTCATTTCGACACGAGGACACAGTTAGATCCCACACCTTAACCCCAGGAGGGGCCCCAGCGGGCAGCGCTGGGCCCAGCACTGACGCCTCCCGGGGGTCAGCGCGGGAAGCCAACCGGCCCGGCGCTCACTCACGCACTCACGCCAGCGCTGTTCGGCCCCACTCACGGTAAGCGTTTAATTTTTCCTTTACTCAGAAGTGTTTTTTTCTCTTTTATATGGTTTTCAGTTGATGAAGTACTTTATATTTCAGGTGGTTATCAGTGGCAAACACGACATCATTTTCGCTGATCAGTTCTGTTTTTCTCAACAATCAAAAACTTACTTTGGAATTGAAATTGAAAATTGATAGTTTCATTTTCAGGTGTGAAAGAAAATTTTCTATAAACAATATACATTGGACACAATCTCAAAATCTTTCCAAGTTGTCGCAAGCAGGCCCTGCTTCTCAAGGGAAGGGTCACAGCCCAGCGTCCTTACCGCACTGAAGCACTTGGCCAGTAAGTCCGTTCGGCTTTTCCGCTCTCGTAGCACTTAGTGGTCTTTAACTTCATTCGAAACAATTTTGTTAGACTGTATTGTGACAGCTGTCATATCAGCCTGCACTTTTTAAAAAATCCAAATTGGTGAATTTTGGGGTAGCTATTTTAATGTTTAAGATGGAAGAAGGTAAGCAACATTTTTGGCATAATATGCTTTATTATTTCAAGAAAGGTAAAAACAACTGTAATGGAACAACAATAAAATAATTAAAAATAAATTAAAAAGGAAGGTAAAAACACAACTGAAACACACACACACAAATTTGTGCTGTGTGCGGAGAAGGTGCTCTGACGGATCGCACGTGTCAGAAGCGGTTTGTGAAGTTCATCCTAAGAGCATCCTGAGCAGGTTCCCTTGGTGCTCCGGCTGGATTTCCACCCGTCAGTACAGGCCGTGTTGGACCAGCTGGCGTCTCAAAGGCGCCCCCTACAGCTGGTTACTATGGAACTGCAAGAGCTGTAACAACAACAAAGTTTCCTCGGCAAAAATTCTTGAAGGAAAACCTTTCTCTGTACACTATGGGATGAACTCGAGCTTCTGAAAAGACGTTGACTGCTCTTGAACACCGTCTGCCATCTGGAGGTCCCACGCCTCTGCGGGGGAGAGCCCAGCCCACCCCGGGGCGCATCGTTGTACGGACTCCTGCGCCAGGTCCTGCGCAGAGGGAGGAGGGCCATGCACGACGCGCCAGAACCCGGGCCGCTGGGCTCTGGCACCGTCCAGGAAGCCAGTGCATGCTGCTTTTGCAGCGGACGTAGCTCAGGTAGAGTATACTCAGGTAGCGTATTTTACCATTGCGAATGGAGTGCGGTCTTGTTAAATAGTCGCTGCACGGGTCCCCGGATGGGGAGACTGAACGCGCTGAAATCAGCAAACCCAGCAACAACCGCAAACACTGGTCTGCCGGCACCGATGTGTTCTCATGACGTTTAGTTTATGCAGAAGCTCATTCTCGGTTGCAGAACGAGTTCCATCGACGGGACAGGCTTTGACTTCTGGAAGTGCTCCCGACAAAGCCTTACTGGGACGGAATGCGGAGGGCACCTGCGGGGGCGGAATTGGGAGCCTCCAGGTCGCCCAGCTGCGCAGTGTTAACTCACCTGCTCGCTCACCTGCAGCAGCCGCGCACCTCAGTCCGCGGAGTGTGTACTAGCGCTGAACTCCTTTCCCTTTCTAGGGGTGTCCTGCAGGGCTTTTAACTCATAGCCCCCTCTCTTCATCTGCTGCATTGTAGCCACTGTTGCTCATAAAATCTAACCCACCAGGCCCCTGACTAGGAAGCTGGAATCTCAGTCCCAACACAGGGAAGGGAAGTCCTACCTGCTTTGGGAACAGTGCTGTTACCCAGGGCCACAAATGCATTAAAAAAAAAAGTCTGCAATGTATTTTTTTAAAAAAAGCTCGAGTAGAGAGGAAGTTTAGAGGATAATGGTGTGAAATTAGCCAAGATCAGCTTAGGTTCCCCAGGTTAATGGGTGACTAGTGGGGGACTGGGCTTCGCATTTCAAGCCGATGGAAGGAGACTCTGTACTGTCTCCGGGGACTGGGCTGTGTCCCCGAGGGCGGCCCCTCCGGGAGCTCGTGAGGCTGAGCTGGGTGGTCAGAGAGCTGCCCGGATAGGACACGGGGAAGACTGGCGATGCTGGAGATGCCCTACAGCCAGCCGACGCCGGTGACAGGAGGCAGAGGCCAGGCATCCACCTTTGTCACCGTTCCTCACGTGTGTCTCCAGCAACGGCCGGTCGGACAGTTGGTGCACTTTCAGAACCCGAGAAGAATGAGAGCTCGATGCTCGCTCGGGTCACCAAAACGCCGTGTGCATTGCAGCGGAGGTTCCCGAGCCCGGGTGTCACCACACAGGGTGCAGCCAGCGCAGGCTCACCGTGGTGAGGACGCAAAACCGTGTTTGCTCCTGTGTTATTACTAATCGTCGTATTATTTTCCATACGAACAACTGCAAACCTCCTTCCGCCCACCCTGTACAGGGTTATCAGTGGGCGTGGCACCTGCTGGTCCCTCGGGCAAGCCAAGCCGATCCATGTTCAGGGTTCATCACCTTCATCGAAGTGAGAAACTGCATATTTCAGGGACGGAGGCTGCCTCGCCTGTCTTACACCGTTAGGGGCATGTGTCGGGGAGAAGGACCAGAGGAAGGGAGTTCGGATTCCCCCGCATTGCAGAGGGAACTCCTGGCTGACCCTCCCTAGCCCACACCGTTTCAGTGAAGGGCCCCAGGAAGTGCCGGGTGGGGAGCCTGTCTTCTCAGTGCCCGGGAGTGGCCAGTCCCGGCACACGGGGCAGTGTGGCTGGACACCACGCGGGAAACGCCCCCCCCCCCCCCCCCCGCCTGCTGCAGGGGGCGGGGCTTCTGCTCCCGCCAGTTTCCGTTTCATGGGCACCATTCCAAAGCCCAGTCCTCCGGGACGTGAGCAAACGTCACAGCAGCCGGGATACATTGTAAGTGTCGGCGGGAGCACACTGTCAGAGAAGGCCACCTTAGCCTTGAATGTGAGCGGTAACAACACTTCGTTTACTCCTGGTGTTTATGCTGATTGGTTTTCTCAGACACACAAATGTTTTTGTTGTGATTCAAATTAATCTGCCACTTGCTGAATAGCAGCCTCATGTGAGGATTTATTTGTCTGTTGGAATAAAACTCGAGACAAAATTCAAGTTGGGGAGTACACATAGTTTTACTTGAAATACAACCGCTGGTCTTCTACTTACAAAATCACCTCTAAACTTCACCCGCAAAGTGCTGGAGAGACTCAAATCTCTGTGCCACCCCAACCTAGTTTAAATGGTAGGTTTTCTCTGGGCTAATCATCAAAAGGGTACCAAGGCGAGCTGCGTGCTCCCCACATTTATTTTTCTGAACTATAATTACATGTAAAGCGAGTGGATTTCCACCAGCCACCAGGTTTTTTAAACAGGAACAAGTGAAAGGAGTTTGGGGAGGAAAAAGGAGAAAGGAGCGGAGTCCCAGCGATGATCTCTGGCCGCAGGGACGAGGCCCAGAGCCCTGCGCACCGAGGTTGAGCTCACCCACTCTGCTCAGGTAATTTGGTGGAGATTGAAAATCCCCACCGCCCAGCTCATAGGCCCGAGCTGCCTGTCGTTTCCAGGACACACTCAGCCAGCTCTCAGACACGGGGCAGAAGGGCCGACTTTGATCTTGGCTTTGGTGACTGACCGGCTGGGCTTCCTTGGGAGCTTCGCTGCTGATCCGTGTGCTCCGGTGCCCCAGTGTCTCCATCTGCAAAGCGAGGTGAGTAACAGAAACCAGCACAAGAGTGTGACGGGCAAAAGGTTATCATCTGTTGGGCTGGCCAAAAAGTCCATTTAGTTTTTCTGTAAAATAAAAGACATGTTTTTCATTTTCACCAGTAACTTTATGGATTTGGATATTTGGAGTATGTTAGCTATCTCCCACGTGGTAGAACGTTAATTGTTTTCAATTAGCATCTTGATTTGATCTCTATCACCTTCCCCTGGTCCACCCGACTGTGGAGCATCGTCCACTGAGAAATCTCCAGCATGAAACTTCAGACACCACTTCCGACACGTTCGATCCGTCACAGCACCTTCTCCACACACATTCCCCTTCAAAGACTTTGTGTTAGTAAAAATCTCTTATCTTTGCCTTTCATTCTTTTCATATGTATCTAATATATGATACACAAATCACCCACTCATAATTACAGAGATAGTTCTCCTCTGCCGAGTAAAGTCAAAATCTGATCAAAGACACACAGTCTTTACTAGAAACATTTCTCATGCCTTAAAAGGAACGTGGAGAAGACGAGGGTGGTTCTGATACCGAAGAGAAGGACGGAGGATGTGGAACGCTGGTTGACGCCCGGCTGCAGCGCGGTCAGAGAACCATCTCACTGCCTCCTCCCGGTGCCAGGCTGTGGGCGGAGATCAGATTAGCAAGTGACACAGAAGGAGGGCGAAGGGAGTGGCCAAGGAACATACCTGCACGACCCATGGACACAGACAACAGCCTGGTGACACCTGGGGGTGGGGGGGTGGGGGCTGGGGGGAGGGGTGGAGACGTCTGCAATACCGTCAACAATTAAAATAAAGGGAACAACCCAATGGTGAGAATGTGAGGAGAGTTTCATACAAACTCTCTATTTGGAGCCTTTGAATTTCTGAATTTAATGAATTCATCAAGCGGATAATGCCTGAGCACGTGGTAAAGTGGAAAGCCACACCCTAATTGTAAAGAAAAAGAAAGACAAGCCCTTAAAATCTTTGCAGTTTTCGAAGCAAAACAAGCAGTATGCTCGTTTTTGCAAAACGAGGCAAAACGAGTGCAGGAGCCAGCGCCTGCGCTAGAGAAGGTGCAAAGGCGTGGCTTCAGCAGAAGGGGGCGGGGCTTTACCTGAAGACACGCCCAGCACCGGGGGCCCTGGATCCCGGGCCGGTGCTTCCAGAGCTTCAGTACTTTTCATCCTCACTTCTATGGAGACAGAGTTTCAGGTTCTTAAAACCTCAAACACATTTTATAAGATGTCATGCAGTTCAAAGAAAAATGAGTGAATTTGATGCATATTAATACAAGTCCACTTTTTTAAAGCATGTACTTCACGTCGCGTTCCTCGGGAAGTAGGCCCCAAAGTGAAGGTCACTGGGAAGATATTAAATATTGAAAATTCTGGGGGACCTCGTCTGTGGGTAATTTTTTGCGTACAGTGAATATACACCGATTTTACTGGGAAACATTCTTGTGTAAAATGAACCAGAAGCTGTTAACTTGTCCCCAAATGCACTATTTAGTAAATCTGTAGAATTTTCCTACTTAGTCTTTGGGGGTTTCACTCAATTCTTCCCCCCCGAGTTCCGGACTGTGACAGTTGCTTCCAGGTCGCTGGGCAGCCCAAGGCTCTGCAGGGCCCCCACCCCCACCCCCGCCCAAGGGCCAAGGCCAGGCTGAGGCAGGGAAGCCCCTGGCCCCGGATGGGTGTGACTTGTGTGTATGAGGAGGGGTTCGAGAATCTGAGGGATCGATGCCACGAATGTTTCCAAATGCTTATTTGAAATAAACGTTCTTCATTTGGGTAAAATTAAAATGAACATGAAAACTTCGTTATGAAGGTTCTGTCTAAAAGGAATCTAGCTAAAATGTTATCAATTTAAAAAAAATGATTCTACAAAATGTGATGAGAGTATCATGATTATGAAGTATACAAATTTCAAAATAAACTGGTAAAAGGAAGTGACTGCAGGTTACCCTGGAATGAAAACCCCAGGGGTCACGGTGACCCGGCTGCCTGACACCTTGTCCCTCGGGGAGACCGAGGCTCGGGCATGGAAGGCAGGCCTCGCCCGGTCCCCACGAGGCAGGACGCTCCCGGACAGGGGCAGAGACTGTGCTGTGAGGAGCCGAATGCCACCTTCTTCCCCCCAGACATGGGGTCTGCATCTGGTTTGCAGAGCATACTGACACCTTCGCACTCCCAGCTACCAGTCATTCCACAAAAACACAGAAGCCGTCGGGTCCGTGGCCACCACCGTGTCCCTGTGACCTCGACCTGAGCATGTCGGTCAGCTCTGTCCCCTCTGGAGGCCATCACCCCAAGGGGCTGGGAGCGTCTTTCATGAAATGCGCAGCGGTGACGATGCTGGTGTGGCCATGGTCATCGTCTTCTCGTTCCCAAGGCTCAGCCGGGTACTCGGACTCCGTGGACATGGCCGGTCAGACGCCCTCCCTCCCCAGGCGGTTTCCTCCTCTTGTTAGTAGAGAGCTTGGCCCAAGGTTTTCGTGGAAAAGGCTTGGTTGTCAATATACATTAAAGCACAATGAACCTAAGAAAATCATCTTTTGGTCATGTAAAATAGAACTGCTTCATGAAGCAGTGTTTTAAAAATAATTTCCCAATTCCATGCGCCTCTCAGGTTCATCTTAATTGTAATAATAATAATAAGGGGTTTTGCCCAAAATTCATTCACGTATAAAAATTTAAGATTTGTATGTGGCATTATTTTTTATTTATTCACGTAATACTTTTTCCAGACAGGTTTTAACGTAGGTTAAAAAAAAAGCAGACTCCATTAAATTATTAAAATCTAATGAGATAAATGAAGACGTGTGTAGGATAAACAAAATATGATAATAATAATCAGGGTAAAAATGTTCACTGTTTGATCTCAAAATTTCGCTCTCAACCTTCTACCCACTAACAAGAAACTGGAGGGAGGGGGCAAGGCAAATCAAGGGCCTCATGAGAACTGGAGTAGTGCAGAGTTCCCTGTGAAAAGCAAAGGTTTTCTTACTATGTTATTATAAACAGTTTATTCAGGACCTAAAATATTGTAGTAAGCAGTGCCTCCAACAGCACTGTTGTTGGGTTTACAGGAAACACAAAAAGAAATTCGGAGTGGCTCTTTTTTTTTTTTACTTTAGAGAGAGAGAGAAAGAGACACATCGGTTTGCTGTTCCA
Organism: Trachops cirrhosus; assembly: GCA_028533065.1. Classification (NCBI taxonomy): domain Eukaryota; kingdom Metazoa; phylum Chordata; class Mammalia; order Chiroptera; family Phyllostomidae; genus Trachops; species Trachops cirrhosus. The sequence continues at coordinate 1,348,381 of CM052545.1, forward strand.
CTGATTCACGCACTCATTGGCTGATTCTTGTCTGTGCCCTGGCCGGGACCGAACCCGCAACCTCAGTGCATCAGGACGAGGCTCCAGCTGCTCCTGTTGTAGTCAGCTAATCATCCATAAGAAAGGGGGCAAAGGGACTCAGACGTTGGGCCGAACAGACTGGGGAGCGGGCACCTGTTTGCTTCACCAGGCGGCTACGGCTTCTCACCCCAGGGGTCACAGCGTTGCTCCACCAAGGGGCTGGACACGCCTTCCTCCCGGCTCCAGTTCCAGATTGTTGGGGGGCGGGGCGGTGTGCAGGGGGAGGTGCTTGAGCTTAGAGGCCTGTCAGTCTAACTAGGGGGTGGGCCCATCCAAAAGCCCGCGAAAGCCTGGGAAGCCGTTTGGTTCTTCTGAAAAAACACCTGGTCCACCCCAAATCCAAGTGAATACAATCCCAGGGGAACAAAGGAACTCACTCTCCCCCCACCCCCGCACCCCCTGCCTGTGCCCCGCCCAGGAGCACGTGACCACGAGCGCCCAGCAGTTACCAGGCCCGCAGCAGACGTGGGCTCTGAAGGACCGGGCTTTACCATGAAGCGGAAACTCCGCACGCTGGCCATTGCTTTGGCCTTGCCGAGGACACAGTGGGGCAGACGGAGATGGGACACGGGAAACCCAGGGGCAGCTCCCACAGAAGGAAACCGTCTGGCCACACCAGTCTCCCACGTGTGGGTCCTTAGACTGCTTCCCCCTTTCCTCCCGAGGCCGTGGAAGAGCCTAGTCTGCACCCGCAGCCCAAGCCGCTGAGCCACCCGGCCAGGGCCTCCAGTGACTCCTGTTGGAGGTGAACTCTGACAAATTTACGTCACTAAACACTCGCTGGTCCATCGTTCATATTTTGATTCCGCACCGAGGCCCACTGGGCTGCGTCTGTGGCCTCACGCAGCAGTGTCTGCCCGGCTGCCCAGAGCTCCAGGCCCAGGCCTCGAACCGCTCAGAGGCGAGGAGCGCAGGGAAGTGATGGCTGCTCGTAGGCGGGAGTGTTTCCACTGCAGGGTCACACTTGCCAGGAATAGGGCCTCGTTTTACTGGAGTCCTGCTGTCCGTCCGCGGGCCACGGCGGCTGCTGCTCCTAGGCCCAGTTTGCACACCTGGGTCGGGTCTTTGCTTCCGGGCCAACCCTGCTCCTTAAGGGTGCGAGAAGCCAAGCGAAACCCTCTGCCGGGTGGCCACCTGTCCTGGACACTGCTCTCCTCGCTCCCGTCGCCTGCCAGCCCCTTCCGCTCCCTCTCCTGGACCTCCTTTCTCTTTCACCTCCTGCTGCCCTCCTTCCTTCACTCCACTGAGTAAGTAAAATCCTCAAGGTGCTTGTTCTTCTGGAAAAAACACAGCTGGGAGAACACGTCCATTGTCAAGGTCCTTCCTTCTGTCCAGAAAAGAACTTTCCTGCAGTCAAGAACCTATGAGCTTGGAAACCAGCCTGGGACGGTGTGGGGAAAGCAACGCATGGCGAATTAGTATCTCAACAAGCTGCTCCGCCCTCTGAGAAGCAGGATGTGCCGGGGGTCCGTCTGGGGAAGAAGGAGCCACGGGAGTGTCTGGGGCAATGAGGGGACGCCTGGCTAGTCTCACCTCTACCCGTGACCTTCTAATTCTCCGAAAGAGACTCCACGTAGGAAAATGGCTTTCTAGGTATTCTAAATTAATATTAGAGTTCAGGCTGGACACAATTTAGAGAACATTGAATTAAAGGAAAAGGGACTTATGTCTAGTACTCTGCATAATGAGGATCATTGAGATTTTTTAGCAGCAGAAGGATGTAATCAAAGCAATGCTGTAAAAATTATTGAAGATTAGAAAACAGAGCAAGAGAGGAAGAGAAAGGCTAAAGGAAGGCAGGGCGAGTGGACAGTGAGGCTGAGATACGTGAGGGATTTGCCATTTAGCATGTTTTGTTCAGGATTGTCACATGCCACGTGATCGTCACGTGACGTGACATCTTGCAACCTGAAGTGCCTTTGAGTTGATTGGCAACATTGGGGCAGTCAGCTAATGAGAAAGGGGAGGGAGAAATTTTTTTAAACATGACATTGAGAAGGGATTCAGCATGTAAGTGGTGTCTTAGGATTAGTGTAGAGAATGTGACCAATTATTCATAAGAAAACTTAAAATATAAATGATATAGCAAATCACTTATTATTCTGAAAACCGCAGGAGACCCAGAGGTCGACGTTTTGAAATCCGGGTGCTTAGGGGAGACATGTGAAAAATGAGCAAAGCCGAACCAAAAGCTCTGTCTAAATAAATCATGTCTCAACAGCTAATGCCACCGGGGTGCGGAAGGATGACAGCGCCTCCACATTTGCATGCAGAATGCAGATTAGTTGGGCAAATTTCCATTTTGATTAATTCGAAATTTTAAAAGTCATTTACTCTGATATTGGCAGAACGCCGCACGCTTTCCTGCTGCTGTTGGCGCTCGGAGGGGCAGCGGGGTCAGCAGATGGCGTGGAAGGAGGAGGCCGTGTGGGCCAGGGGTAGAACAGGCTGTTCCTAGAGAAAAAGCACTCCCTAGATGCTCGGCGCGACTGCACGTTAAGGGCACTCAAAGGTTTCCTGTATTGCAGCACGCATGCAGGAATTAAGTCTTCATTCGCTGTTTACGTTAGGTGTGATGAACACTTCTTAATCAGCAGATGAATAGACTGGGCGGGAAGGACAGCCCAGAAGGCCTGTGACCCTGAGCTCTGCAGCCTTAGCTGGCTCAGACGGCAGGCTCCCTTTGTAAGCCTTGTGCCCTCATTTCAAAAACACTAAGAGTCGGAACTAGAACCCGAGGGAACGCACCCCTGTGACGATCTCATGGGGTGTTCCCGCTGCTGTCGGGAAACCCAGAGCTGGGTGGTGTAGAGCAGCAGTGCCTCCTTTCCCTGGGGTCTGGGGGCTGGAGCTCGGGGTGCCAGCAGGCCGGTGAGACGCCCGCGCGTCCTCTGGCGGTGGTGGGAGGCCAGCGGTCTCCGTGGGGTCTCTTTTAGAGGGCGCTCATGCCGCTCACGAGAGCTTCCTGCTCATGACCTCATCACCTCCGCACCGGCCCACGTCCTGACGCGGTCGCCTTTGGGGAGAGGATGACACATACGGATTTGGGGGGGAGCTGCGTATTCAGGTCTCAGAAGATGGCAACGGTGATTTGCTTGGTTCCTGGGCCTGCCGCCTGGGCCTGCTGCCACCTCCTGGGCCCGCCGCCACCTCCTGGGCCTGCAGCCTGGGCCCGCCGCGCACTGAGGTTGAGCCCTGATGGAGATGACCACCTGAAACACCTACAACTCTCCTCGGACGGTCAGGGGATGGCGTGCCGAAGAGGTGGGCATCTACATACACATCCCTGACACGGTTTTAAAAGTAATTTATTGTACAATTTTTATTGTATATATATTTTTTGACAAACAATGTACTTATTGCTGATTACAAAGTTATTTCTTAATGTTTAACTAACTTTGTTATTGTGTATGTTATTCTATTGTAAGGAGCCACAGATGCTTTTGGTGAGTGAATTATATGTCTATTCATATCTACACATATACGTGCACATATTCACACACACAGCCCACACACATGTAAACACACACACATCACATACACGTGTGCATGTGAGTATAGGGAGAGAGACAGCGAGAGACAAAGACAGTCAGATAGAAGCAGGGTCACAGATACAGATAGAGACAGGAAGTGTGCGTGGACAATGAGAAAAAGTAAGTGTGAAGAGGAGAAAATACTTGATTACCTAAATTTGATTGCCATGGTGGATTACACATACCAGCAGCAAGGATCACAGAGAAGTATCCACGCTGCGTGGCTGTATTTGTGCAAACATACAGCATTGCACGGTGGTGCAACTTTGTAACAGCGAACACGAAATCGGCAAGGCACCAAACCCAGCAACACAGCAGAGTTCATTTTATTACAAATAAAAATTTGTGAAATCAATCATTAGCAATTTAATCCCTAAAGCTTATTATCAGCATTAAAAACATTATCATATTTTAAAATAAAATCGCATTTTTCCTGTCGGGATATATAATGTTTTACTCGGTCCTATAAACACGTGTGCACAGGCCGCACAAAATTTCACTTTCATTTACGTATTTTCCGGCCCAGCATTCCGTCAGCTGCCGTCTCCGAGCTGAAATCGCGTTCGCAGTCATTCTGGGGGCGGCGCCGTACCATCGGGTTGCGGTGTGACCGCACAGAAGAGGCTTCTCCTGCCTGCCGCCCTAGGCGCACTCTGGAGGCAGAGGTCTGGCGTGAAGGGAAAGAGGCCATTTATTCAAAAGCCACACACTTTTGGGAGAAAGGCGGACTTCGGCCTCAGAGCGCATTTCCTCTAACTCCAAAGGAAAAGCCCGCCGCCCGCTGGCAGACCAGTTCTGGCGGCCTGGAGGTCCTGCTCCCATTTGACATACCGTCCTGCGGGAAGCACCGGCAGCTGCGGTACGATCACCGATCACCGATCACCGGGGCTTGTCCCTGGTCGCAGCCTGGCTTCAGGCATCCTCCTGGAGTCTGTGCACGCGGCCCAGGCAGCCAGCCCACCGCCGCCCCTTCCAGCATCCTGGGCCGGGGAGCTGCCAGACCACGTGGTTTCCAGGGCCCCCTGGTCTGCGAATGCCCCGCCCCTGGCCCTGCTCCCGCCTCCTGCTCCTGCCCGCAACTGGAAAATCAAGGGGACGGTGAAGGCCAGGCTCTGCCCTCCCTGTTTACTCCATGAGCTCCTGGAGCGTCCACCTTTCCTGACCCATCCGTCCTTTGGTCAGGCGAGATGGGCAGGTCTGCACATCCCCCTGCCGCCATGTTCTGGAACGGGGTGGTGGGGTTTTTCCTCTGTCAATCACCTTCTCCAGCCGGTGCAAACACCCTGCAAGGTTTCCCTCTTTGTCAGGTGCTGCTAGCTCGGTTGCCAGGGCAACGAGACTGCCTGCTGGTTTGTTTACCCTTCACCAGGGCTAGGGGAAATCTACCACCTGCGGCTGGGCTGCAGCTTCAGCCCCCCACCTCCCCCCCCGCCCAACCCCCTGCCGCCCCTTTAACTGAGGCCTGGTCAGGCACCTTTATCAGTAGTATTTTAATTCGATTAATTATTCAGTATATTGTTTACTAATGCTACTTATGATTTTTCTTTGTTATTATGCTTGTTATATTTTTTGCTGTCATGTACCTTCCATAAAAGTATGCAACAAAATTGATTCGAGAGTTTCTATATGAAATATGCTAAACGACTTTGCAAAGTGGTGTTTACAAACTGGTAAATCACCGTGTGCATCTCAGCTGTATTTCAGTTTTGTATTTAACAAATGTCATTGCCCTGGCCAGTGCAGCTCAGTTGGTGGGCGCATCATCCCACAGACCGAAAGTTCACGGGTTCAATTCCCAGTCAGGGCACATACCCAGGTTGCAGGTTCAGTCACCAGTCGGGGCATGTGTGGGAGACAACCGACTGACGTTTCTCTCCCTCCCTTCCTCTTTCTAAGCATGTCCTCAGGTGAGGATAAGGAAGGTTTTGTAGTGAATTTCTAATTTGGTTAGGAAAAGTTATTAAAATAAAACGAACTTGCCAACTGGTCTACCAGCTCCTTGAGACTGTGCATTCTGGGAGCCTAAAATCAACACTCCCACCGCCTTGCAGCACAGGATACATTGTAGAATAAAGACTTCGTTGTGGCTGGGTCAGGAAGGAACCGCGAGATTTGCCGTTTGAGAGGTGCCTTGCACAAAGAGCCTGTGAGTGTTCATCAAGATTTCCACCTTGAGTTGAAGGGTGAAGACTTTAGAGGTACTGCCCCTACATCTTCTTTTTGGCTTGTTTCAGATCAAGACTGGCACCTACTTTTTCCCGCCCTCTTAGGTTGAAGTAATTTCAGGTGGGCAAGGAGTTGTCACATGGTCCGGAGTTGCCCCGTTCCTTTCCCACAGCGCCCCCTGGTGTGCGCATCTTAAAGCCATGCTGATGGTATCATCCTAGTGCGTGCGCAAGGGCGCAACACTACTAACCACACTGCAAGTCGTTGGGGTTCCCCCAGGGCTCCCACTAGCCTCCCCTTCCTGCTCCGGAGCGTCGTCTAAGACGACACATTGCATTTAGTCACCAGGTCATTTAGGCACCTTCGACAGCTGCTCAGCCTTTTCCGGGCTGCGATGACGGTGGCAGGGAAGAGAACATACAGGCCAAGGATTCTGTGGAATGTCCTCGCGTGGGTCTGTTTGGTGGGTCATCAGGATTAAGATGAGGTTATGATTTGGAGGGAGATACCACGGAAACGGTGTCCCTTCTCACCGCATCATGCTGGAGTTCATTGCACCAACCTGCCCCTGGTGCGCCAGGGGTGGATGTGGGTCCCAGGCTTCTGGGCTGTGAAGACCTGAAGACGTTTCCTGTCACGTTCCAGCCACTAGAGGGAGCCCCGAAGTCCAGCTCACAGCCCACGGGTACAATGCACTCCCTCCGGGGGAGAGGGACCAGCCAGCGACCTGCAGGTGCGTGTTCAAACCAGGGCGTCATGACTATAAATGTGGTGGACACATGGGGAGGCCACGTGAGTGTCCTGTTTCTTAGCCACCTCCGACTGGTTTCAGCAAGTGTCACTGCGGGGTTCTAGTGACAGCGTCCGTCTCCCTTCTTTCTCCTGTAGCTGTCAGTTCGAATCCTCCTGCCAGGACACCTGCCCCTGTCCCTCTGTCCCTTCCACCCTTTCTTCCCTCTTCCATCACGTTCCATACTGGTCAGTCCGTCCTTTATCCTCCCTCACCGCCCCCCTCCCAACGGCACTGGGATTACCTATTTTTCCAAGGGTCTCTGGTGCCTTTTATTGGATCAAGGCATTTTGAAAGAAACACCTGGGTGCATGTGTGTGTCCTTACAACTGGTTGTCCCTTATTCTGGACCCTCTCGGCAGACACACCTAGAAACCTTGTGCATGTAAGACAAGCCGGTGTACACACATATATTTAAATGTGTATGCAGCCCTGGCTGGTGTGGCTCAGTGCATTGAGCATGGACCTGTGAAGCAAAGGGCTGCAGGTTTGATTCCCAGTCAGGGCACATGCCTGGGCTGTGGGCCAGGTCCCCAGTAGGGGGTGCGGGAGAGGCAACCACGCACTGATGTTTCTCTCCCGCTTTCTCCCTCCCTTCCCCTCTCTGTAAAAAAAAATAAAAATATTTTTAAAAATAAATGTGTATGCAGCTATCTGTGCAAGTACTAAAAACAAACAGAAGATCATATTGGTATTTCTGATTCAATCCGCAACGCAGTGTGGATTCTAGCACGCACTGCCTGCTTGCATAAGTCATTGTCACTAATTGTCACAGAGACGCGCAGCGGACTTCTGCGACAGGGTGTAGAAAGCCAGTAGCTCCGGAGGCACCACCTGTCCATCAGCGCCCGGGGGTCAGGCGCCCAGGTGTTCGCACTGCAGGTCCTCATCTCCGCACAGCAGAGCCGCTGGAGTGAGATGCCAGCAACTCTGCGGCAACTCTGTGACTCCGGCCGGTAGGGGCCACCGAGTTCCAGAACGATTTCTTTCAGTCTTTGATCGCACTGATTGGGGCACAGGCTCATCTGTTACCAGGGAAACGAGGCGCTTCCACCGCTGGGGGCGCAGTCGGCGCAGGAGTCACCCGGCGGGGCGGAGGCGAGGGCGGGAAGGGGAAGGGCGGCGATAGTTCTGTACGAGCAGAATCTGGTCCTGTTCCACCCGGAGGGAGAGATACGCAGCAAACCTGCAAATACTGGAAAAATAAAATACCGTGAGTTGTTTCCTATTTATTAAATAATTATGCTCTCGGAGTTAGCCGGAACTAAAATGGGATTTTTTTTTTAAATAAAAGACGTAATAAAATACACATTTTGGACATCAAACCTTCACAGCGCAGATCCAGACTGGGGTTTTCACCGCAGGCCTCCGGTGGTCTCCTGGACCCTCAGCACCGGCCTGCTGAGCACGGGGCCTGGAGGGGACGCCGCGGGCGCCGAGCTTGTGTGACCGGCGCGCGCGCGGACGCAGAGCCCAGGAGGCGGGGACGCAGAGGCGAAGCAGTTCGGGGCGATCGCCGCGCCCCATGCCTGGGGGATCAGCATCACCGTCCTGTGAACCGCACAGCACCTGTCCCCCGCCCCGCACCACCACCGTCCAGGAGCGACTGTGACCAACTTTGGGGGCTGCGAACAGTGCCCTTCGCTGCCCCGGGGACGCCCCCACCTCTCCGGAGCCACCCAGCGGCGCCACCAGGTTCCGCAAGGGGACTCGGGGGGCAGGGGCGGGTCTCCTGCTGGTAGTTCGACGGCAGAAGTCCCTCCTGCCTCCCCTGCCCCACCCACCTCCCCATCCCGGCCCCTCCCTCCCGGAGGCGGTGCAGGGGCGGGCCGGGGTCCTGGTCCCCCGAGCGCTGAGAGAGCTCGAGATCGGACGCTCCTGCGCGGTGCCCGGCGGGGACCCGGAGGGGAGGGTCCGGCCCGCCTCTGCTCCTCGGTGACTCGGGGGATGAAACGCCGTCTGGAGGGCGACTGCAGGTCTGTAGCGCGCGACCCCGAGTTCTGCGGGCGCGGCTGATGGGCCTCTCGCTTACTACGCTCCTTCGCTAACTTTCTGGCTAAGTCGAAGTCCTTAAATTGGAATACTGTTTCTTATTCTTCAATTAAGTTTACATTCAATATCACTTCATACCAGTTTCGGGTGTGCAGCGGAGTGGTTATACACCCATGTAATTTACGAAGTGTCCCCTGGTATTTCCAGCACCCAGGTGGCCCCAGACACAGTTGTGACAATATTCTCACTGTGTCCCCTGTTCTGGGAATTCGCATCCCTGTGAATCTTCCGCAGCTACCAATCCGTGCTTCCGAACCCCTCACCTCTTTAGCCCAGCTCCCCTCTGGGGACCCCTAGTAAATGAGAACATTCTCAATGGCATGTGGCCGGCCCCTGAGCGCTGCTGCCAGCTGGGCGAGCACCTGTGTCCAGGAGGCAGGCGGACCTCTCCCGGGTTCTTCCGGCTGATGTCAGCTGCGCCCAGCTGTGAGCTGTCCTGGGGCGGCGGGAATCCTGGCAAATCCTGAGTTGGGCTCTGCTTCCCTCTGCCCCGCTGGCAGGAAAACTGTCTCCAGCTCTAATGGGGGCCGGGGCGGGGGGGTGGGGGGTGTTCTATCCATCGGCTCATTGGTAAACGTGTTAATTTTTTAAAGATAGGGGAAGGGAGGGAGAAAGAGAGGGAAAGAAACATGCGTGGTTGCCTCTCGCGCGCCCCCTACTGGGAACCTGCCCCACACACCAGGTCTGTGCCCTGACTGGGAATCGAACCAGCTGACCCTTTGGTTCTCAGGCCGGCACTCAGACCACTGAGCCACACCAGCCAGGCCGTAAATATGTTAACTTTTAAAAGAGATTAAGCAACTTTGTTTCTATTAAATTTAGTTACTGAGACCACCTCAGCATTGACCAAATGACTAATACTGTTCTCTTAGTCGGAATCATTTCAATGAAATACAGTAAAACACACAAACAAAAAATCCCGGTTGTCATTCTGAGTTAGGGATGCGTCTCTCTTTTGAAACGTGTCAGTGCGAGAAGACGCCAGACCACCCCTGTGACTGTGCACGACCTTCAGCCAAAACTCGACATTGTCCTTTCAGCAGGCTCATCGGGCTGCCCCCTCTGTCACGGGAGGGGCTAGAATCCGTGGCGTTCTAGGGGTCCCTTGGCACTTGGCCTCCGTCATCTTGCTCCATTAGTTGCTCTGCCTGGGAACCCTTCGAACCTCAAGTTCAGTGAGGATTGACAGTCGGCTTCTCTTTATAAACAACTGTGACATAGCAACATATGTCACCTGGGAGGGTTTTGAGAGAAACTTCACAAACGAGGATGCCCACATTGGAACGCGAACCCGGCACTGCGGGGCCCCGGTGAGAGCCGGCTGGGGCGGGGCTGTGCCTCTGCGCTCCCAGAGCCAGGTCGGAGCGCAGCGCTGTTTAGCAGAACCTCCCAGAAGTCTGCGTGCAGCGTGAGTCCGTCCCCTTTCCCGGACTCCCCAACAGAAGAGAAGCTATTTTAGAAGAAGGGCTGTGTGTACCAAGAGGCTCCCTCTGACAGAACTACCCGCCTGCTCCCCCCACAGTTACCAGCCTCTCCCCTCCCTGTCATACGTTGATAACTTTCCCTTAATTGCGCTGCATGGGAACTAGGAGGCTAACTCCTCAAATACGTAACATCTTTCTTCTAACCCACAGGCGGCAAACACGAGGCCCGGGGGCCGAATCCGGCCCTCCACCTTGTTTTATCTGGCCTGGCACCTGGTTTCTACCCGGTGGCAGTGTCGAGCTCTCACTCAACTGTTAAGGAGTAGTTACAAGTATACAGTCCTAACATTACATTCGGCCCTTTGCAGGCAACCGCGAGGCTGATGTGGCTCCTGGTGACAATGAGTTTGACAGCCCTGTTCTGAACTGGTCTCATTATTTAATTTTTTTTCTTTTTAAAACAGATTTTATTTATTTCTAGAGAGAAGGGAAGGGAGGGATAAAGAGAGGGAGAGAAGCGGCAGTGTGTGGCTGCCTCTCGAGCGCCCCCTACTGGGGACCTGACTGGGAATGGACCCGGGGACCCTTTGGTTCACAGGTCCGAGCTCAACCCCCTGAGCCACACCAACCGGGGCTTAAATTTTTCTTTATTATCTTTAAAATTAAGGACTCTGAAGACAAATTATATTGCACTTTGTGAAGAGGTTTGTTACTAACTTTTTGATTTACAAGGTGACATTTTCTTTTAGCTACTTTTTCAGAAAATAGTAATTCTGAAAATTATTGCCAGTATCTGAGTAATTTTGGTAAAACTGAAAGATACTTTTAATGATAGGGATCATTTTCCAATTATTTCCCCTTAAACCATATGCCATGTAGATGAAGTTTATTATGAGTCAGAATTGAAATTTACAATGGTTGATGCGTATTTGGAGAAATTGTAACTACAGGGGTTTTTAATTTTAAAGATTTTATTTATTTTTAGTGGCAGGGGAATGAAGGGAGAAAGAGAGGGAGAGAAACATCTGATGTGAGAGAAGCACAGACCAGTTCCCTCTCCTATGCACCCCGACCCGGAACCAAACCTGAACCCAGGCAGGTGCCCTGTCTGGGAATCAAACTGGTGACCTCTCGCTTTGCAGGACGACCCCCAGCCCACTGAGCCACACCGGTCAGGGCACTGCGGGGTTTTTTAAATTACTGTATGACTGTCTTGCGGTCGGGCCGTGCCTTCCCTGCGCGTCGGTGTCGGGGGACAGGTCACCGGGGTGCACAGCGGCCTCTCCCCACACCCGCCGCCCTGACCTCAGGCCTCCTCCAAGGCTGAGGGCTGTATCCAATGTCGCACTCACGGTATTTGCCAGTCATGTAATGTGTGTAAGCCCTGTTGCCGTATGGCGTTCCGGGCTTTACTTTTCGGGTCACGCATGTTTCTGGGTGGCACCCGCCTAGGCCACGTGTCCCGTAAACCCTGTGGTTCGTCTTGTTCACAAGCTGTTGCCGAGCTCGGTGCTGGTCTGAGCCCCGCCCGCGTCGGGCGGCAGCGGAGCCGACTGCACGCGCGCACGCTGGCGCTCCGCCACCAGGACCCCAGCAGACAGTCCGGGGCAGAGTGAGTGCTCGCGCTGGGATGCCGAGAGTAACGTCTGCCTCGGTCCTGCACGGCCGCGCGGCAAGCCACCCCGGGGTCCGGTGGCTTAAACTGAAATTACACTAACAGTTCGGTCGCCTTTTCTCTCTCTCCTGCTTCTGCCGCTTGACTGGGCTCCGCTGGGCGGTCCTCCTGCTGGGCTCCTCCCGGTCTGTGGCCGTCAGCAGGTGGCAGCGGGGGCCGGAAGTGTCCGAGGTCCCCGGCAGGTTATGGCACCAGGCTCCGGTCTCTCTGGGAGTGGCCACAGGGCCTCCTCTCTCCATCGGGTGTCCCTGCTTGTTCCCACGTGCGAGCACCGACACAGCAGCCGCAACCCTCACGTGGAAACTCAGGGAGTCGGGAGCTCAGAGGAGGAAGCTGCCAGGTGGTCTGGGTCTGGAGCAGGCACCGCCCCTCCGCCACCGGCCCGCGGCTGAGCTGTGCCAGGCCATCCTCTGAACGGGGTGGCCCTTCACCCCCGCAGTGGTCCTCACCAGCAGTTCTGAGGGTAGGCACCCCGAGACTGAGACTGAGACTGAGACTTCGGGGCCAGGCTGTTCTTAGCAACCCTGAAACCTGACAGCACAGGAGGGAGCTGGTGCGTGGACCCGCTCTTAATCCTTACCTTTCCTAACCGCGGGGCTCTGCCTGGGCTACGGTAGGCGATAAATATGTACTTGCTGACAGAGAAATTGATGAGTAAGTAAAACCTGAGATTCTAATAACGTTTCACCTTAAGAAGCACCCGTGTTGCTAACCCGTCAGAAACAGGCCTGAAGTTTCCAAAGGCATTGACTCAGGAGAGATTTTAAATGATAGCTGAAGGAGATATTTCAGGAAGTTGTAACTATTTGCATGTAGTTGTTGGATGGTCCTTAAATATAGGGTTTATTATCCATCCAAAAATGTGCTTCCGCTCAGGAATATTCGGGTGCTCGTGAACCCCTGCTTTGCTGTGGGAGCCAACTGCAAATGCACTTTTAAGCAGTTGTGGGCTTAAAAAAGCTCAGCCTATTCGGAGAAGGACGTGTGCAACACAAGACGTGGGTGTGTGTGCGTGTGTGTGTGCTACACAAGGGGGTGGGCATGTGTGTGTGTGCGTGTGGCTGTGCAGTCAAAGCCAGAAGTGTGCTGTCTCTACAGACGTCCATTTCCTTAGCATCTGTAAGTGGTCCTTCGGATGTGATCAGAGGGGGTTACAGGTGCAGCAGCTCTGTCTGTCTTTAAATGGATTTAGCTGCGTTTATGGTCAAAGACTGTCGCCCTCTCGTTACTGCCTGGCCCCAGGGAAGAGCTGTGCTAATTAAGTTCACATGATGGCCAACAGGAATGCTTCTTTGCCTGGGTTCTCCGGAAGCTACCATTTCTGTGCTTCCTGGTGCTTGTTACAATGTATCACCCGGGCATCACACCTCTGGTAACTGAGCCCTCCTCCCGCTCTGCGCCCTGGCCCCGCACCCCGCTTCCAGCCAGAAAACGGACATGCAGTCACAAGCCAGTCCGTGGCTTCCTCAGAATTAGGTTCCCGTTGAACAGTTTCTTGGAGTGCTGGACCTCGGAAAGATTTAACGGTGTCTGTGGACCCCGTGCGGACGCCCCCGTTCCAGCCAGCAGCTGGGCCGAGCACCGCGTCCTGTCTTTGGAAAGCTGCTCCCAGTCGTGTGTGCGTTTGCGGGTTTCCCCGGGTGCAGAGCTCGGGCCTCGGGGTCTTTGCAGGGAGGAGCAATTGTCTGTGATGAGTGTGGCACTTCCTGACGTTTCCTGACACGGTTATTCCCGTCCCCTTTGTCGCTTCACTGGTACTTTACATAAACTGGGTGTTTTTTTCGTGCATGTCCCTCGGCTTCCATGCGTCACACGTCATAATGTGTGACTGAAATCACTGTGTCAATCATTCATCTCTGCATCGGGAGGCGTGTGTTCCCGGCCCTGTGCCTGCCTGGCCGGTGCCGGTGGCTGGGGACAGAGGCACCCTCAGTCAGGGCTTACCAGCGCCACCGAGCCCTCTGAGTCTGATGAGTGGGAATCCGCCCAGTGCCCTGCGGTCCAGGAGGCGGGGGTCACGCCTTTCCACGGAGGCAGCGGCTGCCCCGTGCAGGCACACGCCCTGTGGCCGGAGGGGAAGGCTGGTCTGTACTGGTTGTCTCTCATGGGCCAGGCCTGTTCTGTTCTCGGTGGACGTGGGGGGGCTAGTGAGGACACAAGGATATGTGTGCCCCAGGTCACAGCCCTGCGCAAACAGCGCAGAGACGGGGGATTCCCGAATCCCAGGGGGCCAGCTCTGCGCTTCCCTGTGATGGAGGCATGACACCTGGAGTCCGTGTGTGTTTTCAACGCGGCGCCAGCCCCGTGGTCAGAGGTGCTGCTGACCAATGAGCGAGATTGCGCGTGTGACGAGCACGAGGCTGGCCTCCATATAGAAGATGTTGAATGAAACCACCACAGACAGTTGCCCGAGCGGCAGCGGCCTGGCCCCTGCATCCTTCCCCGCCCTGGGGACCCCACCTAGCCCCACATGCTCAGGTGTCCTCCTTCGGTAGACTTACACCTGCAGGCAGAGCTACGGGACAGAGTAGGAGAGTGCACCTGAGACCAAGGTGACTGTCCTTGCGGACTGCCGAGGAGGGAGAGGAGGAGAAACGGGATGTGAAAATGCCGGAGACCCCACTGTCTTGCAAGTGGGGCTGTGGAAACACGAGTTTCAGAGCCTCAAGGAGAGTGTGAGTCGCAGAGCTGTGGCTGCCAGGGCACAAGTAGAGTTTGTGTGGGGGGAGGAGGCCGGGCGTGGGGATCTGAGAGCCAGGGGGCCGCTGACTGGCAGGGCACCGGCGAGGAGCCCACCTGGTGTGGAGCCCAGTCTGTTGAGTTATGGGGACCACTGGGACTGGGTGTCGTTGTGACTCATGCACCACGCTCAGCTGCGGGCGTGGGTGCTGGCGTTCGTGCACCTCTGTGCGCAGTGTGGGTGCACCTGGTGGCAGGCGGGTGCCAGACCACTGAAGGGACTCGGCGGCCTGCACGCAGGAGCTCTGCCGTGTGCCCGTGCGCGCTGGAGCGGCAGGCAGACGCGGCCTGGCTGGAGGACAGCGGTAGGTGACGGCGGTTTGCACAGGGGAGCAGCTGGAAGGTCCCACTGGATTTGTGGAAAGAACAGGGGGCGGGGCGGGGCAGACGCTGACTGAGGGCCCCTGCGCCCCCCTGTGGAGAGTTAGTGGAGCAAAGTGGGCAGTGACCGGATTGCACCGGGCGTGGCTGGTCCCTCCATTTGGTGGGGGTGCGGTGGGGAGGAGGGGCAGGACCAAGGG
>CM052545.1:1363461-1449154 GCA_028533065.1 Trachops cirrhosus
GCCCCCCCCCCCCCCCCCCCGCAGTGAGCGGCCAAGCTTCCTTCTCACTGAACGCTTTCCTGGAGTTCGCCCGCTCTAATTATGCACCCAATGCACATTTTAATCTTTCTTTTCATTTCTCATAGCTGTTTAGGTTTTAAATAATTCACAAAATAATTTCTGCACTGTTTTCGTTTGCTTGTTTTTCCGAAGAGCGTTGCTTTCTCAGCCTGGCACCGCCCTGGGCTTGGAGGCAGGGAAGCGGGATGGGGACTCTGCCAGCGGTACCCCAGGCCCCCCTCGGGGTGGCATTTCTTAGGGAGGCCCACTTAGGGGGCTCTGGAAGCGCCACTAAGGGGGTTTAATGTGCTTTTGCCACACGGACAGGGATGAGAATCATCGAAATAGACTGTTTTCATTTCTACAGTTTTCACAGGCCCGCCCAAAGTGGTGTGTGTGTGTTTGTTTTTAATTGTTGTTCAAGCACTCTACCTGGTTTTAACGTGGCTTCAATGCACAGCCAGGCATAGGAATCGGCAATTAGAACGTGTTGGTGAGAAATTTGCGGAGGTGTTCTGTGCAACGACAATCGTACCCTCGGGCGGGGCATTGTGTATGGTCTCGGAGTGGTGTCCCGAGAGGCCAGCGTCTGGCCACGCCCAGACATTCGTGGGGACTGCACGCAGCTGGGCGTGGCCTCCGCCCCGCATGCGCCAGTCTACAGGGTTCCCCTGCCGAGTCTCAGGCAGCTGCTCCGCGATCGACCGCGATCGACCGCGTTCGCCCCCCAAACGCAGGTTCTCATCCCAACCAAATAACCCTGTCGGGGCTCTGGGAGGCCTGATGCAAACCTCAGTGTTGATTTTCTTAAACAGCGCGTGAGGAAATGCTTAAGTGTACTTTCCCTTCTGGCCAAGTCGGCATATGGGAGGCGTCGCCAGCTGCACACACAGTCTCGAGGGAAGTTGCATCTGGACACAGGAAGCTTTTTTTTTTTTTATACAAATGGGGAGAACAGATACTCGATAACCACACACAGGCCCCATCCCTTCTCCAGGACTGAATTCAGGTGTGCCTTTCCGCGAACATTTTCCTGAAATACCCACAGCTTCCTCTGTTCGTTTTCCTATGTATTTGATTTGCTTGGTGATTATAGTTTTCAGCACTTTTTGGCACGAATTTCTTACGACATGATCCTTTCTAAAAGGGCGTTGAGCGTGCAAACAGCTTTCACGGCTGCCGCCAGCCCCGCAGGGTCCCCACCTCTCCTGGTGTCTCCGGGCCCCGGAATCGCTCCTGACCGGGGTCACCACCAACGTCGGCACAGCTGCCGCGCTGAAGTCTCCAGGGTCCCCGCCCCTCCGCGTGGGTGGAACTGGGGACCCCACCCTGTGTTTCACTACGTGTGTCACTCACTGTGACGGGGACAAGTTTGTTTTCATTTTTTTATTTAATTTTCTGAATCAGTAACTAAGATGTACAGCGGTTTATCCTGCCCGCCCCAGGTGTGGCTCTGAATCCACACTGAGGATTAAGAGGGTCGCTTTCTGTGCCGCTGTCCACTGAAAGCGGCAGGAGGGCCACCGAGGGGACGCTCTGAGCAGGCCCCCCAGAGGCGATGTCCTGCTTGAACCGTCAGGACCATGTGCAGAGACCCCGCTTCCTACGATCTGTGAAGGACTGACCCAGGCGCGGAGCTCCGGGCGGAGCCGCAGAGCGCGGGGGCGGAGCCCGGAACCAAGGCCTGGTCCCCGCGCTGAAAGCCCGCAGTCTTCCCAGAACACGGCACTAACACTCAGGAAAACTAGGCCCGCCCCTGCGGAATGAAGCGTGCTTGGCCTACTTCTAGTCACTTTCAACCGTGGGGATCCTGGCATGTATCCAACCAAAATGGGTACGTGAACGGAAGCACCTAGGAAATGAGTCAATACCTTACGTGCCTTATTTTGTTATTTGAGGCTAAGGATGGACTTACTCGCTAGGTACCAGCCTGCTGAGGCTGCAAACGGATTAAAATATTTAGAAGCTGCTGAAATAATGGGTGGAAAAAATTCTTCGTGGTAGGCTTTTGACAAAAAGAGAAGCGTAACGCGTTCACATTAAACGTGTTACCTCTGGTCTCCGGGGGTCCGTGACACAGTGACTTTTCCCCTTTCAGCAGATATTCGCGATCTGAGCCAGCGGGCCGGCAGACCCCGTCTGCACTGGCGGGAATGTCTAGGCCAAGGTCTCATTCGACTCTGAGCAGGATCATTGGTCAACGTGAGGTTCGGCCTCCGCTCTGTGAGCTGCAGCTGGGGCCGTGGATGGTGAGTAGCCTGCACTCTGTGTATGTAACAGTGAGTAGCCTGCACTCTGTATGTGTAACAGTGAGTAGCCTGCACTCTGTCTGTGTAACAGTGAGTAGCCTGCACTCTATGTGTAACAGTGAGTAGCCTGCACTCTATGTGTAACAGTGAGTAGCCTGCACTCTGTATGTGTAACAGTGAGTAGCCTGCACTCTATGTGTAACAGTGAGTAGCCTGCACTCTGTATGTGTGACAGTGAGTAGCCTGCACTCTATGTGTAACAGTGAGTAGCCTGCACTCTGTCTGTGTAACAGTGAGTAGCCTGCACTCTATGTGTAACAGTGAGTAGCCTGCACTCTGTGTATGTGAACGCAGAGTGTGCTTCTCCCAGCACTCTGGTGCTGTGCCTCCTGGACGGATCAGACGAGTGAATATCTGACCATTTTCACCTCGCAGGGGGCTTCTCGGGAAGGTCCTCTTCGTGGGATTACTCCCCGGCCGTCTTCAGTTCTAGAGGACTGTGCACGGGAAGGAGGTGAGGGGCCAGAGGTCGGCGACGGGAGGGCTAAGGGGGAGAAAGTGAAGTCAGTGAGTCAGGAAGAGGACGGGCAGGACGGGAACAGGAACGGGAGCGGGTGGACTCTGTGCAAACACTCAGTGACGGGGCCCGGGGAGGGGGGGGGGCGAGGGTGCCCAGGGCTGGACGCGATTGGCAGGTCTGTGCTGGGAGCCCCTGAGGGTGGCTGTTTTTACACAGCAGCTGGTTCCCGGGGGCTGGTCAGATTCCTCTCAGGTGGTCCCCAATGCCTAGATCGGAAGCCCCCCGGGGCTGTCCCCTAGGACCCCGAGGCCCCTTTCAGAAGCGGGATAAGTAAGAGGCTGGCTCTTTAGTGCTGCCCCTGAGTGCCCCCCGCCCCGCCTACTCCACCCCCAGCAGCGGCTCCTTTGGCTCTGAGGTGCAGGACCTGGTAAGTGGTCATCAGCTAAGCAGATCTTCACCGTCCAGCCCTCCTCGGGGGCTTCTTGACATAAAGAACACGAACTAACATTGGGGTACTTCATGTACATACACCATGAACTTACTCACTTTTCTCTTTAAAAATGGTGGACAAGCGGTAAGAAAACAGAGACACAGTCTCCGCCACAAGACTTGGAAGAGCGAGGCCATGGAGGAGAAGCCCTCAGCCGAGCAGAGGCAAGGAGCCGTGCCAACACCGGGTTGGTGGCTTGCCAGCTGAGCGATCCGATCCGTAGTCAGCGACCTACCTCTGAGTGGGCGCTTCCTCCGGGAACTGGAGCGGGACCCACACCTGGGATGAGCAGGGTGAGGACCAGGCGGGACAGGGCACCAGCAGTGTGTTGTAATGCGCACGTTGTAGCTGCTCATCAAAACACTGACTTACAAATTCATAACTTATCAGAAGACATTCATTATCAGAAGACAGCCTCACAGTACTCACTTGGATGCCCCAAATTCACGCAACCCCACTGTGTAAAGCCAAAATAATGCATCGAGATGAGTCCCTTGGAAAGCCCTAAACTTAAAACAACCAGTTTTCTGAAACTGCGAAAATCGCCCTCATTGGTCCTCACTTGTCAGCTGCAGTACCATGTCCTCACCGCAGGGGTCGCCCTGGGACAGTCACTCACAAATCAACTTAAACAAATTAACAAGTAGTTCTTGAGTGACCACAGTGATAATGAAGTAGACGTTGAGAAACTATGTAAGGTTAGAGATAGACCACAGAAACCTTTTCATCACCCACCCATTTTTCAAATCAAAGTATCTTAGTAGTGTTCCTCTAAGCTTAGAATGTTTCTATATTACAACCAAGATGAGTATCTGTCATACTCAGTCGCAACCTTCTGACTCACAGCTTGAATGAGTTCTGGAAAGTGTTTTCTTTTTGTCTCCCTGACTTAACAGCAGCCCCTTCCCTTTGCAGCGACGGGCAGGCTCGGGTGTTCTGCGGGTGGCGAGCACGCCCCCTCCCCCGGTACAGAACTCGCTCCAGCAGCGGCTGCAGAAGAGAGCGGATAAAATCTGGAGATAAAATCTCGGTCTTTCTGTCGGAAACCTGTCTGTGACATCTTTTCTCAACCGTGTTGCAAACTGCCCCCTTCACAGATGTGGGTGCCGCCCACCGAGGTCTACCCTTACAGTTTAGGGGGCAGTACGGCTTACCTGCTCATTTTTAAAAGCTAGAATATAGAAAACATATTTCTGTGAACACTGAACCTTCCATATGCCTTCAAATTGCAAACTCACGTGCTTGGTTTTTAATAATCAAAATAAATGAATGTTATTGTTTCCTTGAATGACTGGAGAGTTCCTTCAGCACCTGGAAAACGCCGTCCCTCACCTTCTGGTCTCTGATGTGTCCGGTGAGAGGTCAGCGGGGTCACATCAGGGTCCCTCGAAGGCGGGTGGATGGTCTCGGCTGCTCTCGACGTTCTCTTTTCACCGCCGTGCGTCCAGATGCAGATTTCCTGGTGTTTCTCCTGGATGGTGTTTATGGAGCTTCTCACGTGTGGATCTTCTGTGAACTTCTTACGACAATTAGGAAGTTCATTTAAAATGTCAAAATGAAGCCCTCCTTTCATTACAATCACCCTCCATCCTCTTTCCTGAGGGGGTGGGGATGGGGAGGAGGGGTCGGGGCAGGAGGAGGTTGACCAGACCCAGCCTGATCCAGGGCCTCTCTGCTCCCCCCTCCCCCAGCACGGTGCCCTGGAGGCAGCACCGGCCCCACCGGAGCCCTCAGGGCTGCACCTGCCAGGGCAACCAGAGAACCAAGATTAACTTCCCACCCGCCCCCCAGCTTCCTCAGTGCACCCCGCCCCGGGCTGCTGCGTCCCCACCCCCCTGAGCAGCCGCCCTCGCTGCCTCTTCCCCTTGGCCGTCTTACCAGTTAGGTGAAACTCGAAACGTCTGGAATCCAGCCAAAGACCATCGGGCAGGTGAGAAAGCTGGAAATGAGACCTGCAGCCAGTAGGAAAAGCAAAAAAAAGACAATCAGTATAAACAGACCCACAACTGATACAGGTTAGAATTAACACACACAAATCTTAAATGTTGCTATGATTATACGCCGTGTGCTGAGAAAGGTTAGTAGAACTAAGGAGGATACAGCAGGGAACGAAAGTGAGCTTTTAGAGATGAAAGTCTACAACACATGCGGTAAAAAATGTGCAGGTTGAGATGAATGACGAACAAACCACAGAAAGGTTAGTGAACAAAGCCATAGAAATTATCCAAAACAAATCACAGAAAGAAAGAGTAATGATGAAATCATGTGAATGGGCTGTGGGTAAAGTTTAAACACGGTTATACATGTAATTGTAGTCTTCATAAAAACAAGGGGGGATACTCGAAGAAATGATGGAATATTTTTTAACATTGTTTTAAAATTTTTTTAGAGAGGGGAAGGGAGGGAGAAAGGGATGGAGAGAAACACTAATGCAAGAGAGAAACTCTGATCCATTGGCTTTTTTCACACACCCCAACTGGGGGCCAAACCTGCAACCCAGGCATGTGACCTGGTCAGGAATCGAACTCACGACCTTTCAGTTTGCTGGACAGTGCCCAATGAACTGAGCCACACTAGCCAGCCCACAGATCCATGAAGCCCAGACACTATACAGAAAAGTTATACCGAGGCAGGCAGTAGGATAATTAAATGGCTCAACACCAGTGATAGACAGTAAATCCCAGGGCATCACATTGCCCAGAGCAGCAACGACAAGGATGACCAAGCAGGTTTCATCAGAGGCAGCCTGAGCCAGGAGAGAGTGGGAAATACCCTTAAAATATGTAGAGAAAAAAACATCAACCTACAATTCCATACCCAGCAAAGCATGTTTCAGTAGCAAATGCAGGAAAGACTTTTTCAGCCATGCAAGATGTGAAGTAACTTATCACTAAATCTGAACTACAAAAAATATTAGAGGAAACCCATCACAGAGAACCGTGATGCTAGATGCAAACATGGATCGTCACGGAGATAAAGGCCACCACAACGGAGGTTCTGGGGGTGACACTGCATAAAAGGTGCAGTGATATTTGCTTATTATTTAAAAGCTTTTCGAGAGGATAATTAACTTTATCAAGATAATAATGCTTTATGGAGTGTACAGCTAATATGTATGCAAAATTCCTAGGAAACAGTGTAGGTAGAAAAGGGGAAATAAGCATAGCACTGACAGGTTTTCATAATATACACAAAATCGTAATACCAATTAAAGTAGACCGGGGATGGTGATGGGATGTCTTAGGAGGGCTAACGCGATTCCACGCAAACAGGGCGTTTTCTCTGGCTGACGGGAGCAGAGGTTTTCCAGGTGTGCTCAGGGCTGGATGCTGAGGCGGGACCCACCTCACCTCTCAGACCGCCAGCGTCTGGCGCCCTTTTCTCCCAAGAGTGTGGCGACTGGAGAGAGGTGATGCCCCCTGCGGGCGCTGACGGCTGTCATTGCATTGGCTCCGCCTCCTGCCCACAGGGCATGCAGCTGCCGACTTCTCCAGCAGACAGTGATCTGCGCTCAGGAAGGGGCCTTCTTCAGCTGAGTGGCTACAGCAACTCTCGGCGCCCAGGGACAAAGACCGAGGGGGCAGGGAGTCCACGCAGGTGTCCCTGCTTTTCTTCGCCAGGTGCTCAGTGCCAAGCCAGGAGCCGCTGCCTGGGGCCTCGGGGGCTGCGGGCCTCAGGTGCCTGTGGCTCCTAAGTTATGAAGTGACAGGGGTGGCAGCGGAATGAAGACACCAAAGCCACTTCCGGAAAGCACAGCTGACAGCGTGCTCTCGCCGGATAGAGCTGACGCGGCATCTGGGAAGAATTGCTCCTACATATTCCAGTGGCCTCTTAGGGCGGTAATTAAGATTGAATTACATTAATGTGACTAATTAAATTTGGTTTTTTTTTCAATTACAGAAAAATCCATTTACTGAACAAAATAGCTGTGGCTTTCCCAGCTTTGGTTTTTGCGGCCTCGTGGCTTTAATTTAGCTTTTTGCATCTACCCAGGCATTTGTCGGCACTGCTAACTCATCAACAGACGGTGGATTTAATCTACGTTCCAAATAAGTAGAAACTGAAGCTGCTGACTGCAGACCTCAAGTCACTTACCGGTCATTCCTTGCGTCACTTTGCTCCCGACAGGTGTGCAGACCAGTGTTCGCTCCTCTGACACGTGGCAGGTGAGAAAGAAACAAAGGAGACCAAATGGTGGTTAAACACGTCTATTAGAAAGAGCAGGTGTTTGCCTGAAAAACCCGAAAACACTCCCTTGCAAAGATGCAGGCACCCCTGTGGTCATGACAGCGTAGTGACGGTGGCCAAGACACGGAGACAACCAACGTGTCCTCCGTGGAGGACAGGACAGAGATGTGGCGGCAGCTGTACACCACGGAACGTGGCTCAGCCACGAGAAGATGAAAGGCTGCCGTTTGTGACAACGTGGATGCGTTGAGGATGGCAGGCTGAGTGAAATCAGTCAGACGGAAAAAGAACCACATTTTAACTCACACGGGGGACATAAAACTGAAACGCACAGACAGAGACAGCAGTGTGGGGGTGGCCAGAGGGAGGGGGTGGGGGCAGTAGAGGGTAAAGGGGTCAAACACACGGTGGTGGGAGGAGATGAGACTTTGGGTGGTGGCAATGCAGTGTGCAGGCGATGTGCCACAGAATGTGCACCTGAAACCTGCCCAATTTCATGAACCACTGTCACCCCAATACATTTAATTTTAAATATTCAAGCATTTTAAATATTCAAAAAAGCTGATACCCCCCCAAATAAAGAGGAACAATGCGTAATTTCAGATTTCAGAGGCCAACCACCTGGCTGCAGGGGAGGAAGCTGCAGCAGGCCCTGTGTCCCGTCCTCCACTGTGTTCCAAGCCTCAAATAATTCCTGCAAATTATTTCCTTATTATGATATGGCTTCTTTCTTGCTCAATAATGTATTAATACTGCTGTTCAGTGTTATTTCTCAATTTTATAAATCTTTTCCTTGATGAAGATGGAAATTGGTTAGTTTCCCATCCCCCACCCCATTCACCAGCTGGCTCCCCTCCCTTCACTGTCCCGTATCCCTAGCAACTCTGTGTCTCTCCCCAGAGACCTGGCCCAGGTCCTCACCCTGAAGGACGTGTCCTCGCCCCGAGGCTGCGTCCCGCTGTCCTGTGGGATCCCTCACCAGCCACCGCCGCAGCCCCAGGGCGTCCTTATGCCACTGCACCTGTCCTCTCCTCCTGCCCTGGACTTCCCTCCGGTGTCTAAACCCACACTCCTGCCTTCTGCCTCTTCCTCTTCTCCAGCCTCCTCTCTTCCGACGCTGCTCACCCCAAACAGTTTCCTGGGAAGGGATGCTGGAGAAAGAAGTTTTTTTATGTACTTCCATGTCTAGAAATACCTCAATAATAGCCTCAACCCTAACTGATATTTGGGTGTGGAGTTTTGGGTTATAAATCAATTCATCTCAGCCTTCTGAAGGCATGGGCCACTGAATGTGGCCTCTCTGGATCTATATTTATGACCTGAGAATCAATGACAATTTATATACGCACACATAATAACCACCAACATTTACAGAACGCTGTCTCATATATATGACTATGTAGTCATATTGGGATTCAAATTTCTATACTACACAGTTAACGATGATATGTGTTTACAGCCTTGAAGCAGTAGGACCTGATGGGCCTAAAGGAACTAGGAAATTAAGAGACGCACCTGGTTTGTGGGGAATCACGGTTTGGGATCCAAGTCTTTGTGTCCCCAAACCAGCTTCTGCACAGATCAGTATGTCATTCATGTCACCCTGTCCACCTCTCTCGGTCTGTCGGAGGTTACTCGATGACACAGACTGAGGGAGTAGATTTAGAATCTCTCAAACATGTACGACATAGAATTAGTCATGTATGCAATCCATCAGACACTAAACTATGCTTTCTGATGCATACCTCATTAGAACACACTACGTATAATTTTCTTAGGTGCACACTCACTCACAGAGTTCAACCAGAGAAGCTTCTGCTAGGACGTAGCTGCAGGAAATGTGTGTATGTACGTGCTTATGGACCAAATTTTTAACTCTCAACTACAGTGATTAATTTTTAAATGTTATTAACTAATACCATTATAGGAAGACCACAATGCACACTTCTAGGAGTTGGTACACTTGGAAGGGACAGGAGGGTGTAAGAAAAATAATGTATATGTAGGATGAGACAATCAGCCATTCAGGGAAAATTATTGCAACGTTAGCTAAATTGGAAGCTTTATCTGCAAGGAAGGAAATTCAGGTTTAGGACCAGCAGCATCTCAGAGAGCCGTAACATGAACAATTAAAAACAAATAAGTTCATTTTAATAGGGCTCGGCAGTTCCGATTGATCTTCTAAAGCCTCTGTTGGCTGTGCATCAACAATCAGTTTAGGATCCAGTTGAAAACAAGGTTTATAATCCTCATATAATGGAATCGGAAGCCTCAGGCAGTACAGTGACATAAAATGATTAAAAAGTGCCCTGTTTCTGTGCAATCAATAAAACTTCCCTGTGAAGAAGGTTCCACCAAAACACTGCTCTTTGGGTGTGGCTATGTCTGGTCTCTGGAATCCCAAAGAGAACAGAGGTCATTAGTTCAAGTCCAGGTTCATGAGACAGCTCTCCCCCGAGCTTGTGAGTCCCAAAGTCACTCAAGCCAATCAAAAGGCCACCCTTCAGCAACTGAGTAAGTCAAATATGTATCCAAAGCCTACCAGAGGCATAGCAAATCAAAATACTGGGGACATGACTGAGAAACACGCAGATATGTATACCTAAGATAATAACGTGCTACAATGACTGATTTTTTAAAACTGTGGGTAAACTAATCACTGAAATCCAGTAAATGAAAGGGAATAAAAATGCCATCAGCTGTACGACTTGAAAGCAATTTTCTTTACACATCACGACACTGATTTTTCTAACAAACTTCAGGAATCCCTGTTTGTGAGGGACCCCGAGTGAACTGTATGCACAGGGGGGCTGAGTCTTTAACCACAGGCCAGCGGTGTTCCTCTGGGGGGAGTTCGGCACGTGAAAGAGAACATCTCCCCGGAGCAGGGAATGGGATGCGGGGTGCGCACGCCTGTTAAAGATGTACGAGGAGGCCAGGACGCAGGGAGAGGGTGATGGCTAACAGCGTGCCCCCCTGGACAGTGCTCATCCTCCCAGCCGCTGCTCCTGGTTCCCGAGTCTGAGGCACAGAGCCCACTGCGCAGCCCGCATGACACCTGTCCTTAGCCACCCACATCTTCCAAACACCTGCATCCCTCATCATCTTCAAAAGCTGCAGTAATTGTATTTAAGTCTCTGACTATTTGCATCCACGGTCTTTAAGGCTATTTCTAACAACATATCTGAAACCACACCACCATTGCTGTCTCTATAGGTCGTACCCCTCCAAACCCAGTAAATTCTTTGGGAGCATCCGCCTACTCTCGTGGAGTTGACATGAAAGCCGATGGACACCTCGCTCTTCACGCAAGCCGTCTGGTCATCTGCTTGCTCCGACCCCCACTGCCCGGTGTAAAGCGCCTCTCAGCGCAGAGGGCTAGCCGACGCAGAAAGGTTTCCTCTGTCTTCCTTTTCCCTTGGCTCAAGACTTGAGGAATCAAAGACACTTTATTTCCAAATTTTCACAGTTCTATCATGTTACTGACTATATGCTTCTGAAGTCTCCTTCATTCAGTAATACGGTCAGCTGTGTTGAAAGGAGAGATTTTGGCATGGTAAAACAAAAACCAGTCCCACCTCTGGTCCATGTTCCGTGACGGGCCTGATGAGGGGCCAGCAGGGCTCCGAGCACGCTCACTCGAGATCAAAGCCGGGGAGGAGACAGAGACCGGTCTCAACAGCTCGACTCTCTCCTAGAGGCCTTGATGTTTTCTGACGTTGTTTAGGAGACCAACTTGTGCCTGAGGCACTGTGCTGCTGCAGAAAATGCAGCCAATAAATAACTCAAACAAGTGTGGCCACTCAGTTGACTTAGCTTCTCGTCTTCTCATCCGCATTGCTCACGGGACCGCTGAAGGCATGCATTGTTCTAAAATTCACATGTCAAAAACAGCTCTTGCACGTGCTAATAATACCTTTCTCAATTCAAATTCCACGTGTCTTCAAATTTCTCTTTGAACCCAGAGAAAAGTCCTTGTTTCTTCTGCACCTCATGAGGTCCCATTCACTACTGAGTTACACTCTGAAGTGTGGAATACGCGTTTTAGAAGGGAAGTGCTCCGTGACTTTAAGAATAAAGTGCACGTGAAGTCGGCAAAGCCCGGCTGCCTTCTCTCACCGTCCCCCTGCGCGCTTGCTGCGCGCTTGCTGCACGCTGAGCGGAGAGGGTCCAACTCACGTCGCAACTTTTGAGATGCCGAACAAAGCTCTCTGATCTAGAGAGCGAGGTTTCCCAGAGCAGAGGAAACTGTACTCGGGTTTGTCCTGGGAAGTGGCTCAGCCATAGGAGAGCGCCGACAGGTTTCCCCACAGTCAGAATCACCGCGGTGTCAGAGGGCTGCTCGCTGGGCAATCAATCCGCTGGGACTGTCTGTCCCAGTGCGTCCCCGTGCCCACTCCACCTGGTCCTGGCACTGCCCTAGGCCAGCAGGTAGAGGCTCTAAGACTGAGTTTTCTAGTGATAAACGCAGAAATGTCACAGGGTTTTGTGACCTAGCATCGGAAATTGCATCACATTGTCATTGTCCGAGATGGCACAAGCCTTTGAACTTGGGGGGGTGTAGGGAAGGTGGGGAACACATGTCACCTCTTAATAAGCCATGTACCAGGGTCTCTGTGCCTGAGTTTCTAGGTAGTCACATTCTTTCCTTTTGACAACAGATTTTGTCTCCTTGCACATGACATATTTGTACAGTATTCCCTCCTCACACACACACAAGTCTCCTGCCAACAAGCTCAAGTTCATCATGCAGGAACTTGAACGCTAAATTAGATCCAGGCACAGGGGCTCCTTGGGTCCTTCCTTCTGTTGAACTTGTTATTCGAAGAGCTTTGAAGGGAAGGAACAAGGTTCCTGGCTCCCACACACCCACAGGAAAAATGCAATGGATACATCCATCCAGAAGCGGTCATGCAGGACACACACAGCGGTCTCGGTCAACAGCAATTACGAGACGCGGCCAGGGAGGGTGCCCAGGTCTCCGATTTGAACCCCAGTCTTCCCCCCAGGAAGTGGTGGAAGACTTTTTTATTGCCCTTCAAAAACGGGTATTAAACATTACAAGTTGACTTGTTTGGGCTGGTCGGCTTGCATATTTCACAAGAGACAAAAGACCCCAGAAGCCAAACAACGTCAAGGTGTCAATGTGCGTGGATGGACTTCTTCTCTGTGATGTGACAGTCAGTTATCGTTATTAGAGCACTAATCATGTGGTGGCACCAAACGTAATTAACACACAGCTAACTCACAGCGGAAGCCGGAAGCAGTGGAAGAACAGGAGGCCGTGGACCCTGCACAGGGCCTGCCACACAGCGGGCCAAGTGTCCTGTAAAATGCTACAGTGACTGTGTTCTGAGAAACGCGTGGTTTAAGAAAGAAATAGAGAGCCCCACTGTAATTTAGACGCTGTATCTTAAATACCACTAATAATTAGTTATTGCTATTAATGATACAATGTAACTTTTTGATGTTCTATAACTTAACATTATTGTTTATTTGAATAGCTGAGCTAAAAAAGCGATCTTAAATGAATTATGTGCCTTGCTAAAACAATTCCTTAAAAAGAGATACACTAACGTGAATTCTGATTTTGTTCAAATAGAAAAGTACATTGAGAACGTTACCATATCGACATTGCCTCATCTTTCAACATTTTTCTGCCTCGCAATGAATATATAGATACATGCACCTCTATCATACCAACCTTTTAATAACTTAAATTGGATAATTCAAGTAATTGAACATGCAAATGCTAGAATTCAAAAGCTTTGGAAGATGTGTTGAAATAGAACTACTTCAAAAAACCAAAAACCCCAGTCATTTTGGGTCCACGTTTATAGCCAGCAGTCATAAATGACAGAGACCGCCAAACACTTAGCTCCATTAGCAAAATATAATGCGATTTAGTTTCTGCATGAAATTACAAAGTCTCTTGAGGTTTGACCGAGTCGCTCTCGAATAATGTGATTAAAGGGCTATGTACTGTGTGTAAGTCACTTTTTATAACTAAGGCACATCGGAACACAGGCTTTAAAAAGCAGAGTATGCAATGTGAATAACTACTCAGCGGGATAAGGAAAAGGTTCAGTATAGCATTTCCAGACTCTGGAATGCCTGTTTGCGAAGGCATTTACTCGCAGCAAGCACAAACAACGCAAACGTTGTCAGGGCACAGAACTCCTGGAGTTCTGCTTGATCACAGACGCGTTCCAAGTTTGTGCTTGAAACGGGCTGCGAAACGCCAGTTCGGGTGGGTTGGACCCAGAAGCGACATTTGAGGCCGAACTGGGGTGGAGGTCTCTCGGGTGGGCTGGCTCTGGGAACAGCTGGTTACGGGCCTCCACGCCACGGCTCTGCCAGCAGCTTTAGGTTGTAGACCGTAATTACTCTTAAATTTTTAAAACTTGTCTCAGATACAACAGCGGGAGAGAAAATACCTCGAAAAGCTGAGTCTCCAGCCGTTGGCAGGGCCAAGAAGACTGAGCCATTTATTCCTAACGAGAAAAGGATTGTCGTGTCTGGAATGTGCCCCCTTTCTCACAAATCCTGTCCCTAGAATGCGTCGATGGGGGCGTCACCTTTGCGGCGGTCTTGGCTGAGGCCCGCCTGGGGGCTCCTCAACCACACGGGCCCCGAGAGAGCCGCAGGTGCGGCCCACACCTGCGAGGGAGCAGAAGCCGGCTCCTGACCCTCCTCGCCGGCTCGCCGGGGGGTGGATGTGGCCGTCTTTCTGGTACTTGCCCCCCCAAGCTATCGACCATGTGACAAAAAGACAGAATGAGACAAAAAGACAGAAGGAGAATGGCATTCTTTTCAGACAGTCTGGGGATCGTGGGGGGAACTGCATCTTAAAAGCCAAGCTGAAAGATTTTCCAGCAAAGGCCCCAAGGTCAAGAGAAATCCCCTTTTCTCCTGCACGAAGCAGACCTGTGGTTTCGCCAATAATGCAGGTTTATTATGTCGACGTGTGACAAAGGGCCTCCTGTCAGCTGCGAGGCCCGAGAAGCGAGAACGTCGCCGTCTCAAACACACACAGTGCCCAGATCTGGGTGTCCAGGCCGGAGCGCCTCCGACGAGAGCCAGGCTTCCTGCAGGAGCCGCGGGTTCTAGACGGGCCGGAAGCCACAAGATAACCTGGGGCACTTTGCGGGGTTCGCTGCCCAACACAGACAGATGCGTTTGCAAGGTGTCGCCCGCCGCACAGTGACTGCTCCTCCTGACCCTGTCACTCTGGGATTGGAAGGGGAAGGCCACTGAGCTTTAGCTCCTCTGTCTTAAACACAGGCCGGCATCTCCTTTGCTGAGCACATGACCACGTCACAAACCTGGGACATTATAGGTCCCCGCCCTGTCTCATGGCAGGGCGCCCGTGGGATTCTGTAAAACTCATCGCAGCCCAATCCCAGAATGCTGGTTTGATGTAGAAGCCAACTTTGTAGGGAAAGCCAGGGCCCCTAAAACCACTCTTCACAACGACCCAGAGGTGCCATAGGGACCAACATAATGGTTCTGTTTTCTGACACACTAGACTTTTACAAACGGACAGTTTTATATTCCACGTACCCCAGTTCCAGAGGTCTGAACGAAGCCCCAATTTGCCAATGCAACGCAGTATGTAATCTGACTCGGAGAATTACGTGCAGTTACATGCAGGTCCTCCTCCACCAAACTGGTTAGTAAAATAACCGACTTTTTCATTGCATCACTACATCAGCTCCTGGACGTCCTGATACACCAGTGTGCTTATACCTCATGGTAAATGGAAGAGAAAACACAACATATAAAACTTTAGGGAGTAACAGAAGCAGTTTTAAGAGGTTAGTTTACAACGATAAACACCTACACTGAAAAAGAAGTAAGATCTCAAGACAAACAAGCAAACAACTTACTTTATACCTCAAGGAATTAGAAAACAAGAAACAAGGTAAGCTCAAAGCTAGAAAAAAGGAAGGAAAAATAAAGATTAGAGCAGAATCGATAAAACAGAATAGAAAAACAAGATAAAATTCAACAAATTAAGAGCTGGGTTTTTTGAAAGGATAAACAAAATCAACAAACCCTTAGCTAGAATAACCAAGAAGAAAAGGGAGAATACTGAAAAATTAAATCAATAGTTAACGAGGAGACATTAGAGCTGATGCCAGAGAAAAACGATAAGAAGGGGCCACTGTTAATAATTACACACCAACGAACTGGACAGCCCAGAAGGCAGGAGAAAATGCCCGGAAACGTGCAAACCACCCAGACCGAACCACGAGGAGACGGGCAGCCTGAACAGACCGCTAATAACTACGGGGGCGGAATTGGCATTCGGAACCTCCAACCCAGCCACACCCAGGGCCAGGGGGCTTCGCCAGGATCCACCGAACACTTGACAAAGAATTAATGCCACCCTTTCTTAAACGCCTCGAAAAGAACAGAAAAATGAACCCTGCCAAGCTCATCCTGTGAGACCAGCATCTCCTGATACCAAAGCCAGACAAACACCCCGAGAAAGGCAAGCGCAGGCTGATAACTCTGATGAGCACAGCTGTAAAATTCTTCAGCAACATAGCCACCTGCGTCCAGCCCAACCCTCCCACGATGCAGAGACAGGACCTCACCCCACGATCACCTGGGAGTCGCCCCTGGAAGGCAAAGATGCTCGACACAGGCTGGTCAAGCATCATGAGGCACCCCATTAGTGGAGCACGGACTAAAAATCCCATTATCACCTCAACAGGAGCAGAAAAAGCATTTTGACAAAATCCAACACCTCCATGTTTCTGCTCAGAACTGTTACGAATTGATTCCAGGTCTTTCAAGGGAGGCATTTGAATAGAGACAATGAAATCTTTTCTAAATAGCTAGAAGATAATGCTCCAACAGCCCTTGAACTCCTTTGCATTTCTCTGTAACAATGAAAGGTACACCCAAAGTTCATCTTCCTCACAATATTATTATCAATGAAGTTTCCCAGATAAATGCATCTTTCTCCAATTTTTTCTTTTAAAACAGAGGTTTTATTTTGCTGATAGTATTGTCTATTATACTCTAAAAACTTGGGAAAACAGGGAGCAAAAATGGACAGCTTTTTCTTCTTCATTTTAAATGCATCTATAATTAAATTTTGGTGCGTTTTAGATCCTTAGTGTCCCTATGTCTTTCCTCCTCTCTCTCTCTCCCCTCCCTTTTGATACAATGTTGCAAACATCACAAAGGCGGTGATTTCCAGAGCAACCACCCACAGAACACATAAGTCTCTATACTTGTACTTAGGTTACATGTGAGATTTAATGTAACGAATTGACTCACGGGGTCAAGGAGGCTGCGAAGTCCACAGTCGCCCATCTCCTCAACAGCCTGAGACTCCGACAGCCGGTGGTGTCATTTCAGTTTGAGCCCAGAGGGGCCAAAGAGGCACGTTCCTGTCCCAGGGCAGGAGAAGACAGGTAAGCAGGCAGGCAGACAGAAACCTTTTGTTTGTCTGTTTGTTTATTTAATTCGGTCCTGCAATGAGTGGGACTCGGCCCACCCACACTGGGGAGTGCAATCTGCCTTCCTCAGCCCACCGATTCCAGCGCTGACCTCATCCAGAACCGTCCTCACAGATGCACCCAGCAGTGATGCCCAACCAGCCCTCCGACTGGTGTCCTGTGGCCCAGTCACTGTGACACATAGAATTAACTATCACAAGTCCACCCCTTGTCTACCTGGCACCCACAGGCATCTCTGTAAGCCACACCCAATATGCAAATACAGACAAACACAAGGTCGTAATTCCACCTAACGTGATACAACTACCCTGCACACAGCTGAGACACACCGGCTCCTTCCACAGGAGAGGGAGTCAGATCCTTGCGTAACTTAAATGCTGTGATGCGAAGTCAGCACACCCTACGTTGCGTGATAATGGAGTAAGAGAGGGAAGCAAACAAAACCATTTGCTCAACACACACACTCAAAAGTGTGTGTGGCAAAGTGAGGAGGAGACTCTCGTGCCAAGTTCAGCCCTACACGTGGCACTGGTCCTGCGGCACTCGCTGGCACTCGCTGGGACCCCAATGACCTCCCGCACAACCTGTCCCACAGGCCCTTCGCCCTCAGCCAGCGCCCGTCTGGCCACCACGGCTCATTACATGGGAGCCATCGGCAGCCAGGCCGGCGTCTCATCTTGCTTTTGTCACCTGACCGCTGGGAGTCTCCACGAAGCCCCTGGTGCAGGCGGGGGAGAGAAGGCAGTGCAGCCGGAGGGGAGCCTGGGGCACCGGGGGTCACTTCTTCGTGAAAAGTACTTGTGTTTCCAGGGCCTGCTTGGTCGCACCCTGTAGGGACCACTCCACGGATGACAATGCGCTGCTGCGCACACCCGACACTGTGCTTGCCGGGTCAGGTGACACCCAGTTCAGAGGGGGCAGTTCAGGCAGCCTCAGGTGGCC
This sequence comes from Trachops cirrhosus, assembly GCA_028533065.1. NCBI lineage: Eukaryota > Metazoa > Chordata > Mammalia > Chiroptera > Phyllostomidae > Trachops > Trachops cirrhosus. The sequence goes on from CM052545.1 coordinate 1,381,366, forward strand.
CGTGGTTAAACAGTCAGTCTCCATGAGGACCAGTGACAGGCCAGGAGCTGTGTCTAACCGTTTCCAGAAGGAGAGTAGTTATCTGCGGGGGGTGGCAGGGTGGCGCTGCGGTTCCCCTGCCCGGCTGCCGGAAGCTCCAAACAGCACCCGGCCCGCCCTGGATGCCGTGCGCCCAGGGGACCCTCCAGCTCGCACGGCCCGGGGTCCGAGCGTCTGCACAGCAGCCCGGGGCTTCCAGAGCGCCCTCCCCTGTCCTCGCCCCCCTCGAAACGAGGGGCGTGGTAAATGGGCCGGAGCCGCAAAGCCAGATGGGGAACACGTTGCCTCCCAGACCCAAAGAGGCCCACCGGGCATCGTGCCTGCATTTCGGTGCAGGAGGGGGCGGGACCAGCCCCACACCCTCCCCTTAGAAGGGGCATCAAGCGTGACCCCCGTGGCTGGACCCCTGGGGATTTCCCCGGGCTCTAGTCAGACTTACTGACCCACCTGGGACACGGGAGTGCGTGACTAATGAGTCCAGAGTGGCCGCTACTCCCCGACCGCCAGGCCCCAGTCGACAAGGAGTTTCCACAGTAGCAAATGTCAGGCATGACAGGCAGTCTCATTAGTTTGAAATAAAAATTCATAATCCTGGGGCAGTTTTCCTCATTAAAACACGGGAACCACTTCCCATCACGTTTACTTTTCCGTCTGCTAAGTAGCAGCTGGCACTCGCCCGAAGCACAACTTGCACCTTTCCCCTCCCTCACAGAATCCCCCCGAAGCCCACACCGCACAGTGGTCTCCTGGCCCGTCCTGGGAGGGGCGCTCGCCCCTGCGCGGTCTGGGTGCTCGCCGCCTGCCCCGACCAGCCGGAGTCTGCCTCCCCCACCGGGGGTCTAACGCTGCCTTCAAGGCAAAACGCCCCCACTTTCCTTCAGAACCAGCTTCCACCATGGTCTCCGTGCTGCAGAAAGAATCGGTCCTACGTCTCCATTGATCTGATGGCAACAATTAATTAATTCCCTTACAGCTTTGCATATGCTCATTACGTCACCCCACTCGCTAAGTCTTCCTCTCTCTCTCCCTTAAATTCAAAAAGAAACTGAGATCATTTAAATGTGGGCTTTCGACCCCGGAAAGTTACTGCTCCCATCTGCCGGGTCCACCAGGGCCCACCTGAAAGTGGGGTGCTTCCCAGGGACCCCCTGCTGAGCAGACTCTACCTGTCCCCTGTCCCGTGTGCCAGCAGAGCCGCTCGGGGAGTGGGCTTCTCTGAGCCAGGGTCCTGGCTGCCCGAGGCTCCCTCTTCCCAGGAGGGCTCCCCCTGTGTCCCCCACTCTGCTCTCCTGAATCTGGGTCCCCAATTCCACACTTCACCGGCCGCTTGCCAGTCCCTTACAACACATTTATTTTTAATCCGAATTTTCAGCTTCATAACTTGTTTTCAGCGTTCCGTGTGAGCAAGACAACCTAGTACACAGATGCTAAGACCAAGCTGCGTCAGAAATGCAGTGGAGAGACAAACCCTCCTCTCAGATCAGAGCTTACCCGAGCTTCGGGAAGGCGGAGGCCGCCCGGTCCTCAGCGCCCCACGCACGGTGTAAGGTCGCCTGGAATGCAGAGAACGGACAGGTCGTCCATCTGAGTGATTTCACAAATAGATGAAAATGTTCCTTTTCACAAGGTAAAAGAATCCTCATTCCGAGGGCACGCGTCCAGGACACACGACGGCGTTTGGTGCAACTAAGAACGCACGTCTCCCCCGCCTTGTACCCACGCCTCACTCTCAGTTAAGCCGTCAGCGGCTTTCTGCTTACGGCTTTGTCAGTCTGACAGTCTGCGCTGCGGGAACAAGTCTGCTCTGAAACGGAATTAGCGTTTACTTATATTTCTTCTGAGCAACTATAGCATCAGACCAGTAAAAAAACCACTTTTATTGATTGTAGTGTTGTTATTGCTCACCAAACATTTTTATATTCCATGCAAGGGGTCAAACAAATGATAGAATTCAGTTTTCACATGAATATGTTTCCAATACCCTCCATTCAAAAAGAAAACACTTATTTTTTTCCTATGAAATGATAAATCGGCGGTATAAGTGAGACCTTTAGGAATATATAAAAACCAATTAATCTTTCTTTTAAGTACTGGGTTTATCTGTGTGAGTGAACGGTCTTCAATAGATCAAACCAGAAACCTCCAAGACGAACAAAATGCTAAAGGGAGAAGCGGGCTGTCTCCTGAGTGGTTTTTACAAAGCATCCTCCACTCTTTTTGTCATAAAATTATTCATAAAAAGAGGGAAAATTTGCAAAAATATTCTTGCATTTTAATTTCCCAAGAGCAGAAAATATGTATATCTTAAATGCTCACCTGAGGACATGTTTGCTGGTTTTAGAGGGAGAGGAAGGGAGGGGAGGGGCAGAGACATGGATGTGAGAGAGAAACAGGGACCGGCTGCCTGCCGCCTGCGCCCCGCCCGGGCTCCGCCCGCAGCCTGCTGGTGCGCGGGATGGCGCTGCCTGCCAGGGCCAGAAAACAACTCGTGGAAAGAAGCAGATACTTCCCATTACAGAGATGAGACAAAATGCATACTAAGGTAGCTTCAGACAACCATTTCCGTGTAAGGATTGTAGGAGCTACAGTAAGACTCAGCATTCAAATGCCAGTAGGAATCTTTCCAAATGCATCGTTAACAAAGTTAGCACTTCCATAACTCGCAAGACTCAAAGCAAATTATTAATGGTTAGATCCAATTTGAACCACCTCACGTCACTACTCGAATATTTAGTTTAAGGATTATCTTGAATCACCAAGATTTTCCTTCTCTACTGTATTTTTCCCTTACAACGTTCAAACGGTTATTTTTCCCCAACTAAAAAAATCAACTCCCTGCCTGCTGGCTGCCTGTCAAGCAGTAAGAAGCTCAGAAGTCATAATTCCACCTTAACTGGCAAAAAGCTGAGAAAGCTGACAAATCAACCACTCTTCTGGAATACGGGCACTCGGGTCACAGGGCAGCCGCTGTCCCAGAACTGGGGCACAACCTGGCGGACAGGGAGTCACACAGCCCTGCAGACAGCAGGTCTCGGAGAGTCGCCCGGAGCTGGGAAAATGCGGGGCTCAGCTGGGAGGGTCCGAGTCGGAAACCCCAGGGCCGGGGCTGCTGAGAGCTCCACTCCCCTCCAGGCTGACCAGGTGTCTGCAATAAACACCCTCCCCGGGAGGGGAGGGGAGGGGAGGAGCCTCCCCTGGTCCCTGCCCAGGTCCACGCTCGGGAGGGGCCCTGTTACCAGAACCGCCCCCACCGGGTGGGGGTGCCATGTGCAGTGGGAACCCTGTTCACACCTCTGTAGGGGAGACCCCACCTTCACCCTCCACCTGGGAGGCCCCCCTGCCGCTCCCAGGTTGGGTGGGGCAGGCTCCCCAGAACCACAGGCCGCCCCCTGGCCCGCGCATCCCTGGGCCTGTGGACCCCAGGATGTGCCCCCCACCAGGCCCCTACACCTCCATACGGGGGGGGGGACTGTAGTGAGCACCCAGGGAGCCTGGGCCCGTGATCACCAGTGTAGCAGGGCTGCGAGGATCCGAAGGGGTCTCACTGTGCAGACTCCGGGGACCAGCTGGGGCTCGGATGGGACCACAGAGATGCACGGCGGGGGGCCCGGGGCAGCTGAGGAAGGAGGACAGGTGCTGCTGTGCCCCGGTCCCCCTCCGCCCGATGATTCACACTCAGGTGGCTGAGCCCCCACAGACCTCTCTTCTGGGACCACGGGGACAGGACCCAGCCCGGCTACTGGGGACCGGCAGGGACGGAGCATGACTCCTGGGAACAGCCGGGGCAGAACCAGCCCCTCAGGAGGGGTGGGAGGGGTGGGAGGGGTGGGAGGGGAGGTGGTCCGCCAGTGCCAGGAGGTCAGCCGCGGAGGCATCGGGGACGGGGGACCCGGGAGCCTGGGAAACGGCCCAGAGCGCTGCTGTGACCACACTGTTCGCAGGGACACGACCCACCCAGCCAGTCACCCAAGGGGGCGGGAGCACGGGCGAGGTCCGTGGGCCAGGGGCTGCAGCCCAGGGAGCCTGAGAAGTGGTCCCGGCCGCAGAAGGACCCCTGCGCTCCCACCCTGGCACCCAGCAGCAGGGCGCAAAGCCTGTCCTGGGACCCCTTACCTGGTGCCTGCGTCCGCTGACAGGATGCAATTACGAGGCCCACCTGCTGGCAAAGCGCAGGATTTAAGGGGAGGGCCAGCCTGAGCCCCAAACAGGACAGCGATGGAGGAGTTGATGCGTTATGGGTCAGGACTGTGGAACCGCGGTAACGAACACGCTGAGGGCACCGATGGAGGGACCGAGAGCAAGGGCAGGTGGGCGTGCGGACGGACAGACGGAAATCCTAAAGAAGAACCAATCAGAGACGCCGGAGACCAAACTACCGGGCCAGAAACGCAGGCCGTGGGAGACGGGGTTACTTCACGGACCTCCGCACACACGCTCTGCATCGCATGCGATGGTGCTTTCTCTGTGTTTTACCCATGCCTTTGCCCTCTGAGGAGAAAGTCCTGCTTGCTGTATACTCAGTGTGTGTTAGAGAAATAAGTACAAGAAACGAATAAAGTAAAATCTTAGAACTAGATGGGGCCCACACACTGTGTGGCTGAGCACCGCAGGTTTCTTGAAGAAAATGTGTTTAAACTTCTCGTTTGCTCGGATAAACACTATGAATCGCAAGTTGGCCCAGTGCGTGGATCCCTCCCGTTCCCCGTGAGGGCCCAGCTGGGCGCCGCCTCCATTTCCCCGACAGGGACAGCCTGGCCAGCTGGGCTGGAAGGAAGAGAGGGCAGTGGGTGGTAACGGCAGAGGACTGTGCGGTGGCCCAGCAGTTAAAGTGTTAAATGACCCAAATATCAAGATGAAGGTAGGTGACAGCTGAACGGGCAGGAACAGCCATGACGCCCACGGCGGGGACAGCAAGGAGTGGCACAGAGCGGGGCCTGGCCATCTGTCGCCCTGCAGAACGTCTCCCCGCCGCCCTGGTGTGGGCCCTGGGAGGGCCCTGCAAACAGGGTTTCCTTGTTAGGCTCACCAGACCCCTTACCATTCGGGGGATAATGTCCATTCCCACCTCAGGCACCAGCTGAGCGGGGACTCTCTCCAACTCTGTCCCACAGAGCGAGACGCTTCACTATCTCCCGTGCACAAACGCCCAGGCCACCTCCTGCCCGGGAAACCCAGTTAAAACCCCAGCATCGAACTACCTCGTTCGCCCCGTCCCTGCTAACGTCATTTCTTTGGAAACTGAGAGTCAGTCACGTGCCTCACCGGCTTAAAGCGCTCCTATGCCATCTGTCGCTTTTTAGTAAATTAGGTCTCGTGTTCCTCCCCCGCCTGCCTGCCAACCTCGTCTCCCCTAAAGCGCGCACTCACCCTTTTCTTCTCCGGCATCCACCCTCTCACGCCCAGGAGTTCCAACAGTCTGCCCTCCGGGGCTTCTCCTCCCACCTGTCGATGCCTCTCCCCGACACAACTCCGCCTGCGTGAGGTCTCACCTGCTACAGGGCCAGAAAGGCCCAGCTGCGGCGTCTCTGCTGGTCTCGAACCGTCTGCGCGGCCGCGCACCTGCCAAGGTGCACCCGACTCACTGTTCGGTTTTGTAACGCTTTATTTTTAAATTCAGAAAGTACCTCTTCTCAGCCACCGAATCTGGGACGCCTTAAGCAAAATTACAATATCCTTTCGTCTCCACATCCAGTGTCCCCAGTCAAGAGCCCTCTATCTCATACACGCTTGGAAGCTCATCATTTAATGAGAGATTCACATGTTTATCAGTCCCACCAAGATCACATCTGCTTAAATTGTCCAAGATCACGCGGCATCCCTACACTGACCACTGGAACTCCAGGAACAAGCGCACACTCGAAGGGCCCCACCAGTGCTGAGTGTTGAATGAAACGGTTCGTATGTATGGGGATGGATGATTTCCATTTCCGTTTCACTCTGGAACAACACACTCCGTTCTCTGGCTCACTTGATAGTGGTGAAGTTGCATAAAACACACATTGTAAAGGAAAGAAACCTTCTTCCAGCCCCCAGGGTTGCAGACCAATGCCTTCAGGGGCACACCCGTGGAGCCCGCAGTGTGTCCTGGCGGAGTGGCGATGTTCACACAGGGGCCCCAGTGAAGCTCTGCCTCTGGGGACACCTGAGCTCCTCAGGTGCGGCTCAGTCTCCTGCATCTGCCCCGCGCCCCGCACGCAGACCAGGCCCTGGCGACAGAGGCCGGGGTCATTTTTGATTCTCTCTCTGCAGCTGGCTCTACCCTGCTGCACCCCCCAATCTGGCCTGCAGTGAGGAACCAGCAAACCCTCCTCCAGATATCGGGAGCCAATTCAGAGCCAGGCCAGAGAGAGCGGGAAGGAGAGAAAATAAACAGCATTTTGGGATTGATCCTCAAGTGGCGATGGGACCTAGGACATGGCGTCACAGAGCTGACTGGGGTGCTAGGCAGAGGGTCAGCCCTTGCTGACCTCTGAAGGACTTTGGCCACTGATTCAAACACCAGGAACGACCCCACACTCATAGACGTAAAATGAAATAGCAAACCCAAGTGGTGCCCGTGCGGTGGCTGGAAACATTGCTTCTGCTTTGCTTGCAGGAATGCAAATCAGCGTTAGTTTCCTTAATTTCTACTTGGTGATGCATGACAGAGGACTTGAAAATGTGGTTTTTTTGAAACTCTAATATCCCATTCCAGTTGGTGTCTCTCAGGAAAACTTAACTATCGCTGTAGCTTCGAATCTGTTTTTATAATTGTGCTGGGGGATTCATAGAATTTCAGTTGACTTTTAGGTCATTCCCATGATTTTTCTCTCCTTTCTCCTGTGCACATTCATTAACCATTATACAAAAAAAAAAAAAAAACAATCACGATGAAAGTTTTTACACTGAAATAGTTTTTGATAGCTACAATGAAAGGATTGATAACTTTATACACAATATTCTCAACCCTAAGTTTTACAATTGTTACAATATTCCCCCATTTTTCTACTTTAACTCTTCTCTGTAGAAGGTGCCGGGCCACCGGCGGGTGAACACATAGTGACATCGACACACTGACTTGCACACAGGGGCACGTGAGGCAGAGGGACCCGAACTTACTTCCCAGAGCTCCACGGGCGAGCGAGGCTGCCTTTGCTTCGGAAGCTTCGTCTTTAAATGTGGTCCGCACAGGAATCTTTCCGTGCATCAAGGGAGGCACCTCCAACAGAAAGCTACGAGGGCTGTTCAAGGTGGCCGTAGACAGTCGCAGAGCCGATGACTGTCGGGACACACGCGTGAAGTTTATCTTGGTGGTAGAGCAAGCCCTGCTCTCCCTCTGCACACTCCGAGTCACCCATTTGCTCGTTGAAAGGTGAGCAGTCACCTCCATCCCCACAAAACTGGGCCTGAGTTCCGGGGGCCAGTGCTGCGGGCCCGTCTCCCCAGAATGCTCAGCGCACGTGATAAACAAGGGTCGCCGATCTCTCAGTTTAGAAACACTCAGCTCACTTCTGTGTCGCCTGCAATCGTAACTCCTCCCTGGAGCCTCCCCTGATGTCCTGTCTCTAACATCCGTGTGCTCCACGCCTCCCCCGGACTGCGCTTGGCCACACGCCCTTGTCCTCGGGGGATCCCAAACAGTAGGTCACTCCGATTGGTTTGTGGATGTCTTCATCTCTCTCTGCAGTATAGAGACTATTTTATAAAGAGGTCCCATGTAATTTTCTTACACTCACTTCCAGACGATTTATAGTTTTCACACTATTATATATTTGTTAAGATTTTATTTATTTTTAGAGAGAGGGGAAGGGAAGGACAAAGAGAGTTATCAGTGTGTGATTGCCTCTCACACGCCCCCTACTGGGGACCCAGCTTGCAACGCAGGCACGTGCCCTGACTGGGAATCGAACTGGCGACCCTTTGGTTTGCAGCCCAGGCTCAATCCACTGAGCCACACCAGCCAGGGCTACACATTATATTTTACATTACATTTTGTGTTTGTTACTGGTGTGTGAAGGGCAATTGTGAGGCTGACTATGAAACTTATTATTTTGAACGAAGATTCTTCCATGGGATTGGGTGTTGTTCCGGAATCAGACCCACGCCGCCTTCACAGGACCACTCAGGAGCACGCTTTCCTCTCGCCTCACCTTAGCCTGTGCGGTTCTTCACCAAGGAGCACCTTCAACTCTCCCCTTAGTACGTTCTTGAGCTGCACCCGCCAGTGACGCCCGCGTGCCACCGACCCCAAATCCGTACACGGAGCGGGTGCCGCCGTGCAGCTGGAAACAGGACGCACGGGCAGCCCTGAGACAGTCCCCTCGGCGGGTGGCCACGGCTGAACAAACGCATTGCTTCACTGCTAACTAGGTCTGTGTCTGCCCGTGACCGGCAGCCGAGATGGTGTTCTAACCCTGCCCGTGTCTCGGAACCTGGCGTGACGCCTTGTTCAGAGCAGGGGTTCAATGAAACACTTGTCGGGTTAAGAAACGTGAAGGCAAACCATGTATAGAATGACCGGAAAAACCATAGTGAGGAATAAAAATAGACGCTGCCGAACTCGAGCAGAGAAAAACAATGGAAAGTAGTCGGGTCCTGAGTCTGAGCAGCCGTCTTCACGATGATCACCAGGAGCCCAGCACACTGCTCTTTCGTACGGGACAGTCGGCCGGACGGGCCTGCAGGCGGCTCTCCTACTCCGACCCTCCCGACTGTTCTGTGCGCCAGGAGGAAGTTCAGAGGGGCTGTCTCCCCGAGCTGCAGACCCACGGGGAGGCCACCGCCTCTGGGGACGATGACCGGCAGTTTCCCGAGCATTCGGATACTGTGTCCACGTCCACTCCCTGTTCCGGATTCTCGCCACCACAGACGCGGAGGCCCGATCGCTGGGCTCGGCCTGGCTCGTGAAGAGCAGGCCTATCCTCAGTATGGCACAAGCCCGGGCGCCCTCCCGTTGCCGCTGCACTCAATTATCATTTCTTTAAATGAAGTTCAATCCACAACAGAAACGTAAAAATAGGCCAGGAAAACGATCCTAAGTTAGGCCGCATTTATAAATATTTGATAAAATAATGTATGAGCATCACGAGTCATTCCTGTTGTACGTCAACTCTTTATCTGTGACTTAGAAAAGACAGCCCATTCCGTGCGCCAGACTGACACTGTCCGCAGGAGGACAGTCCATGTGTGTGCACTTTTCCTGGATGAGGAGACAGTGGTGCTGCCTCTAAGGTGACGTGAGGGCGACAGCGTCACTCAGACCCACAATCACACAGCGCAGCTTGGCCAAGTTGAGAATCACAGAAGGATACACGGGGTTCAGGTTGCATCTGGGCAAACCTTCCTTCTTTGCTCCTGTCGATCTTCTGACAAGAACAGCTGTCGGTTTTGTCTGAGAAAGTAAAATACTTCCAAGTGAGTGTATTTGTGACAAAGGGGACTTGGAATCATCTTTTGAGTCTTGCTATTTGATCACTTATTAGGCTGGCCAAAAAGTCCATTTAGTTTTTCCCATAAAGTAAAAGACACATTTGTCATTTTCACCAATAACTTTATTGACTTGGTTATTTTGAGTATATCGGCTATTTCCTGGGCGGTATAACATAGATTGTTCTCAATTAAGGTCTTAATTTGATTGCTATCGACTTCACCTGGTCTGCCCAACCATGGAGCATTTTCCAGCAAGAAATCTCCAGCACAGAACTTCTCAAACCACTTCTGACACCTTCAATCCGTCACAGCATCTTCTCCACATACCGCACAAATATTTTTTGTGTGTTTCAGTTGTGTTTTTACCTGTCTTGGAATAAAAAAGCATCATATGCCAAAAATGTCACTTATTTTCTTCCACCTTCAATATTAAAATGGCCACACAAAAATTCACCAATTTTGATAAGTTTTTTTAAATGCACGCTGATATGACAGCTGTCATACTACAGTCTAACAAAATTGCTTTGAATGAAGTTAAAGAAAGCTAAGTGCTACTAGAGCCATCATACAGACAAACTGAACTAACTTTTCAGCCAACCCAATAATTCCCTTTCACGTGTTATTACACTGTCACTAGCAGAAATCAATTAGTAAAAGGGGCCTTTTTGTTTCAGAACATCAGAAAAAAGAGGCTGTCTCCTTAGATTCCAGTAAAACAAAGTAGAATTTTTTAAGTACATAAATTGTGAACTTGAAGGCATGCCAATTATCCAAATGAAATTAGAAATTTAAAAAAATCAAAGGAAAACAGAGCATCAGTGAATGACAGACAATGTCTAAGAACTTTGCGTATGTGTGACCAGAGTCCCCAGAAGAGGGCTAGGTGCCAGAAAAATTATTTAAAGAAATTATGCTCAAAATAACTCCACAGTAGATGAAAACCATAAATGCACAGATTCAAGAAGCTCATCAAAAACAGGCACAAAACCATGAAGAAAAGTGCACCGAGGCACATAATAATCACATTGCCCTAAAAACTGACAAAAAAACCTTAAAAGCAGCCAGAGAAAAACGAATTACATAAATGAGGACGGCAGTGACGTCTTCTTCCACAAACGAAGGTGACGAGAGAGTGGGCGGAGAGCCACAGGAGGAAGTCCCTGCCAATCTAGAATTCTCTGCCCGGAGAGTATCTGTCAGCACAAAGGCAAGGCGAAAACTTTCAGGACATGGAAGACGGAAAAAACATCCATCTGCAACAGAGGCACTACCAGGAATGTTAAAAGAAACCCCCAGGCAGAAGAAAATGATAGAAACAGGGACCAAACAAGAGCCATAAAGTTTTACTGGAACGGACACCCACGCACGCTGTGTAAAATCGGTGCGGCCAATGAAAGCGTCTGCCACGGGTGACATTTCGGTGCCTTCCTTATTAGGCAGTGACCCCGAAACGCAGAAGCCAAAAACGTAAGGAGACCGGAGAGGAAGTAGGTAGCTCGGAAGAAGTCAGGAAGGCCTCACTGAGGGGCCGTGCGCAGGGAGTCGTCACGAGGGAACGGGGAGGGAGAAGACGCGACCCACAACACGTGCAGAGGGCCGGCCACGGCCACGGGCGCCCCTGTGTGTCTGGCAGAACGCAAGAGGCTCAAGAGTCCAAAACAGCTAGTAAATCGTAGGGTCAGGAAAGTTATTTACAACAAAAAAAGTCATTTCTAGAAAGTTCTGTGTGAGTTAGGAAATTCCTCTACCACTTCAAGTCACAGGGAAGCCATCAACAATCACCAACACCAATAGAGAGAGGCTTATCTTTACTGACCTAGAACAAGCAGAGGGGAGCGGGACCCTCGGAGAGGCCCAGCACGTGGCCCCAGACCCCCGGCCCTGTCTCTTCTCTGAAATTCTTACCATTGGCTCATTTCTTTCCCCCGTGGCCTCCTGGGGGCGACGTGGCTCCAGGAACAACATTCGTGGTTCAGGCAGAAAGAATGAGGTTCCTTTAATCACCGTGGAAACGCTTCTACAGACACTTCCTCCCTCCACCTCTCAGGCGAGAGAGCCCAGGCGGCCGCCTCTAGCTGAAAGGGAGGCTGGACAGCCAAATACGTCAGCCTGCTGGGGGCCAAGCAAGATGAAGGCCGTGGACACAGACTTCACCTGACGGTGTGCGTACGAGCCTCAGCGTCCAACAGTAACCCTGAAACGGAGGAGGCAAAAAAATACTAGACGAGAGAGGGAACTGAGAGCTCAAAGGAGGACTTCACAATATCCTCATTGGCATGTTACAATCTGGCAATAAATTGTACAAATGGATTGAAACATTTCATTACAATTTTATGTTGTAAAATAATTATTATAACAAAATATGAAATAAGGGTTTTTAAAGTCTATAACTTTACTGTCTAGGAAGTAATCTACAAAAACATGCTAAAGAGTAGAATTAGGAGCAGTGTTCAGTCTGTAGCTCTAAATCTCTGTTGTGGAGAAGTAAATGTGTGTGTGTCTCTCTCTGTCTCCGTATCTCTGGAACCAATACAGAACAATACTGAATGTCAACTGTGATTAAACTAAGAAAAGGTCATGGATATTATTTTTCGTTTTTTATATTTACTCTTTGCACACCCAACAAGGAACGCCCTCCCCGACCTCACTGCCAGTCAGCGTCCTTACACTTCTAGGGAGCACGCTCAGCTTACCCGTCACAGCTCCTGTGTTTACACTCAGGATGGATTCTTACCATTGAAGCGAACATTCGGTTCAGATGTACTAACGTTTAGTAAACTAACAAAATGTTTCTTAAATCCCTCATTAATTGTAATACCTCTCTTCTAACCAAGATACTAAGTAATCAGTGAAATAGTAGGAATGTGTCCACAGTCAAATTGATCATACCCTGCTCTCTCAGATTTTAATACATTTGTATTTTTTACAAAAAAATTAGATAAACCAGTATAAGTAGCCCTCTCCTTGGTAAAAGTAACTTCTGGTCTTGTTTTGGACTGTGCAGTTGAGTTAGAGCCTCCACTGTATTAAGGTGAGACGTTGATTTCACTACAGAAAATAATAAATACGTACATTTCCCAACTGAAAACACTGTTTCGTCCCTCGCTAAGAGCGTGCATGCATGTGTGTGCCCTTTGCAGGCGGCCTTTTTTAAATTCGGCGCCCGTGAGCGCGGCCCTCCGCAGAGGTGGCGCAGCCGCGGATGGGCCGAAAGTGCGAGTCTTCTCTCAGGTCCAGCACGAGCTCGGAAGTCAGTCGTTCCAAGCTGAGGCTGCCGCCACGGCCGTCACCTCTTGCTGTGCGCAGGCGGAACGCCGTCTGCTCTGAGGGTGTGGCCACCCCGGATCTTGAATTAATGGCTCCCGAGTTACTTCGGGGTGACTCTTTGTCCTGGGTCCTCACTGACGGGCTGATGACATTCTACTGAACTTGGACCGTTCGTGCGATACGTTAACATACACTGGGTTTTCTGAAACCCTTAGCGCACAGCCTGCCTGCTCGCCCTGGGTGTGTGGGGGGCGCGACTCCGGTCGCCTCCTGCCAGTGCGAGTGCTGCTTTCCGGTGTTCATGGGCATGATCGGCAGCTCGCCCGCGGCACTGCTCCCGTCTGTGAGGCCCTGCTGGTTTCCCAAGGTCAGGGGACAAATCTGCACGTCCACTCTGCGCCTGTCAGTCACACTAGGGCCGAAATCCAGGTCAGCGGCTTTCTGCCCTCCCGCCCGGGGCTCTTGTCCCTGATCGGACGGATAATCAGGAAGCATGCAGAGAAGGTGGAGCGCAGTTTCGAGCCCTGGGAGCAGCAAACCCATCACAGCGAGAACAGAGTAAATGGCTTGCAAATGCAAACCAGCAAGTGAAATGAAAAGCAGGGAAAAAAGTCAAAGGAATCTTTTTAAAAGTCATACTTATCGTGACAGTGATGACTCACTGTATCGCCAAATATATGAAAGGATACTTTGCCTAAATTCAAGAATAATGTAAAGCAGACTCAAGCTTTTCTCTTGTTCACAAACTAAGGTCAATTCTATGTTAAAATTCTTATTATCCTGTGTTCCACGAATTGTTCCGCTTCACTGAGAAATTTCCATTAAAAATGACACCTCGGTGCATTGTAAGCTCGAAGCTTCACTGAGTCGTTCTGATGGAGCCGGAGTGAGAGACCCACAGCTAACCTTCACGTTGTGGCTGCATAAACCCAGCTTCGCGAGCATCGGAGGGATTCTGCTTCCCCCATTCGAGCCGATTAGAGCTTGTTGAGTAATGCCAAGCAGGGGGCAGGTTCCCAAACTGGAAAGGACAAGAGCGCTCAGCGCCATGTGGAACTGGGACTTGTCCTGACTGATCCTGCGGCTGATGAAGGACAGGCCCTCCCCGCCAGCGGCCGGAGGAGTCCGGTGCCAGGCCGCCCGCCGGTGAACCAAAGGCCCCTGGTTGGACAGTGGGGCAAGAAGCTTCCTGCGGAGAGCCTGGCCAGGATCCACCCTGAAGACGTGGGAAGGTGGGGACTGTCCCGGCAGCTGCGGCGACTCCTGACGCTGCCCTCGGGTCAGACGCCGGCTGCGCACTCAGGGGCCCTAGGACACCCGGCCAGATCTGGGGGTTCCCACGCACCGCTCACGTATCAGGATTCAGTAGCCCTCAGAACTCAGGAGTGTGCCGTAGGTCTGGGCGCACTGTTCTCACAGCAAAAAGTATAAAATCGGGGCCAGCGGAAAGAAGAGGGCCTGGACGCCAAGGCTCCTGTCCTCTGCCTCTGGAGCCAGCGCAGGTCGCTCCCCCGACACCAGACCTGCCTCGGAGCGGGCGTCAGAGCACCGTCAGCTGGGAAACGGGAAGCGCCCGGGCTTCAGTCTCCTTCCCCTAGCGGGCGGTGGCGTCATTGCTCACGGGATCCCCACTCCGTCTCCGGCCCCGAGCCCCGCCCTCCCCAGGTCACCTGGCTCATAGCCCCGAACTGCTAATCACAAGGCCGGTCCTTCTGCAGGGCCAGCCCCCTTCCTGGCTCCTCTTGTTTGCACAAAATACGCAGGGACCCCGCAGAGCCACCTGCTTAGCATAAACTCAGGTGACTTCTGAGGGTCCCGCCAGGAACACCCGGGACCCTCCTATCACCCAGGTGAGTGCAAGGACTGAGTTTCCCTCCAGAAATCAGGGGCCAAAGTCCACAGCTTCCTCACTGAGTGACAGTTACAGAGCAACTCCAGGCCTGTTTTGGAAAGACAGGGACTGGGTGGGCGGGGCTATGGCTGGGTGGGCGGGGCTGTGACTGGGTGGGCCGGGCTGTATGATGATAGATCGTCCACCCTGTAAATGATAGAGAGAGCTGCTTCGTGTCTGCCATCAGGTCAAATGTCACCATTGTTCTTTTATAATAATGCTTACATTATATTTGACAGGAACATAGGCTGAGTTACATTGGAAGCATTTTGCCACAACGTGCACTGGTTTTCAAAAACTCCAGCAGAGTGTAATTACTTTCAAAAAATAGCTGACTCGATAGTTTAGAAGCTACCCCTCGGGTCTCGGGCCCCCAGAGCTCTCTGGGTCTTTGTTCCCTTTTAGTCGTGCCTAGTCCGAGACTGTGCTCCACACAGCTGACAGGCTTGTGAGACCAGGCGATTTCGGGGCCTGACATCCTTTATGAAGCCACTGAAGGGTAGAAAACGATAACACAAACACACAAAAAACAGAAAATAGCAGAAAACTTTATTTGCCGAAAAAGAGACGTACCTTTTGTGAGAATGGAATAAAGATGTTTTCACAGAAAAAGCAATCTTAGAAAAACAACCATCTCTAAAAGTCACGTGCCTGCTCCGTAATCATTCTTGTTCATTCTTTCGTCTGTTTTGAAAATGAAAAACTTCGCCTAAAATGAAATGCCTTTGTGAGGTGGAGATGTTCAATTATGACCGGCCCTTCGAGGCAGCGTAAACACTTGTAAATGGTTTTCAGAATTATCGTAAATTATCGTTGAAATTGCATGAGTAACAGCTACAGAAAAGTATTTCAGAAATGGGCTGCACTGCCTGTGACGTGGTGTCGGTGACCACAAACACGACCCCGGTGTTAACTCAGGGGTCTCCGCGGAGGCGGGACCCTCCTGCCCCATTCAGGGTGAGGCGCCCTTCGACCCGGAGAAAGAGCACTAGGAAAGCAAGCTGCCGTTCTTGTGAACGGAGGTCAGCGTTGTCCAAGGCAGTCCTCAGACCCCGTGTGACGGCAGACTGCTCCGGACTAGGATTCGGGGGAGGGACAGCATCCCCACGGAGGGTGAGAAGGGGCTGCGCGGTGGTGGGGGGGGGGCGCCCTCACTGTCCGGTTTCTAGACACCACCCAGCGCCGAGAGAAAAGAAATGAGCATTCAGAGCAGCTGCCCATTAAACGAGTCGTTCGAGATTGTCGAGGGGTCGACTCTCTCACACATCCACTGGTTCAAGTTCCGTCAGCCCCCAAAGAGCACTTTTAAGTGGAGCAATTAACTTCTTTCTTCATTAACTTTAATGATGCTTAGAGGCCTGGAAATCTTAGAGCAATTTCCAAAAGCAAGCCTGTTTACTGAGTGGGTTTTCCCAAGTTCCCGCAAGTCACGGTGCGCCAGGAACATCAGTGTGGGTCCCGTTAGGAGGGAAGGCGGAGCAGCCATGGACAGCGCAGTAAAGTACGGCGTGTGTGAGTCCAAGGTCACGGTCACTGATGGAGAAGGTGGGGCAGAGGGCGTGTACTGATTTCCTCTCTTCCCGCGATTCTTCACACAACTCTCTGTGCAGTGAGATAGAACAGGGGCAGAGATTCCCAGAAAGGACCGCCAGAGCCACACCTGCAGGTGACCCGGTGGGGGGAGCCGCTCACTGCAGGCGGGGATAGCCCTCCCCATGGCTACGTGTTCTTGGAAAAAGGCATCGTCACTGCAGGGGCAGCGTCTGGGACTGCGTCTCATCCTCCGTTGGTGACAGACGCTCCCTGAGCGCCGGCTCTGTGCTGCTTTCTCTGTCAGCGGCTGGAATTCCCTGGACAGTGAGTGGACAGTTCCCCATCCTCACAGAGCTGGAGTCAAGAAAGAGGCCCCAGACAAAGCAACAAGGAAGCAGACGACGCGTGTGTGACACAGGGACGCGGGCCCAGAGCAAGGGACAAATAACCCAAGCAGACCAAACCACACACTCAGCAGCGACCTGAGCAGTGTTGGGTCAGTAACAGCCAATGTGTCGGATGCGACGTTCTGAAACATGACTGTATCCCCAAGGGTGGTTCGACTCCGAGGCGTTGCAACCTGGCTGTCTGCTTTGCAATTCTTTGACACCAGAGTCAAGTTAAAACGACAATGTGAATACTCGCTCACGCCGTGGTGCGGAACCGTGGCTCATAATTCCCAGTTAGAGCCCACAGATGGCAGGCTCTGGGGACACTCCTGGACGCTGGCCAATGGAGAAAGTGGTAGCAAAGGAGGAAGACGCACTTGGACTGCGCAGGACTGTTCAATTCCCAGCCGCACCTCAGCCGCCAGAGCAGGGGCAGAGTTAAGGGACCGGAGGGCCACCTGAGGGAGGACATGTCTGAACAGTGCCCAGGCGGTCTTGTCAGGGGGCAAAGGTCCTGAGAACAGAATCACTAAGAACCTCAGTGGTCGAGTGTGCCCACAAGTGAAGAAGAAGAGGACTTATTTCCCGCCTCTGCTCATTAAGAAACAGGGAAATATTCTGGCATGAGGGTAATAAGAGAAAAACCAGGTCTCCTTCCATTAAAGGTATTCCATGGGAGAATATTATGAACATTTCTAACTCATTGTAGTATTTTTAATCTATAAACAGCCATGATTAACTTCATCACATATTCTATTTTACCCTAAGCAATTCATCAGTCTTTCAATTGTGACTTTTTTAATTGAAGTGGTAAAGGGAACATCAATATTTGGAATATGCTTCATTCTATTGTCAAGGTTAACTACACTCTGACAAGTACAGGGAGGGATGAAAACCGGACACACACAAACCTTCTTACAGGTCCCCGCCCCCCCGAGAAGCCTTCTCAGGAATTTCCAAGAAGAGTTGTCTCGGGCCACACATTAAACACACTGCACCACATAATCACAAAAAGTCCTCACACTGTTTTCAGCACACTTGTGACCCTGTGCCGGGCTGCATTCTCAGCCATCCCGGGGGCATGCGGCCTCGGGCCGCAGGTCATGCCCCCTGCACCGCATGGACCCCAGTCTAGCGGGAGCCGGTCACCCTCCGTGACCTTGTGCAGTATTATCACACTCGCTGCTCATCCGGGAGGCTGCGGCTCCAGCTTCTGCCCACGTGGCGTCCAAAGGCCCTGGGACTCGCCTTCCAATAGGGACCGACTCTGACGGCCTCAGGGTGAGTTTCCACCTACGGAGTGGCTCAGAGCCTGGGCTCCGGGCCGATGTGACCGACAGGAACTGAACCCCAACTTCTCCACGCCCTGGCTCCGGGCCTCCGATAAGCTGTGAAAACCAAGGCCAGGGCCTTGAGTCTCGAGCACCCAGGGGTTGTAGGGCCATGAAAGCTGCTGTAATTGGGGCGGCACCTCGGGGATTTCTGCCTGGTGGGCTGACATGTCTCATCAACCCTGAGGCTTTTTCTCTGCACCTATGCTCAGGGTGTGGCCGAGAACAGCAAGTTTCACTCCTTCGTATGCTATTGACTTCTCGCTGCTGCCAGAGTCTTGAGAAAGATTCCAAAACTGCTCACCCATCAGACAAACCAAATGCTTAATTTATGAAAAGTAAGAATACATCTCATTAGCAAGAAAGACTCTAACACAGAGGTGGCCTGCATAATCTGATGAAAGAGAACAAATGATCATTAATCTTATGATCAAACTCATCAAACCTATCTACAGAGTGTAGGTCAACACCGTAGCAATCGGAAATGCAATCTATTTGGCTACCACACCTTTTTAAGCTACAAGTAGTTAAATGCTGTAACAACATTAAAGCTACTCAGACACGCACACCGGCCAGACGTACCCTGGGACCTCCCTGGGAGCAGGGAGTCCCCACTGTCCCCTCCCCCTGAGCCCAGCCAGTGTCTGCATCGCTCAGGGGCCATGTCCGCTTTTGGGAACACACTTAGGAGCCACTGAGCAATTGTTCACGACCCCAGAGGACACAAGGAGGCCGATTCAATGCAGGCTCGCTGCTGCCGGGGCTGCAGGAGCCAGGGCCTGCCTGTCTGCAGCGGGAGCAGGTCGACTGTTCCAGGGAAACTAAAATTCCCGTGAACAAGTCCATTAACACGGGTGACAGTGGCTTTTAATTCAGAAAACGTGTGGCACTAACTTAGGCTTGTTTTTGCATTATCCCCCTTCCTGTTTTCAGGCTTTGCCTTGGTTTGCTGCACCAACGATGTAAGCCCGCCATTGCATTTTTTCTCGCGATAGCTTTTTCCGAGTCTAACCTAAAAGAACAATCTGGCGTCTCAGAAAGTCATGTGGATTGACTCCAAATGTATTCGCATGAAGTGAGGTTACGTGGAGAGCACCGCTCGTTAGGAGAGGAAGGCTTGGAGACAGCCCAGGTGCCGGAAGCTCCGTTTCCACGCCTGACAGTGACGGCTGTGGGGGTGGGTTCTCGAGTCACGCCCGTGGTGTCCAATCCTGCTGTCGTCGCTTACCTTGAACTTGTTTCCGGCGACTTCCTTAAAATTTCTCCGCCTTGCGCCCCCGTCCGCACGCGGGAAGCAGTGGAATCCGCCGGGCACAGGCCTCTGCGGGCGGCGCCCGGCGGACGGAGGGGCACGAGGGGCGTGGCTGTGACCCAACCCAGGGGCGTGGCTGTGACCCAACCCAGGATGCCGCCTTTTTAAAAACTTTTTATTGTAAAGGCACTTAAATGTGTACAAAGTAAAGAATTATTTAAACGCATGACAAAATTTAGAATGAATGGGGAACGCTAGTAAATATGACTGCATCATTTTTAAAAGCACAGCAAACACCAACATAAGCAAACAGACACCGAATGAAAGAATGTGCGTGGGAGGCAATGCCTCAGCTCCGTTATGCTCAAACGGGACCTGCGTCACGTGACGTGTTGGTTGTCGGCGTACCTGTCGCTGTGCCGCCTGGCTGTGCTCGGAGGTGCCTGGTGTAGGCGAGGTGAGCGACGCAGGACGGAGAGGAGGGAAGGGCGGGGACACGGGAGGACACAGCCCTGGCTGGTGGCCTCGCTGAGCCTGTGGCTGTGTGCTCCGCGTGAGGATACAGGTCCTGCAGTGTGACATGTTTGAGGCACCGTGCCTGGTCGCGTCCTGTTCAAGGTGGCCCCTTCGGCACCCAGCGACAACCACCCAGGAGCATCCCTGCACAGCCTCTCATGTGGGCTTTGGTCCCTAAGCCTGGACCCTTCTCCAGTTACCATGCTCCAGTCCCTCGAGCCCGTGCTCACTTCCAGCGCCCACACCTCTGCACCCTCAGCCCACAGAGCTTCTCCTGCTGTCCTTCTCTCCTTGTCTGTGGACTGGCTCTGCCCCCCCCAGAGTCTACACAAGGAAAACTTCCGGGCCCTTCAGGGAGGGCAGGGTAGTTCTGTCTCACGTCGCTCAGTGGCCCTTTCACATCATCCCAACACAGAGTGATGGTTAGAAGGACACTGCGTGGCAGACGGAGCTGATACTGAGGCCCGTCATGTCATTCGTTAACTTGATAAACGGGGGGAGTTTTGCTCTTTGCACTCTAGATGTTGGAAACGAGGTGATGAACCGGTAGAGTCGTCACAAAGGGCGAACGATGTAGTAACAGCACATCTGAATCCGGTGTCTAGTATAGAGTAAGCACGTAGTATGAAATCCAACTGACATAGTAACTAAACCGATGATTACAGTTTTTTAGCAGTCCTCATGATACCCTCGAGGGAGGCTTAATGCAGGCACAAAGGCTGAGCCCCTTCCGTTCCCTCAAGGAGTCTGACCTCACGAGACTCCGGGTTTCGGTACGTTCTGTGGGCCTGCCCCCCGCTGAGATGGGTCTCGCAGGTACAGAGCGTGGAAAGAGACCTTACCTTTCACCACGGGCCCGCTCTGCTCCCTGCTGTGCTGAGCGAGTCCTCCCAGGAGCTCCTTACACTTTTTGCTAATCAGACAAACGCCAAAGGAACTCAGTTCCCCCAACACCCTCCTTCTAGAGAGTTCCTCTCTCCAGGTACCAGCGGGTGATGACTCAAGGAGGGGTGTTATCGCTGTCACCCACCGAGCACGGCCACAGTCTTTACTCAGCACAGCTGGGTTTGCACTGCCGTCCACCCCAGGGTGCTGATCACCCATTTCTAATTAGCCCGCTTCCCCTCGGAGCTGGAGATGCACCCCCGGGGCCCATTATTGGGATGAGTCAGAACGTCTTTAACTGAGGAAAGAAGTTGCTGGGGAAGCAGAGTGGAAGGCTCAGAATCCAGAGGAAGCTTCAGCGGCCAGGCTCAGCCAATGGGAAAGAACCAAGGGACAGTAACACGGCCACCCCAGAGCCCACATCGAAGGTGATGACGCACGTTCTGCTGTCTCTGCGTCCCGCCCTCTCCAGGGAGGCCGCAGCTGCCGGTCCGCAGACACCCCTCCCTGACCCAGCCCCGAAGGCCCTCCTGGGTCAGCGCCGCCCCAGGGGCCAGCAGGGCAGGCGCCGGTCCGTGCAGTCACGGGCTGCGGGGCGCTCGGTTCATTGGACACAGCGAGACATCTCCTCTGGAGTGTCATGCCGGTCACAATTCCTCTTGTGAATGGACCGGGCCACCGCACACTCGGAGTGGAGACAGGGCTGCGGGTGGGCTGCAGGGCAGGGCGCGTCCCTTGGGCCGTTTTCGACACCTCTGCTCTCAGTCCTCAGGATGCCGCCCTTGCCAGCGACTCCTCAGCTTCCGCGCGTTCGTGGGACTCGATACGTCAGCATTTCAATGTTTCCCTCTCTCCTAAAAGTGGCCGTCCAGGACCAGCGCCAAACGCCAGAGGCAATCATGCCTTTCCTTCCATTTTGTCACAGCTGGTGGTTCTTGTCATTCCAGCGTCACGGCCACCATTTCTGCATTCTCTGCCACTCAGCCCGGGAAAGCGTGTGAGCAGTATTTGCCAGAATACCCCGCAGCTGGCTTCCTGCTCAGATGCTGTCGGAGAGACAGATGCCAGCTCTGCAAGCTCTGTGGGGAGGAAAAGCCATTTTTCTCCCCTGGCCGCGGCAGGCGGTGGGTGTGCGCGCGTCAGCATCATTTTTCCGTGATTGATGCGTGCGAGAGATTGAGCATCATTAACGGTGTCATCCTCAAAGATGATCAATAATGGGAGTAATAAGTTCTTGACAGCAGACTACCTGGTGTTCTTCTCACAGGTTCAGCGTAGTTTGCTTCACTCTCAACACTTCAGAAAATAAGGACGCTCGGTCAATATGAACTCTAAAACTGAACATTGCACATTGCCCAGTATGAAGTACAGGACAGAGTATTTTTAAAGAATTACAGAGGTCTGATACATTGTTTATCATCAGTTTAAGATGTCATTTTGGGAAGTGTTGAAGGGGTTAAGTGCCGAATGTGAGATTCCCAGTATCAGCTGAAATTCAAACAATGTCAATGTAAATAAGATCAGCGGCAATTTAGTATAATAATAGCCTCCCCAAATCTGTGGTTTGGAAAATATATGTTTCAGTATGTTTCAGTTATCATCGGTGACAGTGGATTTGAGACTTTCGGTTTGTAAGCGCTATAAAGAAGCACAATTTATAATTTACCTCGTCTGTGAATATTTAGTTAAAACTTTAAAAAGTCAAGTAAGTAAGCTGTGAGAATGATGTCATATAAGAAAATCTCTTTTTAATTAAAAATTGTAACAGTCACACCACTAGCTGGAATGGACTTTAATTCAAAATCTGTATAACATGTGATTCCTTTAAAGAGCCTCCAACTTCCCTGCTATGCCGTGCTGTTCACAGGTTAAAAAGAGAGCTGTGTCATTTTTTTCTTCTCTGTCTGTATGACTTTGTGTGACAGAGATACTATGATGTGACTGCTAAAGCTCGTGAATATTTTTGATCATGGAAATAACCAGTAAATAATATGTTGATAGTTGATCAATTTAATTTTCCAAGGATGAACTAAAAGAATGCAAAACTAATTCCTAAAGCTGTACAATGTTTCTTGTATCTTGTATCTTCTTCAATAAATATCTCTACTTTTCATATTCCATGGCTGGATACCTTCTGGACAGACCTTGTGTTTCAATATATGTAGTTTTCTTACAGCCAAGAACAATTTAAGTCAATAAAGTGATAAGCACTATTAAAGCAACTGGATAGAATCATTTAAAAAATCGAAAGCAATTTGGACCTGCAGAGAAGTCCTATATTTGTCATCACATTGCAGTCTGAACCTTGGTTTTCATATGCAAACAAAGATAAAATTAAAATGATATATTTGGGGGAGAATGAAATGAGATGATTTATGTTAAACTCCTCTGTCAAAATTAGCAGCTATACACGGGTTAGTCCTAAATTTGTCAAATCCCACTTAACATATAATCAAAGTCATTTACCACAGGCTGCTTCCGCTGTGCTGAGACATGTGAGACTCTGGTATGCACTGTAGTTATTCTAGCACATCCGCACAGAAGTAAGAAAATCAGAATTTTCATTGACGAGGTGTAAACGAAGCTTCTTAAAACTATCTGTGTCCATACTTGACTTCCTCTTTCTCTCTAGGTAGAAATTAACTCTTAGCAATCATAATAGCTAAGTTCTAAAGAGACTGTTTGCTGTTATCTGGTGTTATATTGATAAGCAGATCACAGGAATTTGCATAATCTTTCTCTGGGGATGTAGTGAAAAAATCGTGACCTTAGCTTCTGCAGAAAACAATAAATCATTCTTCGTTCATCAGACAGCCCATGAATCAGACAGGATGCAGAGCCAGAAGGGACAGCCTGGGAAACAGAAGTGTCCTCACTGTTCTGACAAGTGTCATTGACAGGTGATGTATGATGAAACTGTGAACATGTCACCCAATACATTTAATTAAGAATAAATAAAATCAGGAAATTTAATAGAATAAGAAACTCATTATATATAAACATACATAGCATATCTTTATTCAAAAGTATCTTTCCCTAAACAAAAATATGAGTGAGAAAAGTGGCTCTGGTTCACATTTTTTCTTCAAGGTACAGCTTAATAAAAAAAGAAGAACAATAATAAAGAAAAGCAGCCGGAGACGTACGTAGGCTTTGGAGGCTATGAGCGGGCACAGAGCGGTCCAGCAGAACACTCAGCAGAGACGGACATCTCTGGATCTACTCATCCCCTGTGCTTGAGGTGAGGCTGGCGTGACTGAAGACGCGCACTGCAATCACATGCACCGAAACTAGTTTCTGCCTTCCGTGTTGCTGGTAGCTGTCGGACCAGACAGCAGGGATTCAGTGTGTTCATCTGGGGAAAGGAAAACCAGCCCTCAGTGCTTGGAGATCGGGAGAAGTCCGCCATGCGCACCCCGCTATGCTCTCAGTGCAGAATGGGAAAGTCGCACGAGGGAGTCACGGGCTCCTAGACTGTCTCGGAGCTGCTAATAACGTGTACGGCGTGATGGATGGCCTCGGCGTTAAAAAGTGTTTTTGATGCATGAGTGTTTCTTTTCTGCCACAACAATGGTTGCAAAAGGAGAAGTAAAATCTCTGCTCCATACTTTACTACCCCTAAAGCAAAGAAATTCAAATAATCTTTCACAAAATCCTCCATAACTTGATGCATAAATCACTCATTCAACAAGGAACTGAGCCACTGTTGTTTCCCGTGGACTAATTTAGGGTCTGGACATAACAGATGAGTGGTTTGCTACACTGACCCCCGGACAGCCTTGCTCGAGGGAAAGGACTTTACCGGGCAGGCCCAGCTGACGGGGAATGCAATGAGCAGCGGGCTGTGGACCAGGGAAGCTGTGCCGAGCAGGGAGGACTTTGATGATCCTGTGGAAAGGTTTTCTTAAAGCATCTCAGACTCCAACAGCATCAACCCAAGCACTGAAATACAGATTCGCTGTGACTGATGTCCAAGGGGAAGCAAAAACTTTGGAAAAAATGTGTTTTGGCTACTTGATACTTGATAGATTCCTTCCTTTCAGAAGGCCGTAATAAGCTCATGGCTAGGACTGGAGTGCGTCGATGGCGTTAGCAGTGAGAGACAGGCGCTCAGACTCCAAAAGCCCAGGGGAGTCAGAGGTTTCTGTGAACGCAGTGTTTCACACTGCTAGAATAACTACCGTGCATACCAGAGTCTCACATGTCTCAGCACAGCGGAAGCAGCCTGTGGTAAATGACTTTGATTATACGTTAAGTGGGATTTGACAGATTTAGGACTAACCCGTGTATAGCTGCTAATTTTGACAGAGGAGTTTAACATAAATCATCTCATTTCATTCTCCCCCAAATATATCATTTTAATTTTATCTTTGTTTGCATATGAAAACCAAGGTTCAGACTGCAATGAACGACATTGTCTCAGTTTTGTGGCCAGTTTCTAAAGGAACTATTGGGACCGATAAATGACTCTCACTGACCTGACCTAGGGAGTGAACTTTATTGTTTTGCTTGGAAAGCTTCACTCCTGTGATCTTGCAAGCATTTCCCGCTCCTAAACGATCCAATGGGCCTCATTCCCTTCACCGTCTTGGGTGACGACCCGGAGCCATCGGGTTCGGGAAGCGACTGCAAAGGCGCACTTCACTCGGCCACGTGCTCCTTCTGACAGAGAAGTGTGTTCTCGCTGAGAAGCTGGTGGGACGCTCCCATGATCTGTTCTCGAGTGCGCTGCACGGTCCTCCTGAAGGAGTCCCTTTCCCTTCAGCATGAAACACGTGCATTTACTCTCTCAAAATGGTCTGCTTTGCACTGCATTTCCCACTTTCCTTGTCACCCCAGGAAAGCCTACCCGTTGGGAGCTCAGCCTTTTGTAAAACCCGGCACCATCATCGGGCAAGGCGGCGTCTGGGGGACGGTCCTTCGGCACTGGGTGCACTCGGCCAAGTGCACCCCCCCAATGAGAAACTCACAGGACATTCCCGGACTGTGCCCTGGTCTCCCTCCGTGACCACATTCCACGACCTGCTTCTCCAGGTCAGAGTAAACGCTTCGTCCGTGGGTGCTCAGATGTCAGTTTTACCGGAGCACCGAGTTTCGTTAAAGAAGCCTTTAACAGAGTTTTCCTCCAGTACTTCTTTCCCCTAATAGGTCATCAACAAGCAATCATTAGAATAGTGTATTATTCAGAGTGAATCTGTAGAACTCCATAGACTGAGACCCTCTAGGAATGCCCGAGCAGACTGTGACCGGGGATCTCTCGTCCTGAGACCCACCCTCGCCCGGGGCCTCCGTGTTCCCCCCGCGGTTCTGCGCACCTGCCACCAGCTCTGCTGCGGCGCCCCACACGCTGCCAACCCCCTGCGGGCCCCGCGGAACAAGGAACAGCCGAGTGCGGAGAGAAATAGAACTGTACGGGGGGAAGGAGACCCTGAGCTGTTCCCACGGGCCGGCCGACGACCGTTCCACAACGTTTGTGGGTGGAAAACCCCTGGGCTCCTCAGGAGCTGAGTTTCCTCCGGATGGAGACGAACCCTGGACACTCAACAGAGAAGTTAATTTGCAGATACTCAGATGAAAGAAGGCAGACTTGAAGGCTGCGTGAGCCCACGCGTCTCGTTGCAGAAGGACGCGCCCATCGGAGCCCCTGGGAACGCGGTGACGGTCCGGGAGTGACAAGAGGACCGGGCGCAGAAACCACAGTGCGGGCGAGATCGGCCCGCGGCACCCTGTTTTCCATGATCACACGGAACGCATTTTTAGCCAGTCACCTGATATGGATTGTATGAGTCGATCTGGTTAAACTTTAAACCTGCAATTTGAAATTTTTAAAAAAATCACCGCTTCCCATTTTGTCACACAGAGTAATGGATGTTTCGGAAGCCAGTTAATGTCCAATTCCGTGTCTCCTCACGCGGTGACGCATCAGGATGCCCCAGCCCGCAGGAGGGTCTCCGCCAAGGACCCTGGGGCTTCAAAGTGGCCCCCACCCCCACGTTTGTGGAGCCACCAAGCAGGATGTCACCTGTTCCTGCACTTTTCTGCTGCGACATCCTTTGCTGCTGTCCCCACAGCCCTTCCTCAGAGATGACACCTGGCTCGTCCCTCTGCAGCCTGGGCAGGGGGCTCCTTTGGAGAGTCCCGGACAGTGTCTGTGGTCCTCGTCCTGAGACATCCCTGTCACTGTCCCCCACCCCCTCAACAGGCAGCAGGCTCCAGACCCACACGGCCCCCTTTTCTCCAGCAAGGAGCTGTCCCTGGAGCCCTGACCGAGATCCAGTCTGCACTTCCAGCTGCATCGGACCCCGAGAAAGCGGCTGGCCCCGGGTCTCAGCCGGGCACCACCAGCCATGCCAGGGACCACCACACAGACGGCCGGCAGACAGCGTCACTCTGGGCGGGCGTGGAGCAGGGCGCCGGCCTCACGAGCAGGCCCAGATGGGGCTAAGCCCTCTGCGGGCCCCACCGCGACCCTGCAGCCTGCTGCCCACTGTCTCCACGTCCGTGCCCCTCCCCACGACCTCGGCCTCACTGTGGGGACGCCCTGTTCACTGTGCAAACTCCAGGTGGCCCCTGGTGGTCTTCAGATACTGGTGTTAGTGCCTCTCTCATTTTCATCTCCCCCTTTCTCCTCTCCCATTTATTCTTCTGTAGCAAACATCTGTTATTGGACACAGCCAGACTCAGACACACTGTCCAAAGTAACTAACACACATACCCACACGAACGGGCCACCCATGGGGTCAGACGTGCAGATACAAAGTTTGGTTCTAACACACACTCAGTATCTTTTTTCGTATTGCAAAGATCTGTGGTGAAATCCTCATGTTCCTCACCTATATTCACAAATTGTTTTTTCTCTCTGTCTTTGTTCATCTTTTAGTGTTTATTAATTCTTGATATTTTTGAAGAAGCATGCTTTATCATTCATTGTACGGGGTGGGACAGAAGTGAACGCACAGTTGTGAGTACAGAGAACCCCGAGTTTGTTCGTGTGCTATCATTTGTTGGTGGGCGTATTATTCCCCATACGAAGAACTGCAAGCCTGCCTGGGCCCCGTCCTGCGTTCTCGAGTGCCACCGCTTCATTTCATTAACTAAGTCCTCGTGGTCCTTTACAAATGGAACCAGCTGCTGCTGAGGTAACAGTCAATATTGAGTTTTTAAGCAATGAAAGAAAAGAAAAGAGAAAGGATAGCATAATTGCCTTTCAGCAAAGCTTTACACGCAAACAAAACGGTGGCCGAGAGAATGCCGCACCGTGGAAAGTGATTTGCCGGTTCAGAATCCATCTCAAGTCCGTAAGAGGGTTCATCTCCCTGCTTTTGCAGCAATGCATTTATTTCATGCCCAATTTAGAGCAAAGTCGACCATGGAATCCTTTATAAATGTGAGAGGGAGACCCTTGGTGTCTTTTGAGCTTCTCCAGGCCGAGGTTAGGTGCACCCCTGGGAGCGGAATGCAAGGCACGGACGAGGGGCGAGCAGGACGTCCCTGGTGACCCCCCCACCTCCCCGAGCAAAGTGGTGTCGCTCGGCCAGCGAGCTCAGCTGCGATCTGTGAGCTGTTACAGATCCCTGTTAGGTGACTCAGTGCCAGGTGGCCAGCCTGGACACGCGCTCCGTTCTGTGACTGTCAGTGAGTTCTTCCGAGACACAGGGAGCGCTGGCCCCTCGTGTGGGTGGGCCACGGTGAGCCAGCCTCCTCTCTCTCAAAACCAACGGCACCAGCTTTGGAAGAAGAAAATAAGCCTCACGTCTCCCAGGGAAGCAGGCAATCAAACATGATTCACGGGTGGGTTTCAAAATAACTTGTTGAGAAAAAGTATTCCCTTGAGACTCACAACAGCCAAGTGGAACAAGGGGGACATGGTAACTCTTTCCATGGGGGACATCGGCTTAATTCTCGACGGCGCACACACACCTAGTTAGTGGGTGGCCGAGACTCACGGGGCTGGGGGGACCCTCTGACTGGCGGCTGGTGGCCCCGTCTCCTGTCCTCACACCCTGTCTTTGTTTTCTCGGCTGCACTGGAACCCTTGGCTTACTTGGATCAGATTAACCCGGCACAGCTTTCTGAGGCTCTATAATGGGGAAACAATAAAATAAAAACAAACTAGCACCACCTCGCATGTTGTTTAGAACGTGCGTTTCAAAGAGTTTTCACTGCAAGTCTGCATTTGTGTATCTATTTGTGTAACCAGCTCCGTGTTGCTGGTTACAATGTGTACGTTTTGAAAACACTGTGTATCCTCAAGGCAGGCCCTGCCCACGCGGAGGCTCTGCAGCCGAGTGTCACCCGCAGTGAGGAGCTGGGCTCTGCTCCGCGGCAGGAGGACCCCAACTCCGCCACAGAGCGAACAACACCCCGCTCCCGCCACGCCCCCTGCACCGCGTCCGCACGGCCCTCTGCTCTCTCCCGTTTCCCGCCGAGTCTCCGCGACGTGGCGGATCGCCTGAGTCCCACCTTCCACCAACTGTCTCCTGGAAGTTAAATGCCAGCACGGTGTGGTGTCTCACCTTCCTCCTTGCAAGCCGCTCCCTCCCTGCTAGCGCTGCTGCCCTGCGTCAGCCCAGCCTCGGCTCTCATTTCCGGTACAGACAGACCGCCGGACCCAGACGCTCCCCGGGCCCCTGTTTCCCGACAACTTGCTCACCTCCAAGTTCAGGGCAGCCCAGCAATGGCCGTGACCGTGATGGGCAGTGAGCTGCCTATGGACAGACGCATCTCTGCTTTATCCAGTCAGCAGGCGTATCATCCACGTGGCAAAAACTAGTGATTTTACTATTTTATCACACGAGCCCTTAGAAAACGTAATTATGGAGAAATGTTGGAATAAATCTTTTTATGTTGGATTTATAGATCCATAGATTATGTTACAGTTTAACTACTTGTGGGTGTTTTGGAAACTCACAGGAACTGAGAACGAGGCATTGCACTGTTATCGTGGGGGGGGGACCCTCACAGGTTTCGTAGGGAGGGGTGTGTTGCAGCTGCCCACCATCCCAGCTGTACAGGGGTCCTTTAAGCTGGAATCCAAAATGTGGAGGTTCAAAGGCCATTTTGACTCAAAACACCTATCCGTTGTCTCAAAAAAAGAAAATATATAAACTCTATAACATCAAAGGTATTTTGAAATAATAGGTACTTTTCTCTACCTTTGCCAACTCACTTAATTTTTCATTTAAAATGAAAAAAAATCTGGTTTGTAAGCTCCTCTGTCTGCTGGAACTCCGTGGCGAGCACCCAGCGTGCGGACGGGTAGGAGCTGGGGGCCGAGTCAGTGGGCGGGGTGGAGACCGTCCTCAGGCAGAGTGAGGCTCGCTCTGTAAGGCTGCCCACCGAGCTGTGAGACACCCACCGATTCCCACTGGGTTTGTCCGCAGTTACCACGGGGGAAGACCTCTGCGTCGCATCAACTGTTTTTAAATGAGAGTTGCGGTAAAATGTCTCTGAGAAGTCCACACATGCTTCCTAACGTCCATTTTACTGAACCAATTGGTCTAATTTGAGGTGTAATCATTAAATCGCTCTATATATTTCTTTTTTGTTATGGCAGCATTTAATTCCTACATGACATTGTCAAGATGTTCTGTGAATAGCGTTAAATGCCTAGGCTTTGTTCTAGATAAAATAATATTTAAAGGCAGATGCTTTTCTTTCTTTCTTTCTTTCTTTTTTTTTTTTTGCTTTAGTAGCTACTTATACACTGAAATAGCACTGCTCTAATTTTGGTCTTTCTTTGGGGGGTGTGATTATTATTTTTAAGTAGCTCAAATGAGCAGAAAATAATGTTTTTTTAGTTGAAATAAGGTGTGAAATTACTGTAATGGCCTTGCCTGCTCGGTCTAATGTCGATCCGACGGGAGTCATCGGGGTGGGGGAGGGGCTGGCTTTATCACTGACGGCGATGTTGTCTGAGGGGGATGACGGGGCCCGTGTTCCCAGTTCCGCCTGGACGGATGGCCCGGGTGTGTTTGTATGAGGCCGATATCTGTCTGTTTAGGAAAATGCCGCTCTGGGTGCTTACGATGTGGCTTTAAAGGCTGTCATGGCTGTTGACAGCAAAGATCGATGAAATGTACAGCTGAATCTGTTGGTCAAATCGATAAAGAGACATAGGTATCCTGTCCAATCAGACTGATTAAATAAGAATTTAATTTGTGTGCACACAGTTGTTAGTTCTTTGAAGGTCATTCGATTGCTGTGCGAGAATTTACTGATATTTTCTCTGTAGGAGGATCATGGCACTAAAACATAGTTTTGAATTTGCTTTATTTAGGCACTGACTGTATTGACTCTTTAAAGATAAACAAGTATATTAAGCGTTACCTCTTTTTTAGAATAGAACTGTTAACTTTACCCCAATACTGACTTTAACCCCCCGTTAGCATCGTTCGAAATGATGGAGAAAAGCAAGGGCAGACGGTGTGCTGTGTAGAGGCGGGGGACGGATATTCTCGGCTCTGCAGGCGCGTTTGCGTGAGCTGTTCGAGCCGCTGGCACGGTGCCTGCGGCCGGCAGGACGTCGGTCCCGGAGCTCCCGGAGCGCTGTGTGGCCGAGCCCCGAGGCGGCTGGGCTGGAGTCAGTGGGCCCCTGGCGCAGGAAACAGCGCTGACGTCAGCGCTGACCTCCAGCGCTGACGTCAGGAGGCAGTTCAGTGTCGGGCGTGCTGCCCTCTCCATACGATGGCCTACCTACATTTTGTATGAAGGGAATTAAAAGGGATAATTGCGTATCTGTCTAGAAGGAAGTTCAAATTTTCAAATGCTACTTTAGAAATAAGCTCTGAAATGTTTTTTCAAAAAAACTTACCTGCCTGAGATGTCGGGGTCAGAATGGAAAAGTATCAGAAAGCAGAGGGCTGCCGCAAACGCTGCGAGCCCCTGCTGCCCGCACGGCCGACCGTCTGCGTCCGCGCGCTTCGAGGCTTGGCCTTGCAGCTACAGAGGAAATGAGCATCTAACGCGATAAATGCGAAATAATACACATTCGAGATTTTATAAGGTTTTTTTTTTGCCTCTCAAAGGGTAACTTTAATTTTTTTCTTCAGTAACTGGTGTGGTAGTTAGACAGAGCTTGGTAAATCTATGCATCAGAAAAAACGACGGGTAAATGTTGGTTTTCATGCCAAACTTTGACTTTCCTGGACAGACCATGGCTGACCAAAGCCTTAGGTAGCTAACGACATTATGAGCACCCCGTCCTTGAGAAAATGCATTTTTGCTTCTCCTTCTAAATAAACGGCTCACTTATCAAATATTAATTGTACATCAATTATGCTCAGGCACCCACTACGACATCTGTTGGGGCCTAAAATTTACAAATATTCACAGGGAAAAGAAAGGGAGATGCTCCCCAAATCTATCCCTGTCTTTTTCTCTCTCCGGCCTTCCTGTCCAGGTACCTGGGAGGTCTGTCCAATGGTCTCTGACAGACAGAGACGAAACGGCGGGAAATGCATTCAGTGGGAATCTCAAGAACTAGGGCCTCGCTCAATTTGTTTTAGGAATGGGTAGGCCTTCTATACAACCAAAATAAGACACACTGGAGTTTGTCAATATTGAACACGTACTTAATAGCTATCGATTGAGAACCCAGTATGTGTCGCTGAAGAATGCACCGGGAAAGCGGGAAAAGGGAATAATACAGCTAATAACCCCCCAGCTTCTCCATCACGGGCGTGGCCGTGTGTCACAAGCTGAGTGCGTCACAGGCCGAGTGCGTCACAGGCCGTGTGCGTCACAGGTCGAGTGCGTCACAGGCCGTGTGCGTCACAGGCCGAGTGCGTCACAGGTTGAGTGCGTCACAGGCCGTATGCGTCACAGGTTGAGTGCGTCACAGGCCGTGTGCGTCGCAGGCCGAGTGCGTCGCAGGCTGTGCGTGTCACAGGCCGAGTGCGTCGCAGGCCGAGTGCGTCACAGGCTGTGCGTGTCACAGGCTGAGTGTGTTACAGGGCTGTGACCCCAGGCCGCTTTCCTCATCCTGGCACTAGACGGGTCAGCTGACATACAAGCAGCTGACATTCGGGGTGACATGACCGCCACTGGACAAGGCGATCACCTCCTGTGTCTGGACAAATTACACACGTTTGGGGGAGATGCGAAGGTAGGAGGTCAAGGGGAAATGAACTTGAGGACGGAAGATCTAAAGCAAGTCTATTTCCACTCCGCGATGCCTCGTAGAAGGCGGTGCCCGTCTCAGACTCAAGATGGGAAACCTTCCCCAAACACCTCCAGCCGTTCTCCCTCCCCCGTGGTCTCACCAGCGGGCACGCAAAAGGAACTTATTTTCTTAAATTCTACAACCCCCCCCCCACCGCTTGTGGACTTGCAGGGACCAGGGTTCTGTCGAGGAGACGGGGTGATGCCCAGGGCCCCCCGCATCTCGGGCGGTAACCGGGATCAGGGCCGGCATCACCCAGGGGGGGGCCCTACACACCTAAAGCAAATCCGAGATATCTGGGAAGCCCCCGGATCTGTAAGGGCCTTTTGGTCTCTCGTAAGAGAACACGGATTTTCAGTAACTTGCCTGGCGTGCTCGAGGAGGCGTTTTTTAAAACAATCCCTCGGCCGGTTCTCAACAGCCTCTTTAATTCGGCATTTTCACGTCTCAGCAGGGACTCAGGAGGAAAAGGGGACTAGACAAATGCACGGGGAAAAACAAAAATGAGCAAGAAAAGGGATGTTATTAAAAGTCAAGAAGTGCTTCTGAGGATATAAAGACACTTTTCTACTTCTAAAGATATGTGGAAAGTATATGAATATGAGCCATTTATTTAAATATTCTTTATTCTCCACTTTTCACAGGAACAGGATGAAAGCGAATGTTTTCTAGAATGTCAAAACAAGCGCATTAAGTAGAAAATTAAGTTAAATCAGTCAGCGGGCAGCAAGCGTCCACGCTGAATTTCACTATCTGGGGCACCCGTGTGAGAACCTCTGCTGGGGTCTCTCCCGAGCGGCCGCGCAGGTGTGCGCGAGGCCTGGGGTCTCTTGGGAACGCTGAGCAGGGAAGAACGCAGCCCCAAGCTCACTTCCAGGGTTGCTGTCAGGACTCAGTCGCTGTCGGACTGAGGGTCTCACTGTCCAGCTGGCCGTAGCCACTGGGCACCCTTAGTCCCTTGCCACGTGGGCCTCGCCTACACGGCAGCTGGCTGCAAAGCCACCAAGGGAAAGGGCGAACGCAGAGGGTCTGCCAGGTGGATGTTGTCCAACTCTTTTCATCTGATCACAGAAGTGGCACCGTGGCCATATTCTGTCATTGAGACCCAAGTCACTGGGCCACCCCACATTCAGGCCAGGGGATGATAGAAGGACGTGGACACCAGGTGGCAGAGGTCATCACTGAAGGCCACCTCGGAGAGCAGCTCGCCACAGGACATCGGCTGCAAGAGAATCTTCCTGCAGTAAAATATACACCACGTTTTCAATACAAGATGTGTGTGTGTGAGTGTGTGTGAGTGTGTGTGTGAGAGTGTGTGTGTGTGAGAGTGTGTGGGGGTGTGTATGAGTGTGTGTGAGACAGTGTGAGTGTGTGTGAGTAGGTGTGTATGAGTGTGTGTGAGAGTGTGTGTGGGTGTGAGAGTGTGCATATGTAAGTGTGTGGCTAAATGGCGGTGCTCACTTTCGACTGGTTTTAGTATTGGGAAGCTATAAAGGAAACCATGTTGCAAGATAATTTTTTCTCACAAGAAGCTGTTTGTTTGTTTTACCTTGATTCCCCGGCCGTTCCTTGTAGAGGGCAGAGCGCTCTGTTATGATGAACAGCTCAGCATTTAGAAAATGTGGTTGGAGAGATAATAATGGAGCTCACGCGTGCGTGCCTTTTAAAGGGCCGACTCCCGCCGTGCTCCAGGGACGCCGTGTGATCGGTGCAAATGCCGAACCTGGGACACCAGCCCGAGTCCGACCCGTCGTTGACCTGGCTGCAGTGAAGCGAGGGAGGAAGCACCAGGTCAAATGCAAGGAAAGGGAAAGGGCGCAAGTCCAGCGTGGGCCGAGGCGCCCACCATCCTCACAGGAAGGAGACGTGGCTTGGCCCACCCCCCACACTGTCCGCCTCTGCTGAGTTTCTGAGAAGGCTTACAACTCCCAAAGTGACACAGATGCTGTCTTATGTTCGTCTTTGCGTTGTGAGTGTTTAAAAGACATTATGGTTTTAGCCCTGGCTGCTGTGGCTCAGTGGACTGAGCGCCGGCCTGTGAACCACAGCGTCACTGGTTCGATCCCCAGTGCGGGCACATGCCTGGGTTGCCAGCCAGGATCCCAGTAGGGGGCGCTCCAGAGGCAACCACACCTTGATGTTTCTCTCCCTCTCTTTCTCCTTCCCTTCTCCTCTCTCTAAAAATAAATAAATAAGTAAATCTTTAAAGAAAAGACATTTAGATTTTAGTACTAATATATATGGCACATAAAATATAGTTTATGATGTGTGAACTGATAAACCATTTCATAATTTTTATTACTCCAAGTTTGTTTTAAGGTGAAGAATACAGATTTAGGCCATTGAGAAATGGTGTTAAAATTTATAGCCAGCTATTATAAATGGCCATGGAAAACCAGTCATTAAGCTGTGGTACTAATGAATGAAACACACTGTTTTAGAAATGGAGAGTTACAGATTTAATTAAAATGGTAAATTATTGTTGAAACAATGGGCGTAATCGTCAAATATAATTGGAAGTTCATTGTGTTGTGCCCTAATGTGTCCCGTTTGGAGTGCATGTTGCACATTTCCCATTCGAAGAGTAAATGGATATCATTTTATCTGAATGGATGAACCGAGAAAATAATAATTGTTATCAACTGTGCCCTTGAGGGAATGCATTTTTCAAATATTCATTTTCTCTCTATTATGCAATTTATTCTCTTTAAATCTCAGGACTTCTAATTTTTTATAATGTTGGGGTTAATACAGAGATGTGTTTCTATACGGGAAAACTTTCTTCACATGATGTAAGCATTCTTGGGGCTATTAGATTGTAAGTTATCATCGGCTTCTCATTAAACTCCTGATTCCGCGCGTACTTTATATATATCAGCGATGTCCAACCCACGCACCACAGGAATTCTAAAGGCAGGCAGCCCCTGACCGTGGAGTCAGGGCGCTGACCTCTTCTCCCCCCGCTCGTCGAATACACGAGCGAGGACAGCCACCACGGCAGTGGGCGGTGGGCAGACCTGCAGAAAACACCAAACAGTGTTCGGGGTGCTGCAGAATTTCCCCCGACAAGCTTACGTGTGCTCTGGGGTGGCGAAGGCTGAAAGTCACTGATGTGGTCACGGCAGATGGCCGTCCGTACTGTGTGCTGAATGCCGGCAAGCGGCATTGCTCTGCACGGCGAAGCTGGGGACCTGCGGGACACCCCCCTGCCCCGAGGTGATCAGGCGCCACGGCTCCAACTCTGGGGGGCAGGAGGTGCGCGTGCCCCTGGGGTGACAAGGATGCCCTCAGCGGAGGGAGGGCATTTCTAGAAACCACTTCCCGCCTCTCCCTGAGCTGTGCTCGCTGCATCCGCTGACCAGACACGGGGGGGAGCAGCCTTGTGCGTGTGAGTCTGTGCCCGGGCCATCTTCATGTTGTCATACAAGAAAGGAATTGTAGGTGTCTTTTCATTTTCTGCCTTTGTGTTCTGGAATTAGGTTAAACGATCCCACTTTTATTTTTGTAACTCATACAAGAGGATAAATCCAGTTTTAATTTATCCCTTTCGCCTTTGTTGATATTCAAAACCGAAGGAGCAGCAAAAGAAACACATCATTTTGGGGAAGGGCAAAGAGGATGCTTAGTTAAATTGATGCAGTCCTTGGAAGCTGCGTTTGCATACCGCCACCATCAGTCCCAAATTCTGCATGTGCAAATCTGCTTTAGACCGTGTTGGTTCCAACGGATTCCAAAAGAGTTGCAAACTTGTACTCTGCAATTAAACAGCTGGGGAAGAAATACTCGCTTAAATATTTCAAAAGGGTGAGCAGCAGGTGTAAACATTTGAGGTTGAAGATGATATAAACTAAATGCAGTAGAAATAGATGCATTGGCAAAGTCAATGAAAATACCGAAGAATTTCTGCGTGTTTTGACTTTAAATGCAAAAACTGACATCTGGTGTTGGTTTCATGGAAAGAAAAATGGCAATCTTCTCACCTAAGCAACCGCCGTTTCTATGGAAACCTGGGTGGTTGCCCACGCCCCCCTTGACGGACAGCCGCTCAGCCCTCAGAACAAGCACCTGTCGGTGAGCGATGCTTACGTCCTGAATTTCCATTTATAATCGTATTGTTTTCACCACTTCCTGTAATTTTGCATGGAAACGTTGGGCTGTTGTGTGGAAAAAAGCATATAATGTATAAATGTAGCCAAAAAGGAAATCATAGAACATTGTATCACTCATGAACACGCATCCCTTAGAACCATCATTTGTTACTTAGTGTTTACAGTTCAGCTTCATTCAAACAAACATCTCAGCTTTAATTAGACTCCATAGTTTTGTGAGCTAGGAAAACTTCAGAAAATGACTCGTACTGGGGAAACACGATTCTCAGCCAGCGAGGACCCTCATTGGTGAGTTACATTAATTTTTAAGCAAATTCTTCTGAAGCTTCTGGGATGAGGTTTTTAACTTCTTTTCCATAATCCCCTTTCGCTGTGTGAGGCGGAACACCAGCCAAGCCACAGCTCTTGGCGTGCGTGCCTGCCAGCAGCTCATCCCCAGGCCCTCGTCCCCAGCGCTGGCACCGGGGGGGGGGGAGCTGGAAAAGCCTCCCAGAGATCCCAGCCCCCGATTTCAAGCCAAACCCAGACACTGCGGGAGCCGGCAGCCAGCCATCCCCATCACTCAGCCCCTCTGTAGGTGGGGCTGGGGGCAGGACCCTGGGCAGCGCACTGTGCTTCTCCTCCTAAGACTCCACCTTCTGGGCCAGCGCCACGGGCCTGTGAGTGTATGGGTGCTAAAGCCGCTGTCTCTCACTTACAGAATTTTCCTAGCTCTGGATCGTGTTTATTACATGTGAGTCACATGTTCAAGAATGTTTCCTCTCCTGAGCTTTCAAACATATCCATATATTTTACTTCGAAAGTTTTGCCCTTCACCCGCAGCTCCCTTCCCCATCTGCGGCTGACTCCCGGTGAGCAAGAGGCACGGGTCTGCCCATTCCTCGGTTCTCTGCGTGGACCCCCGGCTGTCTCCTGGCCGTTTACGGAACAACCCATTCGTTCCACACGGACCCGGAACGCCGGCTGCGTTACAGCCAATATTTCCAAACATCGCAGGCGGTCTCTTTGGTTCTGTTCATTTCCACTGACAATTTGCCCTTTCCTGTGACATTCCTAGACCATCTCAGTTACCCTTCCCACGTGTGGTCTCTGCTGTTCGTCTCCAGGGGCATTTTGAATATCCTTGAACCCTTGCTCATCATATAACTTTTACAACGAGATTAATATACTCTGTATTAAAATCTATCAGCGTTCAGACTGAAACTGCAGTAAAGACACGGCAATTTGGGAATATCTTTACAATACTGAGTCCTGATATCAGTCAATATAGTGACTCTCTCCACTTATTAATGTCTTCTTTCAAAAGATGATTTTCCTGCAGTGGTTCTGCATGTTTTTAGGCTCGCCCTTAAGTGTCATCTACTCACTGCACTTCCTAAGATGTCTTTTCAATTTCCTTTCAAATGCCTCTGGCTGGTTCACAGGAATCAGTGATTTGTCCCCCTTTGGGGGTCAGTTTCCTGATTTCCGAGCTGCCTCTGTCCGTGGAACAAGCCTCTTCGGGAGGGAAAGACCTGCAGCAGAGATTCCTGATTCTCAGAAAAACCCGTGCTCCCTGCTTCTTCCTGCTCATGGAGCTGATTGCATTTTTCACGTCAGCGTTAAGCTGGGTTCTGGGCCGAGGAGTGTGAGCAGGATTACTTCGTGCAGCGTGGAGGCAGCATCTGCTCCCCGCCTTCTCCGTCTGCTGACGCAGCAGAAAGGAGAGGACCCGAGGCCTGGAGGAAGCGTGACCCGAGGGGGGCGGCCTGCCTGCGCAGAGGACCATGAGGAGAACAGCCCAGCAGGACCAGCCCAGACCGGAGTGTGAGCGAGAAACACGGTTCTGCTGTGAAACTATGTGCAATGCTTAGCACAACTGGCACAGACCTCGACACGGCTAAGACGCTAAATTCAGGGCTATGATGCATTTTTTCCTCCCTCGGTGCTGGTTCGAGAGCCTCCTGTGTTTGTGAGAGAAGAGAGGCCTAAACGAGCCAGAACCCCTTCCTGCCTCGGTTACGCCTTTGATTTCCCTCGCCACCCCCTCCAGGGGTGTCTGAGAGCCTCCTCTGGCCCAGCAGCCTCTGGATGCTCTCCGCAGCTGCTTGCAAACTCCCCGGGCCTCTGTCTCCCCACCCGCCCCACCCCCCATCGCCAAGCACACCTAACGCTCTCATTCTTCCGGCTCCCCGCTTCTGGCTGCAAATACCCCCGCTTCCCTCTACTCACACACATGAACTAACTCCTCCTCCCATTCACTATTAGATCTGAAAGAAGTTTTGAGACATTCTCAGCATTTATACTTTTCATTTACTTGTAAGTAAAGGGCTATATTCCAAAAGTTGATGTTAAATGCCCACAGTTGTTTCTTGCCCTTTCGATCACCCTTCCGTACCCCGCTTTCTCGCGTGGCCCTGGCAGCCCTGCTGAGCCGCCTCTGAAACGCCTCCTCCCCAGGCTCTGGGGCCCTGAGCCAGGGCTGCCCTCCGCCTGACTTTTTCTGTATCGGCTCTTTGTGGAAGAAAATGCAGCTGGACGTCCCTAGTTGCATTTGGGACTAGTCGCTTCAGCCCCATCAGCCACCTAGTCGGTCTCTGGACGTCCACCCCTGAGATTAAACTGGACATCTTGCACGCGGCCCTCACTGTGGCCCTGCACGCCTTTCCACACCAACACACACACACGCCCGACATTCAGCCTGACACGGAAACCACGGCTTTCCGTGTAGCTGGGGGTTTGCCGATAGAAGTCCCGTCGGACTGTCACTAACAACACGTCATCAGTAGTGTTCCGTTTCGGTGCATTTCAACTGGCCGAAGAAAGTACATGGCCTACTCATTAATACAAGTACGTAGCATTTCATAAATCTTCATAGAGTTCTAGTCTTTGGTGTTACCCTGCCCACACAGAGTGCTCTAATTATTTCTAAACTATAGGACTTACTCTCAGTCTTTAGAGAGAGAACAGAGAACATCGGTCAATGAACGAGACGGCTAAGCCGGGGTCAGGGGAGCTTGGAGCGAACCCCAAAACATGGACGTTAAACACGTCAGCCACCACTGAGAGCTCCGAACACATTCGTCACGTTCTCGGTCTTCCCCAAAAGCCCGTGTGGGGACTCGGGACGCAAACCAAATCCAGTCAGCAGACAGAAGCCAACCCCGGTGGACAGACAGTGGAGCAAATATCTCATTTCGCCAGCCACTGGATGCGGCTCTCAACACCCAGACTGAGAGCTGCCGCTTCCTAAAATGTCAGACTTATCGTGGCCTGAAACCGCCCTCAATTTCACTGTAATATTAGATTTACTCTCCCTTTTCTCTTTTAAAAGAAAAATTTTATAATTACAAGTTCTTATATTTGATAAACCGCATACTAATTTCAAGATAATCGGTGTGTTTTTCAGCAGCAGCGATTCCTGGTTTAATGAATCTCGTGGAAGGTGGTTTCATGTCCCATAGCGCCAAAAAGATGGGTGCCTGGCGTATTCAGTGACTGCTTTTCTCCCCTTCCTGTTTCTGCTGAGTGTTTTTGGACAGAAATAATATACTTGGTTTAAAGTGTGCAACCCCATGGAATTTTGGTGCATATTTTTTATTAATTCTCAGCACCAGAGTCATCTGATAGTCTTAACTGCAGGCTAACCCTGAATTGAGAGCAGTTAGCAGGAAGAAAATCAGTGAAGTAGGAAAAAAGGGGACATTGTAATCATGGGAAATGCATTTGCAATAAAGGAAGGTACGACATTTCATTTTAAGGACTTCTGAATTTTTTCTCTTGTGCGTTTTTGAAGAACACCAGCGGTCCTACGAAATGTTAAAATAAGTTCTTGCGTCATTGTCGTGACGCGAGTTGCTCTCACTGGGCTTCACAGCCTCCCGCTTCCTCCACGCCGGGTTCTCCGGCCTCTGCCCCCAGCCCCCCTTTGCTCAGGTGTCCGAGCTCCGATGAAACTTCTGCCTCCGTTTCCGTCGGTCGGGGACGCGGGGGACGCTGCCGTGTCGAAACCCGCCCAGGACACGGCGCACTGGGACTTCCTCAAAGGGCTTGCTTCAGACCTGCTCTGCATGGGCTTCACGCCTGTGTCGCTCTGACTGTGCTCTGACTCAGGCGCGCTGATGAGCAGACGGCGCCTGAGAAGTTTGCGGACCACGTACAACACACCCCGCCTGAGCCCGGCCGCCGACGTCAAGGGTTCCTTGCACACGCGGTGCGGCGTGAGCGGTTCAGGATCTGCGCGTGTAAACAAGTGGAGGCCCTGGCAAACGCAGGAGCTGAATGGACATTTTTAGACCTATATGCAGGTCTAAGAGTAGGGTTACAGCTGTTCACGTGGGAAATTATACAATGATTAATAAATAATACGAGAAAAGCTATTTGCATACTCACAACCATAAACCTACTTTTGCTCCGCCCTATACTTGAATATGTCAGATAGTATCACAAATATTGTATACTGCCAGCAGATTTTATATTCATGCATTAAATGCAATTCACTTTGTATTTCCATGGTTAGCGTGTTTCCACAGAGCTTTCTCGCATGTGGTGAAACACTACGTTTAATGGGGTGTGAGTTAGAATTTTGCAAGCCACAAGGTGCACAGGATAAAACAAATTCCTTGTCATGAGTATCTCGAGGACCACACACCCAGAAATCCATTTCAACAGGGTTTCTCAAAATTAACTTATGTGGAAATAATAATAATAATCATAGAACACATAACTTTTGCTGCAATAGTGGACAATAGATACTTAGCATTCTAGAGTGTATATCACCATGGTTATCTACTCTTTCCTGTGTGTGTATAGGTATGTTCATTAATGGTAGCAATGATGTAATCTAGAGCAAAGAGGAAATTATACAGAGTTACAAACCAGACACATGTTTTATTTCCACATCAGCATGTTTCACACACATAATATCAAGGAAAATTGGGTTAACCGTCCAGATATCAGGTAATTAGCATTTAGTAAAGCACCTCTAGGGCTCGTTATCTTAATTGTCATGAAAAATAAATTACTTGGAGGTCTATAATTTCAATTTTTAAAAACTCAAGAAAGCTGAAGTGGAAGCTGCACAAAAATTTATCATTAACTAGGTTTTGCAAAGGCACGATTTGTCTAGGTGACATTTTTGAACTTTAAGGAAAATTGCTGCGTTCTCTTATGCACAGTGAAATCTGTAACGTACTTTGAAATATTGCTTTTTAAAGAGCACTTGGGGAGAAAAATTAGAGAGAGTTATCTATTTTTGAATTACATAAAGGCCCTTATTTGTCTGAGAAAGCTCTTAAATTTTTAATGCTAACTGATGATTAGTCAGTTACTCTAGAAAGGAAAATCTCTTTTCCAAACAAAACTTTGATAGAATTCACAGACTAAGGAGTTAGGAAACATTTCATGGTCAAGAATCATTGTCCTGGCTGGTGTGGCTCAGTGGATTGAGCACGGACCTGTGAACCAAAGAGACACTGGTTCGATTCCCAGTCAGGGCACGTGCCTGGGTTGTGCGCCAGCTCCCCAGTAGGGGGCGCACAAGAGGCAACCACACATGATGTTTCTCTCCCTGTCTTTCTCCCTCCCTTCCTGTCTCTAAAAATAAATAAATAACATCTTTTAAAAAATACCATCATTTCTCAACACCACCCCTCAGCGGCACCCGTTCTAACACGCGCCGCCTGCAGTGAAGCGAGAGTCTGTGAGCAGAGGCAGCAGGACACACAGGGGAGAGAAGGGAGGCTGCCATGCGCTTCCTCAAGTGCAACTGCCCTCAAAACACGTCCCAAAATCCCGCCCCGTGCACATGGCTCCAAGGGTGCCCCACCTCCCCGCGCAGCTCCTTGGGCTTGTGACACAGTCTAAGAGCCCCCCTGAGCCCTCGGTAACCGCAGTCAACTGCTGTGGCTTCCCACTGTCCCTCCCCACCTCCACCTGCACAGCAGGAGCGTCGGCAACACCCAGGCGCAGGTTCGGGCGTGTCCGCCGTCCCCAAAGGGGAAGACGGTTCCTGATGAGACCGGGAAGGCAGAGGCCTGTGTGGGGACCACGCAGAGGCCGAGCTGCCAACGTGGACTCAGGCCCGGCGGGAGCCCCTCTCCTCCCGCCGCTGACCAGAGCCCCCCTTTCGTGCCACGCTGACCACCAGCTCGAGCTGCCCCGCCGGGCTGAGCGCGGGGCTGCCGGAGGGGGGCTTCGCGTTCTCATTTTTCATTTTTGGATTTTGGAACTGGACCATGGAGACCCGTCTCCTACTTGGCATTCTGTTTTTATTTTTAATTAACTGTCTCGGGGTGGCACTGGTTAAGAAGACCCTGTAGGTTTCAGGCGTGCCCTTCTATGAAGCATGATCTGTGCACTGACTGCATCGCGTGCTGGCTGCCCGAAGTCAAATCTCCCTCCCTCGCCATGTGCCGGACCCTGTTTACCCCTGGCCACCCCTCCCCCTTTGGTCTGCCCACACCCACGCCGTGGTCTGTGCCTGTGAGGTTCTGTTTGCCTTGGCTATCTGTCGCTTTCAGCTTTCTATCCCACACACGCGTGAAATCGCACGGTCTCGAGTTCTGACTCATGCCACCAGGCGTAATGTACGACGGGACACGACGCAGCTGTGAGAACAGGTGACACGCTGCCATTGGTGACAACCTAGTGGGGCTTTCAGATCAACCCGAGAGACGGGAGGGACGGCATATTTACTCTGGAGATAGACGTTTCCTTTACCACAAAACTGACCCACGTAAATCAACCCAACGCTTAACTGGCTATCCTGAAAGGGAGCTCTTAGCCCTCCTGAGGGTAGGACATATTGTGTAGATCGACTTGACCCACCTGTGCTCCTTAATCTACCAGCCAATGAACTCCTTGCCTATATATGTGTTGCATTTTAATTGCATTTAAATTTCTCACCGTTTATCTGGTGTGTCAATCTAGAAAATTATATCATGTTGAGTTGTAACTGTTCTTCACGTGGAGAGTGCAGGTATTGGAGAGAATAGAACATTTTTAACTTCTGACGCATCTCAGCAGCACATTCTTGCGTCTCCACTCTCGTTGCTCCTGGTGCAGCGACCAGACCCCCACTGTTCAGGAGAGAAGCACCCCGCGCCCCGCCGGGCCCTCCTCCTCTGTCCCCCCAATGATGCCGGAGAGGTCCTCACAAAACACAAGTTCAGCCGGGTCTTCTTTCCTCATCAACGTCATTTCAAATCCTGAAATACCCATCATTTCCATCCCTGAGAAAGTGTCCTCAACCTGTCCCTTACCTGCCTCTCACACCTGCATGTTCTGACTGCTGAGCCCGGTCCCCAAACACAGATGACAGCATCATGGCTTTTAGTTCACCAGTTTTCGTGCTTATTCTTTGTTCGTTTGATGTTTGGACTGTTAAGAGTGAGATAAAAAAAAAAAAACCGGCCCAGAATAAATTCTGTGTTTTGTTGCGGAAGCAGATGCAAATGGACAGAACCCACACGGAGGGCACTAGGTAAAGGTGAGGGCCCTGGCAAGGTCATTGGCAGTGACCTCAGGAAGAGCTAACTATGCCTCATCATCATCATCATCATCATTGTTATTAATTGTTTTTTAACCTGGATTGGTTAGAGTGTAAAGAAAATTTTATAGGTCAGAGGCCTGGAGCTGTATTTTTGAAGCATTTTGAGATAGAGAAAAGCCAGAAAAGAACGAGAAAGATGGGAAAAGCCAGAAAAGAGCGAGAAAGACGGGAAAAGTAAGGAAAGCAAAAGGGGAAGAAGCGCCCTCCGCACACTCGCTGCCGGGGATCAGTAAAGGACAAAGACCGGAGGGGAAGCCTTCCCCGAGGTGTGTCAGCAACTCGGAAAACTTCCCCCAGCAACTCAGAAAACTTCCCCCAGCAACTCGTTA
Organism: Trachops cirrhosus; assembly: GCA_028533065.1. Classification (NCBI taxonomy): domain Eukaryota; kingdom Metazoa; phylum Chordata; class Mammalia; order Chiroptera; family Phyllostomidae; genus Trachops; species Trachops cirrhosus. The sequence continues at coordinate 1,426,009 of CM052545.1, forward strand.
GTGTCCACGCGGGGAGGCAAAGCAGTCACAGTGGCAGCAGGGAGCCGGATGAGATCAGCGGGGCGCCGGGAAGGTCACGTTATTGGGACCTCATAGAAAGCCACAGAAATAATGCTCAGAACGTGACTGCACTGGGAAAGCAAAGCGATGCATCATTATCACGAAGCGGGAGGGAACCGCCTGCCCGCAGGGCGGCTTGTTCCTGGGGGAACTGAAAACGACGCACAGACCAGTCCGAAGGGGCTTCTGCGTGTGTGACGGGAGCTGCTGCGAAGGAGCTCGAGCTGGTTGTGGCTTTGGGTTTATTTACATGGCTGCAGGAGTATTCCGATTTTGAGAGGCAAATGCATGGAAAGAGTCTTCCAAAAAAAAAACTCGCTGAAGCCAAACTCAGCCTCTCACAACAACACCAGCTGGTGCACTGATGCAGATGGGTTCTTAGAACACTCACCCAGGGGAAGCCTGTCCTATGTGAGTCCCACTTCCAGAAGATAATTCCAGGGTTGGGATCCCCCCTCTAACTTCAAAACAGAATAAAGGTCATCTTTCTCATACACACAATTCACATAAGACACGACATAGCTATACTTTAGTCTTCTGTTTCTAAAAAAAAAATCCATGTGCCTAAAATAACCAGAAACAAAGTCAAAAGATAAATGACCACTCTATTTACAACACAGATCCCAACAAAGGTTGAGTTTTGTTAATATTCAAAGACCCCTAAAGTTAATAAGAAAAACACCAAAACCCAAGAGAAAAATGGGCAGAAGAGAAGGATGGACAGTTTCCAGCAAAGACAAAATTGACTGAAAACAAGTTCAATATCTGAAAAGCACTGGGCGTAGGAAGCTCTCAGGAGGTTCCAGCACCAGGTTCAAGGCCGGGCCACTCCTCAGGAGAGGGGCACGGGGCGTTGGGCGGGGGAGCAAGGCATGAGATGACAGTTACTCGTGACGACCGCGCCTCGGCTGCAGCTTCCCCTGGCACTCGCCGAGGCCCTCGGCCCCTTTGTTAAGTGGATCGGGGAAAGCTGCTCCCTGCAGCCCTCACACACACGTCCGTCTCAGACACAGGCAGGCAGACGATGCTCCAGAACCAAAGCACGCGCCTCCTCGTAACCGGCAGCACACGGCTGGGGCCGCTCTCCCGGCCGGAGTCCCACCCTCGATTCCCCGGCCGTAGCAGGGGCCACCTGCGTGCAAACCCTTCCCCCTGTGAGTTAACCCTGGCCGACAGCTGGGAGCACACCCTTCTCACCCATGGAAGGTGCTTTCGCCGTCTTCTCTTTTTTTAAGGCACTCTTCTTCACTTTGTCAAAACAGGCTATTAGCGTTAACCAAGTTAAATCTCGTTTAAATTAATGCAGACAGCTTAGCACATGGATATATTCATATGCAAAGCACACAATAGTCAAATCTGACAGCGAAGTTAACACGAGACGTTTTAGAGAGAGAAAAGCACTTCGAGTGCATCTCCACCTAATTGAGACTGATTGTAAATCACTCTCATGTCGAGGGCAGATCTACGCTGCCGGGTGGCTCTGCCCTCTCTGGAATCGGGCTCTTTGAGTCTCCTTCCTTTTTCTTTTTTTCCCCTTTTTATCTCTTTTAATCAACACGGTAGATGAATTTCTGTCTGGCAAGATCTCATTACCTTCTGCCTTGATTAGGAATGATCACAATTTGCAGTATTTTCTTCGTGTCCCTTACAGCACTCCGGCCTGTGCTGGTGTGATGAACACACGGACATGTCACAGGCGTGAAACTGAGGAAGGAAGTCAGAGCGCGCCCTGTCGTGGACAGGGCATGTGGCTACACTTTTCTGAGCATACGTTATTAGAAACCTGTAAAGGGAGAAGGTGGAGTTTTTTTTTTTTTTTTAAATAATTCTTGAAGAGTCCATTGCAGACCTTTTGACTAGACTTCACAGCATTTATTTAACAATGGGATCGAGTGTCCGTGAACGCTGCCTCTGAGGGCCTTGGGCGGGCACAGGCCCTGGGGATGCGACACCCCACACCGAACGGTCACACTCAGGACTGTGACGACTCTGGCGGTGAGGAGGCCCACAGCCTGCAGGGGCTGGACTCTGAGCCCGGAGAACCGCGAGTGAGCCCGGAGAAACGGACGCCGCGAGCCAGTTCTTTGCGACAAAGGCGGTTCAGCCGGGTGACGTGGGCGCGCCGGGCCGAGGCGGAGTGAGATCAGCGCACAGCAGCGCCCTCTCTGACTCCAGGGTTCCCTGTTACAGACCAGCTCTGCTCGCTGTCCGCGGCTTTCCTGTGCGCGTCGGACAGGCGGCGGAGGACGCGAACTGTGGCTGGTCATGCTGGCGACATGCCAGCTCCTGCCGGATGAGCCGAAGGGGGCCACGTGGCCCCGCCAGCGTCACGGACAGAGAACCGCCTCCGCCCGGAAGGGCCAGGCGTGCGGCCCCCGCTGCAGGCCGCTCAGGTGGTGCTGCTCTCTGTGGTCCAAATGGGCCGTTACAGAGAAAAGGCACAAATTAGCTCCCATGGTGGAAATATACAGTCAGGAATAAAAGCATTTGAATAAACTTTAAAAGAGAGTAGCATTGTGAAAAGTAATGTTTTTCTAAAAGCAACGGATACCATTACTCTTCCCAACTGTATGTTTTATAAAGTAAGAGCTGCTATTTTGTTGTAAGGGACGTGCTTACTCATTCAGCATGCACTTACTCACCTCTACTGAGGGCAGCCTGACCAGCAGCTCCTGAGAGACGGCGTCCGTCCGCCTCCCCCCCATCCCCTCCCCAGGGCAGTGCAGGGCGGACGCCTCCGACGCCCCCTCTCCCACCGCCGGCCACCGCGTGGAAAGTCCTCCTGCAAGCCCTCAAAAATACAGGAAATTAAAACCTCATTTCTGTCTCAAAAAATGTTTGTTTGAAACGAGAGCAAACACTTTCAGTCCCATGAATGCTGTAGCTGCTCACCAGCGGGTATGTTTCCAGAAAAGCTCAATTTACGTGAACAACAGTGAATTTGCTTTGCTCAACCAACGACGAATGAAACACATGTCCACACTTTTAATTTTAGCGAAGTTTTTTTTAAGCACTACGGACAAAGTTTTGTTTTGTGCATTATCTGATTAATGTCACAAAACACCAGCTGTGTCTGTCAGTCCTGCGGGAACGCTGAGCTGCGTCTTTCCGAATCAAAGCTGAGCCTTCCCCGAGTCCTCGGGACATCTGGTTGGGGGGGGATGAATGAGGTCCCTGCGGCTCCGGCTTTTTGTCACCTGGCTGAAGAGCCCCACCCCTTCCTTTGAGTCTCGCTTCCTAGTTCTCTAAACCTGGAATTCCAGTTGCATGTACACTTGCAATTGTGCAACTGAGGCTGTTATCCAATAAAATAAGCAGGACAGCCCTGGCTGGTGTGGCTCAGCGGACTGAATGCTGGACTGCAAAGTAAAGGGTCGGCAATTCGATTCCCAGTCGGCCCACATGCCTGGGTTGTGGGCCAGGTCCCCAGTAGGGGGCCCGTGAGAGGGAACCACACACTGATATTCCTCTCCCTCTCTCTCTCCCTCCCTTCCCCTCTTTAAAAAATAAATAAATAAAATCTTAATTAAAAAAACAAGCAGAACAAACAATAACTTTTCCCTCTGTTAGTACCCAGTGGCCTTTGGGGGAACTTGTCTGTCTCTGAATAAAACCAGTTGGGCCTTGCAGGTCCCCCCACCCCTTCCGAGGCAGAGAACAGACATGTGGTCGAACTAGGCCAATACGTGAACGAAAGCAAATACTTTTGGTCTCCAATAAAAACGACAAAGTTATAATGAACAAGAACGACATCAAAAATAAAGCATCTCGTGGCCAAAGCAAGCCCCCTGCCCCCACCGCCCCCACCGCCCCCACCGCCCCTTCCGCAGAGCCAGGAGCGGCTCCTTTCTACCCCCTCGCTCGTCTCCGACAGCCTCTGCACTTCCGCTGATGGCGGGGACGCGGCACTGACGAAGTCATGGCTGACCCCCAGGGGGCTCATCAGTGACCAGCGAGCCGGAGGGCAGCAGCCGAGGGCAGGAGACGTTTGGCTTTAAAGACAAAGAAAATGATACTAATCTGATGTCGGTCAGGAAGCGAGAGCCCACGCTGGTGATCACCCAGCTTCCCGGCCGCACGCCCGCCCACCGGGCCGGGACCAGGGTGTGACGCTCTCAAATCACCGAGCATTTTGGCTTTGACGTTGTCAGGGAGTCTGATGGTCAAGTTCACGCAGACGGACAAGTCCCCACACTCCTTTTATTTTAAAACCTGACAGCGTTTTAAGGAGAACGGAAGCTAACGAGAAGGCGCACTGTCAGAAAGAGTCCTCGGCGGCCTCTTATTTGTTAGTATAAGTATTGATCAGAAACAACCGCTCTTTGCTGGCACGGTGACAGGGGCCCAGGTGACAGCAGGGAACTCCCCACAGGGCTCGTGTAACTGGATGTGCTCTGGTCCTGACCGCCAAGGTGATGGGGACCGCCACCCTCCGGCCCCGCTCCCCTGCTGCCAGTGACCCGTGCCGGTTTTCTCCGCTCTGAACTCTTGAATCGAGGGAGGTCTTGGAGCGAGTCAGTCAGCGGCACCACAGAGCCTCGGAGTTGAGGTTCGTTCGTTCCTCGGTGCCGGTGAAGCTTCCCGTACTTATTTTTAGTTGACGTATTGCGTCCCCAAATGTTGTGTGTGCAAGTGTTCCCGGGCCCGTCTGCTCCCCACGCTTACACACGCACACATCGGCAGGTGCTGGACCCGGCTCGGAACACACCTGAGTCTCGAGGAGGCAGGTGAGCTCTGGAAAGAGCCATCGGGGTCCCTAAGGGAGAGTGTGCCGGCCACAAAGGGGACGTGAGGGCCCCGGGGCACCGCGCCTGTCAGAGCGTGAAACGGTGAGTCTGCAAAAGGGTCCCCGAGAAGGACAGACGAGGACCGACGGGAACCCAGGTGTCTGGAACCCAAGGGGACATCGCTTTGAAAAGGAGGCAAAGTTTGAAAGGTCGCGTGTTGTAGAAACTGGTGCCTGGTCATCTATCGACCCAGTCTGCTTAGGTCACTCTCTGCTCCTCATTGGTCGGTCTGTTCGCTTTTTCAGTGACACGTTTGTCAGAAAAGTGTCAGCGAAAAGCATCACAGACCTGGAACTGGAAGGAAGGCAGCCGTGGTCCCTGTCCTTGTTTCCTTTCTTTTTTAAAAAAAATCGTTGCTCAGTTACAGTTGTCCTGACTTACCCCCCCCCCACATTACGCTCCCTAAGGTCACTCAACATCTATGAATCTGTTTCTTGACTTTCAAAATAACATACATGACATGTAGTCTATCCGAACTTTTGGTGCAGATCCAACTGTTATCTTACGTAAGTCTGCTCTGCAAAAGGTCAAACGCCTTTCGGGAGAGACTCACGTCTCAGAAGAAAAAACAGTATGCCTTTTAACGAAAGACTTGCTTTTGCACTACCCTTCTCTCTAGTGTCTTATCTGCTAAATGTTGAATAATGTTTTCATTTATTTAATGCAGTCCTCACCGAGAGAAGGGGCCTGATACAAGCTTTACGACTCTCCTGAGGAAGTTATCATCAAGAAGAGGGGGACTGCGGACTGTCGAATTATGATTAAACTTCACGCAGGGGAATTATCCCGAAATTATCTCCTGGGAGCAAAGACGGCCAGACAATCTTCAGAAAGGACTTAATTTAGCGAAGTCAGTGATAATAAGCCTGTCAACCCAAACCTTGAGAAGGACCTGCAGATAAACCGCAGTGACCTGCCTTTGAAGAGTGAACTATTTACTGCACTCCTGTTTAAGTCTTCCCATTTCCTCAGAGAAAGTAAACTTGAACCACGATAATTACTTCCATATACAATGCAGACAGTTAAACAAAATATTCGTTGCATGAACACGTCTTGTGGAATTGAGGCAGGGGGTCGTTACTCACAGCACCTCGGAGCCTCAGTGAGACCTCGGTGAGCCCAAGACCCTTCGTGGTCTGGCTCCGTCTCCTTTGTCCTCCCCCCGCCCCCCACCTCTTACTGCAGACCTGACGGAAGGGCCCCGAGGTCCACCCCTGTGTGCCTGTCCCTGTGCAGTGTGCCCACGGTAGTCACAGGCTCGCCAACAGGACGCGCTGTGCTGGGGTGTCCCAGCCTCCGGCTGCATTACACGCAAAGGTGCTGGGAAGTCGCTTCTTTAGTCCATTACGTTATGTAGGGCCCCATCCTAGGGGGTAGGGGCGGTGGGGGCGAGGAGAGAGAGGGAGGGAGAGAAGGGGGGAGAGAGACTTGCCCCTCCCGACTCTGAAGACGGGAACTGCGCTGTGGGGAGAGAGCCGTGGAGAGAGGCACGCGGCAAGGATGGCAGGTGGCACCCGGGCGCTGTTTGGGGTCCCTGCCACCAACCAGCAGGAGGACGAGGACCTCGGCCAGACACCCACAGACGATGACTTACAGGAGTCACGCCCACACCCTGGAAAGCATGGACGGGATGCTTCCCCCCGCAGCCTCCAGAGGAGCAGGTGCCCGGCCTGAGGTCCACGGGCCGAGGGCCAGCTGGCTGTGGCCAGACTCCCGACTCTCAGAAACCGCCAGATGACAGCGTGGGCTGCTTTAAGCTGCTGAGGGGGTGGCCCTGTCTTTCTCAGCAGCAGAAGATGGAGGATGCCCGTGGTCCCCTGAGCACAGGACACTGCCACACTCAAGCCAGGGCTCCCGGGCCGTGTCCTCCCCACTGCCTCTGACCAGCAAAGGCCTGTGCCCGGCCGAGGGGCTGGTTCGGGTCTCCTCTCCAAGGCGCTCTGGCCTGAGCTGCAGAGTCGGGCTCTGCTCTTCTGGGCTCTCACAGAGCCCGGATGCAGGGCCTGGCCGAGCGCGGCCTTGCCGAGGGCCTGCTTCCCCGCCTCCGCCCACCCTGTGCCCCTGCAGGCAGGGAGGCGTCCACAGGCAGAAACGCATGCGGACCACGGCCCAGCTGTGCAGAGGGAGGAGCTGTGGTTTCCTTCCGTCTCTCCACCACCAGCTGCGCGGGCTCGGCACAGGTCGATGCGTGTGAAACGAGCGTGCAGTCGCTTTCTTACATGAGAATACCCACCGCAACTCAATAATCACAATCGTGATCCAGTCCGGAAAGGACACGGCGCCCAGGCACACGCCCGTCAGTGCTCCGCCCGGCGCCTCTCGAGGTCCCGTGTCGCCCCGACAGCGAAGGACAGCGTTGGCTCCGCCCGAGCCCCAAACCCGCGCTTTCATAACGATTTCTTGCTGCCTCCCCAAACAGAACGTGAAGGCCTAACAAGAACCCCGGGTTAGACGTCCGTAGATACAATTATACTAGCGAGTGGCCAAAGTACAGTGACAGGGATTTATTGTGCACGTGTAGAAAAATGTCCACGGTAAGTTATTGTTCGGTGCGCGATTTATCACGCGGGTGTGCTTTGAGTGACAGCACTACGGACGGACAGTACGTTCATGTGAACCGAATAGCAGGGGTGGGGCCCGAACTTCCCCAGTGCGCCCACAACGAAACTCCATGGAACCCGGAGCCACAGGCCCTGGTGTGCGGAGGAGCCGAGGATGCACAGACTCAGGAGCCAGGCGCTGACGTGGGTGCTTCGTCCGGGAATGCACACTGTGGGGAACTCCTAGGAGACCGTGGGGAGAGGGGAGACCAGGGGCCGCCCAGGCACCCCACAACCACGGGGCGCAGGCACCGCTTCGACCTCTGCATTTTCCGCACGTGTGGGTCTTTCCTCAGCATTTCTTTAAAAATTAAAAAAGGGGTGAGCCTCATTTCAAAAGGGCTAACAAATATATTTGGGTATGTTAATTCCATGTTTTATTGTTACACATTGTCCTTAAGAAAACTACAGGACTCGGAGAATAAAATGGATCTTCCTATACCACGGGAAACACCGATTTCGCCTCTGCCTGTTTAACCCACTGCTACCTTTCAATAACAATGTTTCCATCGTAACTTGGAATGTAAGTTACACACGATGTAGCCAACCAAACAGCAGCATTGTCATCTGAATAACAGAGCCATCAAACAGGATATATGCGTTGTTGCCCGGAGATGAAAGACAATACGTTACCCCGGAAGGCTTAAAAATGAAAAGCCAACAGGACGAACATCATCAGCAAGGTAGTGATTTAAAATTAAAAGCAGAACTGGGAGCAAGCTGCAGCCTCTGACAAATCCGCGTGATCACAGCCGCTGATGAGCTCTCAAGCCACGGTCTGTCTTCTCTCCATTGATATTGAAATCACGGAAATTACAACAATAAATTCTCCTGGCGATATGCAATACTCAAGCAACTTTCTGAACAAAGCACGGGTCGCCTCTGTCAATGAACTGCCAGCGAGGATGCACTGCCGGACAGACAGACAGCGTCCGGGTGCCAGGCGTGGGGGCGGGCGCCTGCGGGCCACGCTCGGACCCAAATTGGACACCAGTGTCACTTCCTCTCGGGTTTTCTGTGCCTCCTGCAGCAGGATGACCTTCTGATGAATGGCAGTGAATAGAGACGGGCTTCTAAAATTGACAGATAATGAGAGATTTTCCTTTCAAAAGTGAAACAATTTTAAAATAAAAGTTAACCTATATTTTTTTAAAAAGCTTAATATTTGCCAGGGTGTGCATTCTAAGCTCTTAATGTTGCATGGTTTATTTAACCCCCATGACATCCCTGTGGGGAAAGCAATGTCACTGTCACCTATAGAGTAGGGGATGGGCTTCCTCAGGCTGAGAACACGCCCAGGGTTACAAAGTCACTGCCGGGATTCACGTTTACACATGCGGGACTTTGGTGCTACTTAACCAGCCACTAAAGGAATAGATTTAAAAATAAACATACCAATACCAATTTTTATCTCTGTCAATTTTGATTTATTGAAATGTAAACTGATTTTATTAACCTCTTTAAGAACTAATCCTCAGGCAGGGATTCATATTAAAAAATTATAATCAGACATCCTAGGCTTTTGAGATATTACATTGACTTTTCCTTATCTAAACATATGAAACATGCCTATTTAAGAAACTTTCACATTTTTTCAAAAGCTTGTGTGTTCACATAGCTTGTTAGCTACAAGGGCTGGACTGAGAAGCCCAGTCACTGAATAAATAAATCACCCAAGACACTTTACACGAGTCGCATCCCAAGTGAGTTCACTATTTTGTGTACTAGCTCCCTTGTCCTCTGTGTGCGTAGTGACATGGGTGTGTAACACAGGCGTGTAACACAGGCATGTAACACGGGCGGTCATGTGTACTAAATGTTAACACAGATGTGGGGGTGGGCCTGAATAGGAAGTGTTTAGTTGTCTCCAAGTGACGTGGGCTGATTTTCAAGGTTGGTTTCCTTTTTTAACCTCCCTTTTCTTTGTAAATGTTACACAACTCTAACATTCTCTTTAGAGTGCTAAAAAAAAACCTTTGACATTATAAGCTCATAGATATATTGTTCTATTACTTTGAGAGACATTTATTTTTAAAAAGGCAATATCCAGAAAAAAATCTTTATTTCACAAAATCAGAACCAGAGCCAATTTTTAAAGTAATTGTACTTTAAAGAAAGACCACTTTTTAGTGCGTATCATCAACTTACATAAGTAATCATGTAAACCCCAAAATACAGACTTCAACCTGTCCCATCACATAGCTAATGGACAGCGACGCACGTTCGCATCGATCTGAGAGACAGTATCTGAATTATCTGGGCGCTCCATCGATTCCCTTTCAGAATATCAAATGTTTCTCCCAACAAAATCAATGAGCTGCTCCTCCAGACAGCTGGCCGGCCCGAGCGATGCTCCGCCCGCGTGAGGTCAGCGCCGCGGATCCGTGCGCAGGGGACGGATGTGCAGGGAGCGGGACGACACGCGTGTGCGCCGAGCCCGGACCGCGACCTCGTGCAGCCCGTCGCCCGCCCCTCGCAGGCGGGGCAGAGACACAGCCCACGTGGTGGAGAGCGTGGTCACTGCGCCCAAAACCCCAATTCCTTTAACCAGCTTGCTCTTGGAGAAGACCACCCCCTAAAACACACAGATAAATAACCACAAGCACGCAGGCTCTCAAAGTGGGCCGAGGTGAGGGGCCCCCAGCCCCCGCCGCCCCCGCGATGCGCCTTTGGAGCGCGCGCGGAGGGGCCGGGTTCGGACAGCGAGCCCAGCCGTCCCCCCACGGCGCGGACACGCACGCCCCGCCGCGCGGAGCACTGCCATCCCACCGGTGCTAGACCCCGAGTGAGGCTGGTGTGAACCTGGAGGAGATTTCTTCTATAAAAGTAAATGTTTTGACTAAAAATCACTTCGACACGTAATTACTAATTTAGAAACTGACTTAAACGTTTTACATTGCGTCCCTCCGAAAGCTTCTGCATCTTTTGCACACACATTGCTCGCTTTCCCCTTTGTTTTTGTACAGACGTGCGTGTATGAGTTTATGAATAAGTTGATGTAACCTTTACCTTCAAATGTCAGCATAAAAAATAGTGACAATACTTATATGTTGTTTGCTTGTCTTAATCTTCCGTCCTCACTACAAGTAGTATAAGCATTTGACTACTTTATATTTGAGCATTTCTTGTCCAATTGTTCAATATCGAAATACATACATTTTATTTATCAAAAATCCCTTTTCCTTTTATAACTCCTTCATATCAAAGTCAGGGCATTATCTTTATTGTTCAAAAATTGTGTTTGTAAATAGATTGTATTACTTTATATTTAATATCCAGTATTTCAGGGAGCACGGTGGTAAGAAAAATCCTCCCTCCCCTAAAGCTGCCCACCTCAGGGTCCTGCTACATGGGATCAGGTGACCCTCTGTGCCGAGGACTCTGCCCTGGGCCTGGGTAGGGGCTCCAGGTGGGCGGAGACCCTGGTCCCACAGGACCTGGGCCTGACCGAGAGCATGTGCGTCGGCCCGTTGGACACAGCACCCACCAGCCACGTGGGACTACTGGGTACGTGACTCAGGGTTACTGTGCTGGAGGAACTACATTTTACATTTCATTTCATTTCGATTCATTTGCTTTGGCTACCATTTTGGGAAGCTCAGCACTTGAATCACTGAGTTCTTATCATTATTGTTAACCACGCACGGAGTTGAACTTGAAGGGGACTTCTACAAAAGAATCAACATACGAGTATCAAAAATATCAAAACAGTGTTATACACATGTTTGAGTTTTATCAAAACAAAAGAGCCACTAAAACCACCGAAACCAAGCATCAGAGTTACAGAAACGTAGTACTTTTATTTTGTGTCTAAAGGACACAGAAAATCCAAGGGAAGATGCCGCACTGAACACTTCGCCACCAAAGTCCCTTTAAACGAGCGGTGAAACCAGGTGAAACCAGGAGACGCTGCTGGTTTCCACCTGACGCGCTCCCTCCGTGCTGGCCGTCGCTGAGTGGCGCGCTACAGGGCAGGCAGGCACCAGGTCTCCCTCAGCTCCTCCCCTGCAGGCGGGCAGGGCTGCAACAATGACGTGGGTGCATTATTCCCTGACACCTTTGCTTGCAGCTCGCTGCGTGCCTGCCCCGCAGACTTCCAACTGTGACTCTGCACTGATGGCTGGGGTTTAAGAGACGCCAAAAGCTAAGTAATTGCCTGAAGTTCGAGGAGATATTCAATAATAAGCCTGGAATGTTAACTTAGACATTATGATTTACAAAAGAAGCTAACTCTCGGAGTTCGAGTTTTAGCAATATATCCAAAACCAGACTCGTGATTTATGAAACACGAGGTTTTTATCCACCACAGTCAGGGAATCCCATTCTGATCTGCACAGTGAACTGTGGACTGTGAAGTTCTTTCCACAGACCGGTACCCAGTTGTCCACCTTTGCAGTGACCACCCCAGGCAGCGAGGTGCCACACTGAGGGGACAGCAGGACCTCGGCAAGGAGCTTTCCTGTGGGCAGGGGACCGTCTCCCCTGAGCCTTGCTGCCTCGGTGGTGAACTGCCCACGTTTCTCCCTAGAAAGTCTTCACATCTCGTTGGTAAATATCAATGGGCTGTTCTGAAATGTCATCGCCTCACCCCCTCCCCCACCCCCCACCCCACTGAATGTCTCTTCATTTCCCCAGCACCATGTCGGTGCAGTGACACACTGTCACAGACCAATAAACGAACTTGCAGTCCACTTCTGATGGTTGACACGCACTGAACTCCGTTCTTGGAAACTGGAAACGTGTCCACTTTCAGCAGCTTCTCCGGGAGAGCAAACGGCCAGCCGCAGGCAGAGACGCCTGCAGGAAGGAGGTCAGTGTGGGGTCGGGTCCGAATGCTACTCGAGCGCTTTTATGGGTAAAACTTGAGTTTGATTTCTAAGTGTGAAGCTACAACCAAAATTCTTCCTAAATGAAAAGGCCATCACTTTTATATGTTGCCAATGAATGTCAGATATGGTATTAATATCAAAAGCTTTCTTCAGAAACAAAAGGAAATATTGCATTTTACTGCTGATAAAGAAAATCTTCACAAAATCAGTGTAAAGACACTTAAGAAGGGAGAGGTCAGCGGGTGAAACTGACAAGGTTCCTCTAAAGAGAGTTTGGTCGGCATCAGGGGACAAAAATGGAAACTGGGTAATGGATAAAAAGAGGTGAAAAAGCGTGTGTGCGGAAAATGAGGAAGCTGTGATGGGAACCGAGGTGAAGCGCAGTGGGGCCCATCGTGGACCAGCAGCAGCGCCCACATGGCCGCTGGCGCGGGAGCACCTGGACCCACACGTCCGGCCAAATCGAGCCCCTGTGCACCTGCCCACCCTGCCCACCTGTCCCATCTATGTACCTGTCCCGTCTGTGTACCTGCCGGGTCTGTGTACCTGCCCCATCTGCACACCTGCTCACCTGCCCCATCTATGTACCTGCCCCATCTGTGTACCTGCCCACCCTGCACACCTGTCCCATCTATGTACCTGTCCCGTCTGTGTACCTGCCCACCCTGCACACCTGCCTACCCTGCACACCTGTCCCATCTATGTACCTGCCCCATCTGAGCACCTGCCTCACCTCAGCGGGCTGAACCTGCTCCGCTTGTCTTTCTCATTTCCCCAAACTGCAGCCGAGCCCGTCACGCCGACTTTGCCAGAGGGCGTTGCCACCGTCAGCCCCTGACCCCCGTGTGCCCACCAGATCCCTAAGCTACTGGCCCCCCTCTGGCTCCTCTCGGGGTCTTGTAACCACGACCAAGTTCTGGGGACTGGAAGTGCCCTACCAGGACACAGAGACGAGTCCACTCACACTGGACACACTCGGACGACACCACTGTGTCACGGCACCTGGATAACGTTCTCTAGGCTGTGAGGATGATTTGGGCCGGTCTCACGTGGTGGCATGGCTAGGCGCTGCCTCTCACATTGGCAGGTGCGCTTGATAAATATGTAAATATTCACACAGGCACACACCTCTGCTCACTTCTGCCTTTAAGATTGATACGGTTGTGCAAAATATTCGTTACTTTTGTTCCCATTGCACAACATTCATTCACTCGATAAATAATGAATGAATTCCTATTATGTTCCAGACACTGTTTTGGGCACTAGATTGTCAGGAGAAAAATTTTAAAGTTTCAGGCGTTACATAGACAGGAACGACCAATGGACTGCTACAAACCAAAATCGTCAACACCTGTAAGCAGCACTGATGTGGACTGATCTTCAGTATGGGTGCTAATGAACAAAAGGTGGGAGAGACTCGCCGTGGTCTCCACATCGGTTACTCTGCCTGCTGATTAGGAATGAATGCTCCTCCATCTTCACTGTGTCCTACACTTCGAAAACTCCCTAGCTGAGCATGAATCACTCCGATACTGGGAACGCAGAGGGGGGAGGATAGATTAACCACTCTGACAGTACAGGAGAGACGAAATTTCTCTAACGAAGCCTTATTGAAGTATAGATTGCCTTTCCACGTCTTACCAAAACCATCAAAACTCTATTTAAAAAGATGCAGTTTGTCAGCTGCTTGCCGTGGTGCTACGTGAAGCTGCTTTTCAGATGCACACACAGGAAAAGCTGTTTTCCTTTCCCAAACACACTTTCCTCCCCACGCCACACCACGCCACACAGACAGGGCAGGGGTTTGAAAGTGAAATGCCACCCTCGGAGCCTGGCCAAAGAAATGCTGAGGCCGCACTGGACTCGGGAGCAGACTGGTCTCGGGTGCAAGGTCCGTTAGGAAGGGAGAAATGAACGGCAGAAAATGGGATAAAGTGTGAGCACATCCAGACAGATGTTGACTTCATAAATAATGAGAATGGTACGCAGCAGGGTAAGAACACTGCATACGCAATGACTGCAGACAGTAATGAGTGGGTCTGGGCCCTACTTTCTGGAAGAGAAAGTCACTGGTTCACTAAAGGACTCGTGGACATGGACAACGGTGCAGTGATTGCAGGGGCGGTGGGGGTGGGAGAGGGTGGAAGAGGGATGAGTGGCAATGGAAAAAAATACAATAAAATTAATCTAAAAAAATAAAAATAAAAGGGTGAAAAAAGCCAGGGAAAACATTTGATAAGTTTTATATTTCCATTGTAACTTCTAGAGATCTATAGCAGATATATATATATGATTTATCTATTTTATATATATTGTATATAATATAGCATAAATTACAGATATATTGTATGTATTCAAAGTAGAAGACGAGAAAATAATGAAAAGAGTAGAAGCAATCAGTCCCAAGAGTCAGGTGGGGGGTGGGGGAGGAGAGAGAGAAAGTAAAATAAACACAAAACTCAAAATTAGATGATAAAGAAAAATGCAAATATATTAGCGCTTATATTGCATGCAGATGGATGAAGTGTTCCCACGGAAATTAAATATTATCGGACTGGGTTTTTGACTGCTAAGGACCAAGAAAGATTGAGAGCACAGGACGGAAAATGACAAACTAGGCAAACTCGAGCCAAAGGAAGCCTGCTGCGGCTGTGTTGGGAGAAAACCGAACCCTTTCCGGCACCAGTGGGGCCTGGATGTGCGCCAGGCCCACACTCTGTTGCCAGGGAAGCTCCGCCCGGGGCCACGCCCCTCCCCGCAGGGGCGCCAGCCCCGCCCCCACTTCCCTGCTGCACGCAGACCTGTCTGGATTCCTGAGTGGGGAAAACGCCAATCGTGTTTCCACTTTTTCTTTTGGTTTGTCCGTTTGGGGGGAGTGAAGGGCTTTCATTACCTAGATAATTATTTCTGATTTCCAATATATTAGAGGATCACACAGCCTAAAAAAAAAAAACAACCAACCCCTTAGGAAATGAGTTGTAAAAACTGAGAGTATCAGGGTAAGCGAAATAAGTCAGCAAGAGTTAAGAACCCTGACTTCACTCGCATGTGGGACACGAAACTGAAAGCAACGAATGAACAAACAAGAAAAATAACTGACATCACAGCCACAGAGGACGGCGTGGTGGCGAGCAGAGGGAAGGGGGTGGGCGTGCGAAGGGTAAGGGCCGCACACACAGGGAAGGGGAGTCGCCTTTGGGCGGTGCGCACGCAGTGCGGTGTGCAGATCACGTGTCACACAATTGCACACTCCAAACCTATGTAATTAACCAGTGTCACCCCAGTAAGTTCAGTTAAAAAACAAAAACCGGTCCTGTTCTCCAGGTCAGTGTCACGGACTCGGTCACTGTGGCTCAGTCTCCAAAGGAGAAAAGCACCGACTCAGTCGTCGCGGTGGCCACTAGGGCGCGCCCCTCTGCGCCAGCGCCGGCAGCAGCCGCAGGGATTCACCAGAATTAGTGCTCCGCGGGACTTTACGTTCCTTTCCAGCCTCACTCAGAGTGGGGCTGCTGATTTATCAGAACATCTGCGAGAAAAGTACCTAACCCCAAATAATTAAAAGCACAAAATCCGATCTCCCAGAGGCAAATAGGTTGGCGCCCCTCTCCGCGGAGCCCCAGGGTATCGAGCCCCCCAGGACACGAAGCTCTGCCCCAGCGGGGATCCCTGCGCCCGAACTGATCCCCGTCCACCCCGCAGATGCGACACAGCGGGGCGACCGCGCACAGCCCCCCTCAAACCGCAAGCGCGCTCTGTGTCCCCAGTGCCCAGCTGGATTTGACACTTAATTTTTAAAAAAGTATCTTAACACAGGTCCACGGGAAAAACCAGGCTGCTGCCACAAAATCAATTTTGTCTTATTTAAAGCTGCCACACACGGGTGCCCGAAAGGCAGCGTTTTTATGAGAAAAGTGTCGCCGCTGTCCCTGCAGGAGCAGGGAGCCCATGGAACCTGGCGCACTGGGCCCGCGGCGCTGGGCTCGGCGGAGGAGGACAGACAGGCCGGTGTTCCCCAGGGCAGCTGAGCTGCTGCGAGTCCGCAGGGACTCCGCAGCTGTGATCGGCTGGCGGTGCGCGCGCAATTTCCATCAGCTCCATGTAAAACATACAGGCACACGCGCAGGCGCCCACAGGACTCTGCACACACGTGTGTGTACGGAGATGCTCACAGGCTCGTACATGCGTCCACACACGCACGCACGGGGAACAGGTCTGGGAATGAGAAACGCCACTTGAGCAGAGCCCCCACTTCCGCTGTTCACCACCCCAGAAGCACCCCAAACCCATCGCCTGGGGTTTCTTACTGAGGCTTCATTACCGAGGCAGCCTGGTTAAACCTTTGTCTATTTATGAAATGTGTGTTCCTAAGTCACAGCATCGATGCCTTGCAGTGGGTGTGAGCTCAGGCCAGACTGGCCCAGTAACCAACAAAAGCCTAAAACGTCTCCCTCCTCTGGAGGTTCCTGCCTTTTGTTAAAGACCTGGCTAGCCTTCCAAAGCAAGCCTTTCTTCACCAGCCCGGCCGGGCGGGTCAGTGGGCCCAGGCATCCTTCGGACACCGAAAGGCTGCCGAGCGTCTCGTCCTCCCCAGCGCTGGAAACAGCCCGACCAGACCTGCCGCCAGGCACAGCTAGAAACAGCCACGCGGGTCCTCGGCTCACTTCAGCCTTTTACAGTGAGCCAATAAACATTGAAGGATAAGCACCCACACTCTACCATCCCAGTTTGGAAGCACACTATTAGAAATGGAGCATCCCGACAGGGAAATAACGAGAAACAGTCTTTTGTGGGAAAGGAGATGGGTTACGGCACCTTCACCGTTCCCGTCTCATGGGGTCATCCCTGGGAAAACGGGGGAATTGGTTGGTGAGGAAGAAATGATGGCGCCTGGGGGGAAGGTGCTTCTCTCCTCGGGGAAGCCTGACACCGCGGCGGGGAAGACTGAGCGCGATCAGTAAGAAGTGTCTCCCGGATCCGGGGAGACGGACCGGAAAGTTCAGGTCTCGGGAACTTAGACTCTTGTCTCCGACTCCGACCGCCTCAACTGCTCTCGGAGAAAGTACGTCTGGCCAAGCGGCCATAGGGGAGGGAGAGCACTGCACCACATCTTGAAAATTATTTTAACGTCGCCCGAACTCTGAGAAAATTAAACGCTGGGAGAATATGTCAGGACAGAAATTAGACAGCAAACCGATAGGAAGAAGATTCGCGAGCAGCACGGAAGCGTAAGAAGAGCGGCAGCCGAGGCTCATCGCCTGGACGCTCACAGGTTGCTTCTGTTGAACGCAGGCAGGGCAGCGAACGCGGAAGGGCCAGGCTCCCTGCTGGCGAGGACGGTGGCAGGGGGCAGTGACATTGCAGGCACACGGGTCACCTCTCTGCTTCCGCGCAGCTGGGCACTGGGGTGCTCGGCGTGGCAGACGGACCTGCTCTGACCTTGCGGGCAGAAGGGAGCCTCGGGCACGTTACTCCGGAGGTGGGCCACGGGCGTGCACGCCGTGCGGCGATTCAGAGAGCGCTCTGGGAAAGGACCACGGGCTTCCATCGAGCCCGCGCAGGAAACCCTGTCAGCCAAGCAAGGATGAATGTTCTCACCAGCGCTGCACGGGCCACGCGTGCGACCCGAGCAATTTCTGCATCATTAAATCTCGTGAAGCATGGGCTGAAACCTTCTGTGTGGGAGTCACAGAAGGGATCGGAGCTGTGCTCGTGTGGCTGGCGTCCCTGCCGCAGGAGATACACCCAGACGTCCGCGAAGGAGCAGATGCAAGATGGGCCCTGTCTCCCTCACGGGGCCCTGACCGCAGGCGCTGCTGCGGGCTGGCTGCCGCAGCGGGTCCCCTAACGCTCCGCCCTTCCCGAAAACATCCGCTGCCCGGCGCGCAGCGGCAGAGACAGGGAGAGGACGTGGAGGGACCCGCCCGCGTGTTGCAGTCGTGGCCCCTGAAAGGCGGATGTTGCTTCCACTCGGGTCACCCTGGGCACGCATCCATCATTCCTTCGTCTCTCTGCTCCGCGCGCTGGAAAGGGGGCCAGAGGTGGCCCAGAAAGAAGGGCGAGCACGTGCGTCCCTGCGGACCTGAGGGGCCCCGCCCACGACGCCATCCCGTGGCCTTCCAGCCCTTTCCACGCTGGCCTGGCCGGGGGCTCTGAGCACAGGGCAGGCGGAGGGGAGCCCTGGGCAGCTCGCACGGATGTGAGAAGCTGTCCTGTGAAGCTAACGATTTCTTTGTTCTGGGTCCTCTAAGACAGAGATCTAACTTGTCAGGGATGTGGGGGAAGCATTTCAACATGTTCTGTTGTTCCAGAGAGAAGGAAAACTGAATTACAGAGGAGCTTGGTAAACAGGAGCCGTTCTAATACCTTTCCCCGCAAGGGTGGGAACACACCCGGTTAGAGGGGGTGTCGGAGCGGTGTGGCAAGGACTTAACCTTGATCCTGGACTCGTGGAAATGTTCCTAAATGTCTCGGATTCAGATGTACACGTTTTGTTTACCAAACTGTGACTGCCACCAAGTGGAGTAAGATTAATAAGTTCATGGAACCGGAAGTGGCAGAGAGGAGACACGCAGCACCTTTACCACATGGTTTATTTAGTAAGTGACCGGGCATACCGCCTTCTATTGCGCTGCGCACCACTGTACCCGCGGGCGAGTTCTTGCAAGTTGAAGGCCAGACTGTGCACCAGCAAAAAGGTCGCACCTCTCTTCATTGCGGTAGTCTGGAGCCGGACCCACATTTCCCCCAGGCGTGCCCGAGAATATGGTGGAATTCGCATGGATAAGCAAACTCCAGCCCTTGGTCCGGACACACCGAGCGCTGAGCAACAGCTGATTAACAGCGATGGGGAACTTGACCCCATCGTGGACCATGCAGCAAGACCTGAGTTTTAGTGGATTATAAACTCCAAGGAGCTGTGAATTTACCGTAAAAAAAAAAAAAGCCAAAGCAAACTGGAGGTGCATAAATAGAAACAAAGTGAGTTCTCAAGGAAATAAGCAGTTCGGAATGCTGCGCTCTGATAAGGGCGTGCTTGGAAAGCCTCAGTTTCTGGGCCACGGTTCAAGAAGGGCGTTGGCAAGTGCGAGTATCCTGAAGAGCGACTGTGATCCTAAAGGTGTGAAGTACATTGTGAGGAGAAGTTGTGGGAACTGAAAATGTGTGGGTAGAAAGGAAACCGTCAGAAAGTTATTTCCTGTGACAGAGGCACCAGCCCTGACCCTGATCCAAACCCCTCCCGCCCCCCGTGTCATTTTACACCAAGGTGATGTGCCTGCGTCATTGTGGCTGCGTCATGGCCCTCGGATTTTCGCTGTTATCACTGCACGGTGTTGTGTTGTTATGATAACGAGGGCGGTAGGGACAGCTATGGAGGCGAGGTGCTAGCACTTTGCCTGGACTGTCCCGGGCACCGAGAATGCAGGACACGAGTGGGGCGCACACGAAAGGGTCATAAACTGCACGCACGGCCACACGGCTAGGAAGCACCAGAACTTGGGTCGGAGCCGAGGAGTCCTGACTGCCCCGTTCTGCTGGGCGCACTCTAGCGTGGCCGCTCTGGGTGGGGGAGAATATTCCAGGCGACCCATTCAACTCTCCCAGCGTCAGCCCCACGCGAGAATCGGATGTCCAAGCTGGAAATGATCAACAGCCAAATAGGTCTCGCAGTGGCAGGTGGATCGTTTAGAAATTCTACGCTAATTGAAAGTTTAGAACAGATGACTGCCAGTGTGTCTCCAACTTTTAAAGTGTTATGGTTCAGTTATGCATATAACGTCGCCTGTGCTTTCTCCAGGCGACTGGACAGCCGGCGGGGACAAGGGGTGGGGCTGCGTCGTGGGCACCGGCACCAGAAACATCCGGAGAGCCTGGACATGCCAGCGTCTCCCGTGGCTGTCCTCGCCGCTTCTTCAGATGGGGCGCCTGCCCGTTCTCCTGCTCCCGTACACCCGCCACCCTCCTACGTGTGCTCCCAGCCGCCACCCCTGTAAAACCCTCCTGCAGTCTCCAGGTGAAATGCCTGTCTCACGGGTCCACTGGACCATGAGTGTGAGCTGTTTGGCCAAATGCTGACGTAGGCGTTGCTGTAAAGGTAACATTCGGGTGTGATTAATATTTACAATCAACTGGCTTTAAATAAAGCAGATCAGCCTCCCTGATGGGGGGGCACATCCAGGCAGTCCAACTGATGTTATTCATCGCTCATATACGGAATGATCCCCAAATCATACCCAACCTGGACTTTTTCAGGCCCCGCCCACCGTGCACTTCCCTAGACAGTGGCCGTGCAGAGGCCCCCCTTCCGTCGTGGCTCAGCTCTAAGGAAGCTGGGCTTTGAAAGGATCTCCAGTCACTCGCTCAGCCAGCCTGCCGCGCATCTGGTCGGCGGCGCCTCTGGTGGGCATGTGATCTCGTCACACGCCGGGAGAACCCTGTGATCTGATGGCTTTGCCCCGGTCATCAATAGAACATTGAACAGTCATTGATTTCCAATACTCTGCTGCAAAGCAAAATCATTTTTCGCTCCAGGTAATGATGTACTTGAGTCAAGTTAAAAAGTTATTACCTGAATGCTGAATATAAAAATGAATATTTAAAGTATCAACTCTTCTTATAATGCAAACTCAGAAAATAAATCATGTGTGTATGTTTGTTATATATGCATACGTGTTTTTGATGCATTTTAAAATGGTGAGAAACTAGGAAGGTTGCTTAATAAAAACCTGAAAATATTTGCTAAAGCAGTAAAACACCCTTTGAAGATTCTCACTCAAGTTTGAGAGCCTAGGTGTTGGACAGAAATCTCTGGAATTTTACTATTGTTTTCTTTTGCAAAATACACATATTTACATGTGCTCCAAGTGTCACCGGTCTGTAATTAACCACAAAAACAACCAAGCTGATGCATATAAAATCTCCTTTATACAGCGATATTTAAATATGTTGGGTTGGCCAGAAAGTCTGTTGAGTTTTTTATGTAAAATAGGACACATTTTTCATCTTCACCAGTAACTACTGAGTTGGACACTTTGAGTGTGTCGGTGGTCTCCTACACCGTACAGCATTGGCTGCTCTCGTTACTGTCCCCATCCGATCGCTGTGAACTTCACCTGGCCCACCCGACCGTGGAGCATCGTCGCCCAGAGAGATATCTCCACAAACCAGTTCTGACGCTGTGGATCGGTCACCGCACCTTCTCCACACACTGCACAAATCCCGTTGTTTGGCATTTCAGCTGGGTTTTTACCTTTCTTGAAAGAATAAAGCACACTATGCCAAAAATGTTGAGTATTTTCTTCCATCTTCAACATTAAAATGGTTACACCAAAGTTCGCCAGTTTTGGTAAGTTTTTTAAACGCACACCGTTTCAGATGAAGTCGAAGGCAGCTCAGTGCCACTGGAGCCAGCCTACGAGCAAGACAGACACACGTTCTGGCCAACCCAGCGATGACCACATCATATAAAATAGTGACAAGCTGTCCTTTTTCATTTTCTCCATTACTGCAATTATGTGAATACATCAGATAAAGGTGAATTTTTAAAATCATGTTTTTGAAAGCTAATGTGTTTTTGATGACTAAGTAATCTTCAAAAGCAACAGGCATTTGGCATGGTTACAGAACGGCGTGTAGAGGCTGGGTCAAGGCAATGCCATCAATACATCTACCTGACGCACGGACACTCGGTAAAACGTCGCAAAGCAAAATAAACCTGAGACGTGAGATTTCAACATGAGTCAGCGTCTCCACTGTTTCAGGAAAGCCGGCGCCTCAGCGCTGCTGACGAGCTGCAAGAGCGGACCGCCCCCTCCTCCAGGACGGGGACCCCCAGGGGGCGCCAGGCTGCGCTTCCAGGAAGCCGCTCTTCCCTTACGTCGGGATCCGGTATCATCAGTTACTCTCAGAGGACGGACGGAGCCCCAGCAACAGGGCGGCCGTGCGGACGAGCCAGCAGGTCCCCATCAGAATGGCCGGCTCTGGCTCACCGACACTCGGAACCAGCCACCTGGGCCTCCCGGGCCACTTCCCGGCTCCTCCCCCGCTTCACTCAGCGCCCAAGTCACGTGGGCGTGCAAGTCTCACCAGCAGAGCCTCCGTGTTAGCGGGAACCTTGGCGGCAAGCTTGGGATACACCGCTTTTATCCTGCAGGCTCTGCGTTGAAGGCAGACACACCCGGACCGTGCTGTCCACGCCTCGCCAGCCGGTCTCCGGGATCCGCCAGGCTGGCAGCAGGCTGCCCGCGGCCGAGACTAGCCCCCTCTGCCGGCCGGGAGAGGGAGCGTCAGTGGGTGGGAGCCCTCGGAGGCTCCCGCAGCCCGGCTGGGCCGGGGCCCTGCATGCCGATGACTGGGGAAGCGAGCCCCTTCCCCTCCCTCACGCTCACCCTTCCTTTGGCTTCCTGCGCAACGGCGGTGGCTTAGATAAGGCGGTCTTTGCAGTTTCTAACGCGCGTTTTGATGTATTCTAGCATTTGGGGAGCACCTGCTAAAAAGGAGAGCTGTGGGAGTCGGAGGTTTTCCACTCTTGAAGCAGATCTGTTTTGGCCTGTAGAGGAGGATCAGAGCGTGTGTCTGCAGGAAAATGCTAAACGTGTTGAAATTCAGCACGAGCCGAACACACAGGAGGCCGTGAATGTATGAAAAGCTACAAGGAAGAAAGCAGGAGACAGGAGGGATCATTACGCCTCAGAACACAAAACAGTTGCCTGGAGGAAGGGGGGAAACGCACTCGGACACGAGGGACTGGCTTCACGACACAGCTTCAGATACGAAGTTGTTGTGCCAGAAACGCACGGGAATGGTGAACGCGGCGGGAGGTGCCTGAGAGCCGCTGGGCGTGGCGACCACCTGCGTCCCCGCGTCCGTCTGT
>CM052545.1:1449254-1473729 GCA_028533065.1 Trachops cirrhosus
AATAGAGAGAGAAGAAACGGGGGGGGGGGGAGGCTGCAGGAGGGGAGGCGCCTGGAGCAGCAGGAGACAGAAAAGGGGGCGGGGGGGTGCGGGCAGGAGGAGAGAACAGCCTCAAGGAGAGGGTGACCAGGAGGAAGGAAGGTGGGGAGGAGGAGAGAGGGAAGGAGACGCTCTGTCCTTGTCTGCACGGCCACCAGCGCTGTGCAGACAGGGCGGCCCCGGAGGAGCGGAATTCCACTTGACGCACGAGATTAAGGGGCAGTTATGCCTACTGCGCCATAATCCTGCATTAAAACTTAGAATCATTACGTATAAATTATGGGATTTCTGACACTTGCTAATCCTGCCAACCAGAGCCTCTCATTGAGAACCTTCCGATGCTTTCCCCAAAACAGGGAAAGAACCCGCACCTCTCCGCTCAGCCGGAGAGCGAGCGAGAGCACAGGGGCCTTTCCCCGCACGCCCGGGACGCAGCCCGGCCGCAGGGCGGTCTTCCAGGGCTGGGGAGCTCAGACCCCTGCAAGTTCTGTCTTCTCTCTCAAGGCCAGGGTCCCCGACCTGACTGTCAGCTCCTTCCGGTCACTCACCCCTACCTACGCCAGCCCCCTCTCTGGGAAACTCACCCCCACCACCAGTTTCTTCATGCCGCCAACCCATTGCTTTAAACTTCTGGTTTCCTGCCCTGGCTGGTGTAGCTCAGTGAGCGGAGGCTGCGAACCAAAGGGTCGCCAGTTCAATTCCCAGTCAGGGCACATGCAGGCCAGGTCCCCAGCAGGGGGCGTGTGAGAGGCAACCACATACCAAATGTTTCTCTCCCTCTCTTTCTCCTCTTTCCCCTCTCTAAAAATGAGTAAATAAAATCTTTTTAAAAATTTGTGGTCTCCTGTCACTTTATGTCTCTTCTCCCTGGTCTGGAGGTGACGTGAGGGACGTGCCAACAGAAGCCTGTGGGATAAATGAGATGAGGGGTGACACCCTTTGCGTGAGACCCGCCCGGCGGGCACTCGGACTGGGAGCCTGGAAGACACAGAGAGGACTGCACGGCCGCCCCGCTCCCTGGCTGAGCGTCCAGAGCTCCTGAGCGAGACGTGAACTGATCACCACCTGTACCATCTAGCATCATCTTCTCCGACTGCATCATCAGCTGGACATGGCCAGGCACAAATCACAGTACGGAAAACACGGCCGTTCTGCAGCAACTGGAAAGTCACGTTTACAGCGCAGCTGGGGCTGTCAAATGCCGGGCAGCATCCCAGTTAGAACCGCGGTCAAGTTCAGCGGCAGCAACGTGTGCAGCAAACTGGAGGGTTCTGGTGACGGGGGGCAGGCCCACCAGGAAGCCAGACGTCGTCTCAGCCCCTGAGCCTCTGTCCACCGCTCAGTGAGCAGTGACAAATGTCCCCTTCTCAAAGCCGAATGACAGCCGCGAGGGTCGAAGTTCAGCGGACATCAGGTAGGCTGGGGTTCAAAGAGCAAAGCCCTGGCCGACCCAGTGACAATTAGACTACAGTTGTCCGAGGAGGGGACCTTTCCAATTTATGAAAATGATTTTGAGAGAAAACCTTATCTCGGTTCTCTCGGTCAACGTAAAGGCACTTTCGTCGTAAACACGTAACCCGACGGAGAGGCATGTTCACAGAATCGGAAGCATCAGGCCACACTCAACTTCTGGAGTTGGAGAATATTCGTGACATTGCTTCTGCCCTGAGGTTTACGTGCTTTTCACAAAATTAACTGTGACACGGGTTAATTAAACAACTGGTTAATGATCACTCCTGGTGAGTTCCGCCCCTAACCTCCTACTCACGAGCACTGTTCTCCCAACACGCAGAGCCTCCGTCGGCCGAAGACGTGACCGAGTCCCCGCGACAGGCAGGCAGGCAGCCCCCCGCCCGCTGCTGCCCGCTGTGGGCGCTTCCCAGACGCTGTGATTTCCATAAACCGCAAGCAAGGTCCCCTCCCAGCAAAAAGACCACGGCTCACTTTGCCCAGATGCTCCCTTTACCGCGGCGGTCTGAAAGGAAACCGGCAGCAGCTCGTAGGTGAGCCTGTCCCACGGGCTTTTGTGGTTAAAGCTGCGAAACATGTCCCGATTTCCAACCCCATCGACCCGTCCAGCCAGGACACTTCCAGTCCGAATCTCGACAGGGCTGTGCTGGAACACGCTGGCTGCCTCATTCTAACACGAGCGGAACGGGCAGAGGGCCCAGGACAGGGGAGATGTACGAAGAACACGTTTGCAGGACTGACCTACCAGACGTCAACGCACCAGGAACTGTGGTGTCGGCGTGAGGGCAGACAGAAACTCCGACAGAATGGAGCAGGAAACGCAGAGTTACAGTTTGTTTTCCTCCAAAGTGCCGCGAATCCGATGAAGAGAAATGAAGTGTATTCTCCACGGGTGATACAAAACAACGGAGTAAATTTGCGAAGAATTGACCTTCAGCCCTCACCCCCGCCCCATACCAGAGTGACCTCTCAGTGCAGCGCGGACACCACCCCCACCAGGAAAACCCCGGAAGACCGTCTCTGAGGCCTCGGAGCAGCACAGACACCTGCCCTGGAGAGGATGCGAGACGTCCCAACCGCTAAAACTGGCTGATAAACTGGACGCCGTCGCAGCCCAGTACTTGGGCTCCTCCAAAGGCAGTATTTAAGAACGAAAAGGGAAGCACAGACGGGAAGAAAATAGTTTGTGGGCACATGGAAAGGCTGGTATCAGAATGTATGATACAGTTTAACGACTCTATGATACAGTGACAACTGCCCCCCAAAACCTCCGAGATGCCATCAGCAGCCCGGGCTGCCCACACTCAGTCCAGCCGCCCAGGGACTCGCCGACCGAAACCCGAAGGCCACGTGTCAGCAAGAGCTGCTGAGGGCGCAGACACGGGAGATGCCCGCGCTTGTGTGGTTCAGTCCGTGGTTCGGTCCCTCGTGGACACAGTTTGCGGCTTCTCCTAAAGTTAGACGTGCCACTGCCCTCTGACCTAGGGACCCCATTTCTAGGTGTCTCTTCGGGAGAAATTTAGACCTACATCCACACAAAGGTGAGGTTGCAAGGTTCACGGCGGCACGAGAAAACCGCTGGAAAGAACTCAGCACAAGCCAGGTGCGTGCCGGGGAGACGGCAGTGGCCGTCAGCATGAGGCCACTCCGGCAACGACGCCACTGTGCGAAGGGGGACTGCACGTCCACACGAGGGACCTAGGGCACACCCAACAGCGTGACAGGAGCCGGTCCCAGGCCCAGCCGGGGACACAGCCTTTCAGATGGGACCCACAGGGGAGATCAGCTCGGGGTGACCACAGCGTGAAGGGTGGCTATTCGGGGGCCACGGACGTCTCCGCAATGACCCAGCCTTCCCTGGTGTCACGGGCTGGTGGTCGGAGGCGACTTGTATGTCAACGTCAACCAGGCTCGGGGACGTCTAGCTTCCCCCGCACCCCCGCACCCCACCGCCCCACACAAGGAGCTTGGATGTCACCGCGCTGTCCACATAGTAAAGGGCTGAACACCGTGAAAAAGCCAACTCTTCTGCAGTCCATCAGAGAAGTGCCCCCCGACCGGAGAGACGGACACCTGGGTGCAGGGAGCCACCGCCCACCTGAGCTCACAGTCAGGCACGGAGGCCTCCGCGGGGCCAGGCGTGAGCAGGAACACCCGTGGGGCGAGGTTCAGAGCAGACGAGGCTCCAGCACCCCCACTGTTGAGAGCTTCCCTTCCCCCCACCCCCAGGATGACCAGGTGTCCCCAGTAAACACCCTCCCCGGGAGGGGAGGGGAGGGGAGGAGCCGTCTGGAACAGGCTGGAGCCTCCCCTGGTCCCTGCCCAGGTCCACACTCGGGAGGAGCCCTGTTACCAGAACCGCCCCCACCGGGTGGGGGTGCCACGTGCAGAGGGAACCCCATTCACATAGGGGGGACTCCATCCGCACCCTCCACCTGAGAGGCCCCTGGTCCCCTCCACTCGAAGCATCACACATGGGGAGCTGAGCCCCCACAGCCCTCTCTTCTGGGACCATGGGGACGGGACCCCAGCCCGGAGACTGGGGACCGGCAGGGATGGAGCGAGACTCCCAGAGCCACCCTGGGTGGACCAGCACCATGAGAGGGGTGGCTGGAGTTGGGGTGGGGGTGACATGGGAACCAGAAATGGGGGGCGGCCTGCCCAAGAGGGAAAGAGGAAGGGAAGCCAGGTGAGGTCCAGGGACCAGGGACCAGGGCCCCGGGGAGTCTGAGACGTCATCGCGGGCTGCAGAAGGACCCCCTCCGCCCCCACCCGGACACCCACCCCGGCACCCAGCCCCACAGCACAAAGCCTGTCCTGGGGCCCCTCCCCTGGCACCTCGGGCCGCTGCCAGGAAACCGCTGCGAGGCCCCAACGGCAAAGCACAGGCTCTCCTTCCCGGAGGGCCGCAGGGTCAGGTGCGTGTGGGCTGGTGGGTTTCTCCCACCAGATGCAACTCCTTCCCTCCGCCACTGAGAGGCAACAACCTCAGCCAGCGCAGCTGAGCAGATGGCAGCGGCCCTGACTCTTTCCACCGGCGGTAACAGGCAGGTTGCTGGGGCCTCGCGTCCTCACACGGAATTTCACGCAGCCGGTCATTGCTGCGTCTGCTTTGGTGGGGAAGGTCTCACCAGGCTGGCCGTAAAGTCCCTAACGGTTTTCCTGCATGTGACTCCGGGGGCACTTATCCGTCTTTCACTTCCCTGGAGACGACTCGGTGGGATTGCACTGCGACAGCGAGCTGTCAGCGTGCAGCTTAGCGAAGGAGCACGTGGTGGGAAGAAGGAGGAACGAGGCAGCCGAATCACACAGCCCGGGAAAGCCAGAGTAGACTCGTCTTCTCCAGCAGACGCTCCGGGCCACAACGGCACAAAAGCACATGTGTTTGACCCTAATGCAAGCTTTCCCAGCAACATTTTTTACACATAATTTTTACTCTCCTATGTCATTACATTGCTACAATTTCAAACAATTTCTGTTTTCAAGGCCGAAGTGATAGAAAGAAGCATATGCAACTCACTGCACATCAGTGATATGTTCAGGGAAGAAATTGAACCAATGTGGTCAGAAACACGGACACATTTTTTAAACCCTCTCAGAGTTCATGCAAAAAAAATCACTCCTCCCTTCACCCCGACTTTCGATCAAAGGATGAAAACACTTTCAGGTGCATAAAAATTGCAAACGCCTCTCCATAGTGCACAAAATTACAAATAATTGGAAGCCAGCGATCAGAAATATTCATTTTTGAGCGATTTGTCACATTGAGCAATTTGTCTTTGTAATCAATTTGTCAAATCAGCCAGTCTGCTTTCAACCAATTCACCTGCAGTTGAATAAAATCGTTTTGTAGGTTCTGGTGTTACCACTGAAATTTGAGAGGCCCCCCGGAGAGGAAACTGTTCAGAGTGAATGTTCATGGAGCCTGCTGGAGAGAGTCCATTCTGTTCCCGACCCCGAGTTCTGCCCCTCCCGGAGTACCCACTCACTACGTGTGCTCACGGAGTCAACACCTGCGTGTGACACAGATTTCTCCTTGTCTCTGTCACGTCTGAGTTCACCCAGTGCCACGGGCAGCGCACACCCGGCTGTGATCCCAGGGGTGCTCTGGCGGGCAGGGCAGAGCCGGGGGGAGGGCAGCTGTGCGCGGCCGCTGTGGGGGGTGAAGCAACGGGGAAGTCAGGGCGTCTGAGGTCCCGGGGACGCCGGGAAAGAGACCTCGATGGGGGGCAGGGTGAGGTCAGGAATGCACGCGCCCCCCTCGACTGAAAGAATGGTAGGGAATGTGTGACGGGCAAGCTGACCTGGGGAAGGGGAGGCTGCGTACAGAAGACGTCAGACAGCACTAAGAAGTCACTATGAACTACTTATGAGAGGCTCATCCTAAACGCGAAGCCACATGAAGTTTGAAAGTGAAAAGCATGAAGAAGAAAAAATTTATACTTTCTAACACCAAACAAAATGGACTTTAAAGCAGCGGTCCCCAACCTTTTTGACACCAGGGACGGGTTTTGTGGAAGACTGTTTTTCTGAGGGGGCGGGAAGGGGGCTGGTGCAGAGACAGGAAGCAGAGTTCGGGGATCATGCAGGGGCAGGGGGGTGCCCCTCCTGCTGTGTGTCTGGGTGCTGACAGACACGGACCAGCACCGGTCCGAGGCCCCCGGGGGTGGGGGACCCCTGCTTCAGCAAAATACTCGTTGTCACCAATAGAGACAGCATGCCAAGTGTTTTTAAGGTGGCAAGTCCACTTAAAGATTGGCGAATTCTAAATCTTCATTGGTCTGATGACTCAGCTTCAAAGTATTTTCAGCAAAAGTTTACAGATCTAAAGAAAAACAGTGACTAACCCTTCCTTATGGCGAGAACTAATACTGCTTTCTCACTAACCAAGTACACTGATGGCATCAGTGAGCGTGTAGAAGAATGACAATGGCCAGCCCCCCTAAGCGATGGCTGCAGAGCACCGCACACCGAGACAGGAGGAGACAGCCTGTCAAGCAACTACCGATTCGTCACAGCCGACCACGCGCGGAGCCGCACAGCGAGCCCGAGCACGTTTCCCGAGAGTGGGGTCGCGCAGGGCGGCGCCTCCGCCACGGCAGAAACACGGCACAAGGTCTGAACACCGAAGGAGAAACCACAGCGAACGGGACAGAGGACTTCCAGCGAACGGACGTCGAAACGCGGCGTGTCCCAGCCCCAGGGACACGCCACACCTGCGATCCCTGGAACACTCACAGCCCTGAATGGCTGTGCCACACACACGCGGAGTGACAACCGCTGATCTCAGTGCTCACCTCTGCGAATCAGAAAACAAAAGCGAA
Source organism: Trachops cirrhosus (assembly GCA_028533065.1). Taxonomy (NCBI): domain Eukaryota; kingdom Metazoa; phylum Chordata; class Mammalia; order Chiroptera; family Phyllostomidae; genus Trachops; species Trachops cirrhosus. Next base: position 1,456,088 of record CM052545.1, read on the forward strand.
CCAAGCCCACAGAGAGACGGTGTAGCCGAGACGTGGCTCCCCGGCAGCAGAAGGCGGGCGGAGAGGCCAGGAGGCCACAGGTCCTCACGGAGTCGGCCACGCACAGAAGACAAATCAAGCGAAACCCGAAAGACGGGCCCAGCCGAGTGAAAAGCCAAAGGAAGCAAGGGGCAGGCAGGGAGGAGCCGAGGGCCCGAGGGTGGCACCTGTGAGCTGGGCTCTGCCGGGCCTGACCCCCGGCCCGATCCCGCCCAGTTTGCTGACCCCGTGGGCCCGTGGAGGACCGGCCACACCATTTCAGGGCCCAGTGAAAAGAAAAACGCAAGGGACCTTATTCAACAAGTGGGCACTTCAAGACGCAGCCTCCCGTGCAGGAAACTGAGTGAGTCTCTGCTCCTCACAACCACAGCAGTGGGACTGAAATGTCCCTCCCTCGAAACCCGCCCCTGACTCGTCACTCACCTGGTCTGAAGTGGGGACACCACACGGTTTCTCTGCAACGCCCCGTTTGACTGGCGGTGCCGAGCACTCTCTCTCCCAGCTGGGGGTTCCCGGGCACCGCCCCCCACAGCCCGAGGCTGGAAGCCGGGCCCCTCTGACCGCCTGTGTGGCCCCGCCGCCTGCTGAGACCCAGCTCTGCGAGAGCCACTGGCCCCAAGGGGATCGTTCTCTGTCCCTTCGGCTCAGGTGACCAAGGGTGATTAGCTACATAACGCCATCCTTGGATACCCTGGCACTCACCCCACTCTGTATGAATTAACTTTTTACGTGTCTGCTTCCTTTACCACGATGGGGACTCGACTCACGTAAGGTGCTTAGTACATATCGGCGGAGCCCGTAAGCCCACATCCTTCACAGATTCGTTTTGATCCAGAAGGATCCACGTCCCACCGCTCCGTGGAAGGAGCCCCGGAGGGGAGGAGACGCCTCCGGTGCCGAGGGGGCCAGGCCGGGGTCAGACTTCTCCGGTTCGCCTTCGCTGCGCTTATCCTGGCCTTGGGAGCTGACACAGAACACGCACAAATCCCAAAGAACCTGGACCCCCGGGTGCCCACGTACAGCTGGGCGCACGCCGCGGAAATACGCCCACTCCCTCACCCAACTCTTCCGCGGCGCGTCACGTAAGTCACGGCGGGGACGAGGTTTCCGGGTTCCCCCGCGGTCAGTCCACTTTCTACCTTCTCACGTGCTTCCGATCACAACTGCGATGACTTCAGAAAGCGAAGAAGAGCTCTAGATGTTAAACTAAACTGAAAAATGAGTTATGCGTTAACAATGGCTATGCCGTTCTGTAATTAATTAGACCCAAATGGGACAGTGTTTCCAAAGACTTCTGTTCTCATGGAGAGACAGCTAAAACCCCAATTGTCAGTGACTACGTAAAACGCTGGCGTCCGAATGCCTTTCGTAACCACAGCGAGATCTCAGTGGGAGTGTTCTGACAAGCCTCTTCGCAACCTCTTCAAATAGACCCCAGAAGAAAAACAAAGACTTCTCTGGGTGCCTCGCTCTCAGAAACGGCCAACCCCATGCACATAACAGAGGACAGACAGGTCCAAGGCCGTAAAGCGATTAGGGCTCTGCGGGGAAAATGAACAAAATTAAAAAACGCCTTCAGCTCAATGGAGAACGTATTTTAATTATCCAGGATAGAGGAGGAGGGAGGGTGTGTCATTAGCCACTTTGACTGCAGACGGTCCGAAGCCTTGCAGCAAAGTACTTCACGCCTCCTTACACCACGCATCCACTCTTAACACTCACGACCACGGACACCAGTTGGAGTCTCTCTCTTCCCTGTGGCTCGGCTCAGGTGGGACCAGGTGGGACTTACAAGACAACCACAGGGGGAGGGAAGGCAGGAGGAAGAAGTTAGACCCCACTGGGGCCACAGTCTGGACACAGCGCCTCCCGGCACTTCCCACGGAAATGTCTACAGCTCGAGGCCACGCCCCCAGCTCTCTGCAGGGAAGTGCAGAGGAAAGATCCATCTAAAAGATCCTTCCTAGAAGGCATGGTTTTAAAAATCAGGCTCTTTTAATTGCTGCTGAATCTCAGCAACTTCCATAAAATACAGAGTTTGGCAAGAGTAGGTTTAGAGCTGTGAGTCCATGAAACAGAGTTTACGTTTGTACTGTGACTTACCAATTACTGTATTAGGTATTTGTCTTTGGTTTTACTGAAATAACTTAGAGCCACTGGAAATAACAGCACGCTGATGCCGCCCAGCTCCGGCCCCTCACGTAACCGCGGGGTCAGAGAGACGGGGGCCAGGCAGGGAGGCAGAGACGGAGGAAGGAGAAGTTGGAGGAGAAGAAACCTGAGCTGGGATGTGGGTGTCCGGGATGCAAGGCGTTTGGTGGGGGAAGGAGGTCTGGGTGAAGGAGTGGTCTTTGATAATCACGAAATAAAAGCATGAGTATGCATTCAGGTTCTCAAGACCTCGACTTCAAGCAGAAAGGTTTTGTGAACCAGTTTGATTGGAAATATGAAACAGAAGAAAGAGACAGCTAACAATGGGAGGACAAAAGCAGACACCCAGCACGTACAGGCACTGACGGTGAGGGAGAGGGCTGGTGCTGGGATGGGGCGGGGGGCAGCCTGGCCGAGGGACGACAAAGACAGAGAGAGGGAAAGCACCGTATCCCTTCGCTGTGACATAAAGCAGAGAGATTCCGGCAGGGTCTTCAGGTTCAACAGAAATCAGTGCAAGGAAACTCAGACATCCCCCACCTCCGAGGCGCCCTCCACCTCCAAGGGGCTGCAGTGCCCCCTGCTCAGCCCCTGCCTGGACGGCTCCAAACCGAACACGTGATGGACACGGATGTGATTTCCCACGGTGGCAAAAAGTCAGGGGTGGATCAAAACACAATTTCTCTAAATATCTTAAAAATTGCCTTTGAAAAGCATCTTGTTTTTAATCAAAATGTCAGTGTGTGTGATTACAAAGTTCTGAACGCAATGTTTCCATCACGGGTAGAAGCAGACCATGGAGAACTTCAGGGGAAAACGTTATTTCATCGGTGCAAGCAGAAAACGGTTCCCGGCGGAGAGGGCCAGCACTGCAAGCTCGGGGCGGAAACCACAGCTCAGCGCAGCTGAAGAAAATAAGCGAGGCGCCACGTCCACTTTGACAGATGGCCGCCGCTCGGCGCGCGTAGAAAATCACCTCCAGATCCAGACAGAACTGCAGTTTGTCTGCAGATGAGCTGTCGTATGTTGGTTAAATGATAACTATAATGGCTGCTACAACAGAGGAAATCAGTAACAGAAAATCAGAGTAAAAGGTTAACAAATACTTACATTGATGCGTTTTCATATTTTTAACCATTGAACATACAAGTAAGTTATGTTAGAATGACATGCCCATGGCTTAAATTTTTATTTAAATTTTCTTCCTATTTAAATATTGTCTGTAATTAAGGGTGATAGTTAATAATTGCTGTCTAGAAACATGTCCTTTTTCTGTCTGCACTCGCTAGCACGTGCCTTTTCCTTTTGGAAAACTGACTGAGTGACGTCCTGGGACTTGTGACACACCTCCCCTTCCCTGAGCGGCAGAAGAGTGCAGCTTCTTCATCACAACAAAGCCCTTTGACCCCCGACCTGGCAAATCCCCGCCCCCCACGCTGCACACAGAGACCCCCCCACCCCCCCGCAGCCTCCGGTTGCACCGCCCGCCGGCCGCAGCCGCGGCGAACTGCGCCTTCCCTTCCACGCCGTCTGTGAGAGGAAGCTGTTCCAGTTGAAGGGGAGCTGGGTCCACAGGACAGAGACCGGGAAGCAGTTTCCCTCGGTGGCTCCTGGTAGATGCGTGCGTCTCGGCGGCGCGTGCGGCAGGCGTGGTGGGCGGGGAGACCCTGACGTCCTGCTGAGGGGCCCGGCCAGTCGGCCGCAGCTCGGTGGGTGGAGGTGACTCTGGACGACAGTCGCGTTCAATGGAAGCGACGCCTGCGTCCGCTGCGGAGGGAGCGGCACAGCACCTGGTCTTCCCCCCGGAGGGGCTGTAGGAGGAGTTCTCACACCCCTTTCCCGTGGGGGGCCTGGTCTCTTTGCAAAGGAAGTGCAGGCGTGAAGGGGTGCGGGCGCCACTGGCTGGGCACGGGCACTTGGCTCCCTGGCCCAGGAACACCTGATAAACACGGCGCAGTGTGGTGCGGGGAGCAGCCACGGGCTCCCGGGGCGGAATCCGCCGGGTCGGAAGAGCTGAACGTCCCCGACGGACTCCACCGGACGCCGCTCCGTGATTCTGCACAGGGACAGCACCACTAGAGACCGTGGTGGAGTCTCGCTAACAGACGGGAGGTTGCCGCTCACTCCGGCCCACGTCCCCACGCCCACGGTCTCCCTCACGGGTGTTGAAGACCTGAGTGCCCTAACGGGACGGGCGGTGCCTCTGAGTAATGGTGAGAGTCTGGCCCGGAAAGGGCGTGTGGGCTGCGGTTCCAGAACGTGCCCACCGACGTTGTCTGTGAGCAAGCAATTTGGTGTGCAGGGCAGACAGAGACGAGAGGTGTGCAGGGGCAGATGGAGACAGAGATGAGAAGTGTGCAGGGGCAGATGGAGACAAGAGGTGTGCAGGGGCAGATGGAGACAAGAGGTGTGCAGGGGCAGATGGAGACAAGAGGTGTGCAGGGGCAGGTGGAGGGGAGAGGTGTGCAGGGGCAGGTGGAGGCGAGAGGTGTGCAGGGGCAGGTGGAGGCGAGAGGTGTGCAGGGGTAGATGGAGGAGAGAGGCGTGCAGGGGCAGATGGAGGGGAGAGGTGTGCAGGGGCAGGTGGAGGTGAGAGGTGTGCAGGGGCAGATGGAGGGGAGAGGTGTGCAGGGGCAGGTGGAGGCGGAGACGAGAGGTGTGCAGGGGCAGACAGAGGCGAGAGGTGTGCAGGGGCAGGTGGAGGTGAGAGGTGTGCAGGGGCAGATGGAGACGAGAGGTGTGCAGGGGCAGATGGAGACGAGAGGTGTGCAGGGGCAGATGGAGGGGAGAGGTGTGCAGGGGCAGATGGAGGGGAGAGGTGTGCAGGGGCAGGTGGAGGCGGAGACGAGAGGTGTGCAGGGGCAGACAGAGGCGAGAGGTGTGCAGGGGCAGGTGGAGGTGAGAGGTGTGGGTCTGTGTTAGGGAAAACGCAAACTAAAAGAGATGTGTCTCGCCAAGTGAAAAGGAGCAGCCCGGCCCAGCCCTGCCCTTTTCTTTGTTGGCTGCTTTGTTTTTTCCTTCTCTCCTGTCCACCCCAAGCCCCTGGCCGCCAGGAAAGGCGCCCCCCCAAGCCTGCTGCAGCACCAGCCACGGGGCGCCGCACTCACGGGCGGGGGGCCCCACGGCCCTCTCCTCCCTGGCCTGCGCAAAGCGAGAGTAACTGACAGTGGTTCAGTACTTCCCACTCTCAGCCGTTGTATTATTAATGCTGAGGACGCATTAAACGATTTCCTGACTGCCTCAGAAACCAGGAAGAAACGGATGGACGGACTCAACATTATTTTTTAACCATTGTGGTGTTCTTGGCCCTTTGACCCACCTCTTGATTTTAAGATGTGGTTTACGTTTCCCTCTTTCGTTAAAAAGAAGAAGAGAGAAACAACCAGGTTTCATTAAATCTTCTCTTTACCCAACGACACACTTTAAAATTGTACAAATAAAACGTTTTCAAAAATGCATTTCAAAGACTTGGAGAATTTCTCTGTTTAGGTTTAGGGCTTTCGGCATGTTTTTGATTAGGTCTAGATTTGCCCTTGGAGACCAGCACAGCTGCTTCTTACGTTAGAGACGAGGACAGAGTGCAGGCACCACCGGTCCCGCGGAAAGGGCGCCTGGTCCGCTGGGCTCACCGCTCACGGACACGTGGCAGGAGCTGCTTCCATTCCTGGGACGGGCCTCGTGAGGAAGGCGTCAGACTGTAAGATACTGAAATATTCAAAAGTCCTAAATCTCAGAGACTAGCAATGGGAGAGATAGCAGCTGTGTGAGTGGTAAAAATGAAAAACCTTGTATTTCTCATTATGTTCATTTTAAATGAGAAGTACCAAGTATTTCAAATTCCACCGTTAGAGTGATTACTGAAAGAAACCACATGTCCATAATTTGAGAGCCAGAGAAGTCCAGGTCCCGTCTCATGTTCAGCCTGGGTTTTAGGTGGAAAACCTTCAGACTGACTGACCATTTGCCATGGTCATTATAATGTACCCCTCCACCCTCTTTTATTAAAATAGTGGAAATGTGCTTTAAATGAAAGACACACATTAAAGGTTTATATACTTATAAACAGGAGTAAAAAAAGCAAAGCTTCAGTGCAAATCCAGAACTCGAACATAGCAAGCCCTCCCTTTCCGGAGTGGTTTACTTAATTTCCTGGTTAATCGCAGAAGTGTTGTTGTTTGAGGGCATTTTGAAGAAAGACACCCGGACCCCGGAAAAGCACATTTCGGTCTGCAGGAACTTGCAGTACAACGTGTAAGAACAACAGTAAGGGGTGTGCACCCAGGCCGTTCTGGGCACGAGGACGACTCGGCACTGTGCGGACCACCACGCGGCCGTCTCGGCATCTCTGCGAAGGGAGACGCTGTGAGGAAGGGGCGCTCGCAGGCAGGAACAGACACGCACGGGGCTCCTTAACCGGCCCGCAGTCACCACACGAGCGGGTGGCGGGGTCCCAGTGAGCAGACCGCACCTCGGACACCCGCTGGGCGGCACTGACCAGGTGTCGGTGTGACGCCTACTGAACCGGACTGATGAACAGCTCGGCCCCCGATCCCTCTCGATGGAGGATTTACGCCCTCCTTTCTCGGTCATTCGGGAGGGAGAGACCGTGGCTGAGAAATCAGTAGAAGTAGCGGCAGTCTGTAACTGAGGCGCATAGGAGGGGACCGTGAGGTGTAAGGGTGCCATTTAAAAGGGACTGGCAGAAGTTTTACTCGGGGACTACGAAGCTTGTGTGAGGAGTATCCATTGAATCTGCTAGAAATACGTTCCCAAGAGGGAAGGCACTCTGCTGTTACTTTGGCAAAAAGGGACATTGACTCTGAACTTCCACGGGGTTATCTCCGTGGAGGGCTCAGATCATTCTAAATCTAACACTTGTTCCTGGTGACTCTGACCGCAGACTTTGTCCGGCCCTTCGCGGCCACCTACGCGAGAGAAGCGTCTGGAGAATGCCAGGGGCAAGCAGCGAACCCTCCGCGACCCCCGACTCTCTCACACAGACTTGGATTCTGTGGAAGCGCACGGCTGTCTGCAGACCGAGCCCTTTGTAGCTTTGAGACACCGCGGTCCTTCCGGCCGCCAGGCTGACCCCGACGACAGCCGGAAAGGGCAGCCCTGGGAGTGGCTGGCCTTCGGGTCCACCAGCCAAGGCAGCGTCAGCTGGGGACCTCCCTCCCACATGCAGCCAGCAGCTACCCCAGGCACTCTGTCTCTGCGTCCCCCGTCTGGAGAAGGTGGCCTCCTGCCGCCTGCTCTGGAGCACCCTCCTCCGCCCCGTCTCAGGGTCTCCGCCTGAATGACCGACTCTGCTGTTATTGATTTCCTCCACCGACTTCTCTCCCACAGCAGCCCAGGTTCTGGGCCGTGAACTTGACTATTGCTTCCACTCCATGGTCCGGCAGCCACGTGCTGGATGGCACTGACCCCCACCTTCAGCGCCAAGGTATAAGCAATTCGGGAAACGCTGTCCCCTGTAGTCCCCTATACACAGCTGTGGCTGCGGGGCGGGGCAGTGGCGCAGACCCTGGCCCCTGGGCTCTCGGGGACTGATGCTGAGCCGGTCAGAGCGCAGGTTGGGACCTGCGTGTGCCTCTCACACTGTACAGACAGGAAGGCCAGAATCACTACACTTATTCTCCTATTATAATAAAAGCAGAAAATAAGTATAAAGACAAATGTGCAGAGCTGCGACACTGAGAGCTGCAGAAAAGCCAGCTACAGCCGCCGACTGCGGGCTTCGGTCGCGCACCCCACCCCACGGTGTTACTGTGAGAGCCAGTTTCATCCGGGAGTTCTGCAGCTCGTAGCCAAGAGCGGAATCTCTGGGACGCGAAGGGCCAAACACACCTTCCATGAGCTCCTGTTCCCCCGTAGCAACTGCGACATCTCTGCTCCTTTCTCGTCGAAATGACTTAAGAGGCTTCTCTGAAGAGCGTCCTTGTGGCTTCCTCGTTTCCTTTCTGCTCCTCCACCTCGTCCTTGGGCTCCGACAACGCTCTGCCGCAGGGCGGTCACCGGCACGCCGGCCCCCTCCAGGGTGGAGCCGAGGAGCACTTCCTTTCATCCGCTTTACAGGGTCGCTCAGCAGGATGCAACAGAGTTGTCAATTCCATCACAAATGCTCTTTTCTCTGCCTTCAGTGAAATTATATGCTTCTTGAGCTTCTCCAGGCTCGCTCTGTCAGAGGGAAGTCGCAAGAAATAGAAGTCACTTCAGCAGCTGGCGGATAAAGGGCTGTGACACCGGGAAAGACGTGCTGTCCCAGTGATTGTGGGCCGGCGATGTCGGCTCCTGGTTCTTGAGATCGGCAAAGAGAATTCAGAGCCGAGCACTCTAGTGCGAGAGGAAGTTTATTTGGCATGCATGCAGAGTGAAATTATACTCAAGGAGAAGGTTCGGGCAGGCTGCTCAGGCAGCTGCCTTGGCCTTTTAGAAAGAAAGTCACAGACACAGAGTGAGCGAGCCAGCCAGGCTGCGTGGGCTCAGGACACAAGTCACAGAGGAAGAAGAGGGCGCCTGAAGAAAGGTTCGGGGCTTCTCCCAGGATGAGGTGCCACTGCCGGCCGCTCCCCTGGTTGCAAGGCTCATGGGGACCCTTAGCGCTTAGGAAAAAGAAAGCAAAGACACGATCCTGAAGAAAGAAGGTGGGGGCGTGCTCGAGAGAGAGAGAGAGCGAGAGAGAGAGAGAGAGCGCCTGCACGGTCCTCTCTCTCAAGGGTTTTTGTCTAAGGCCAGGAATCTTAGGGGAGCTCTCGGGGGAGGAGCTCAATAGAATATTCATCAGCTTTCCAGGTGTGGCTTTTAATATGCTGACTTATCAAAATGAGCACATGGGGCCAGAGTCACTTTCTCTAGCGATCGGCCGGCGCTCGGGCAGGGCTCCCTGGTCCCTGCAGCTGGCCCTGATGTCAGCCACGGCGGTGCTTCTTCTGGTTTGGCTGCTTCACTGCGTCCGGAGCTGAAAACAACTGAGGCCAAGATGCCATCTCTAGTTTGACCAAAACTCTGTCCCCGTGGTCAGCAGACCCGAGGCTGTGTTCCTAGGACTGTGTGATGCGGGTCAGAGCCTCACTGTGCGGAGGGCGTAATGATGGAGGGAGTGGTCCTGCGGGGGGCTCAGGGGGCTGGGGGGGCCAGTTTGAGTCAGCCGTCTGTCTCAGGCTCCCCATTCCACCTGCCAGGGGCTTTCCTAGCTCCTCACTCTCCTGCCTCAGTTGCGGAGGCTGGGGGAGCAGGGGAACACCCCACGGCCACCAGCACCAGGGCCCTGCTTAGCCAGGAAAGGCCTCTGGAACAGTGGGCCCTGGGAGTGCCTGCTGTAGCTTAGTCCGTGAATATCACCACCATCCGCTCAGCTCCACGAGCCTGAAGAATCAACCTTGAGCTATCTCTTTTTCTTTATCCTCTATTCAATCAGTTAACGAATCATTCAAATCTAATTCCAAGTAAGTGCTGAATCTGCCGTGTCCTGTGGTCCCTGCCCCGCCCTCCTAGCACCAGCCTGGACACTCTTCACAGAGACCAGAGGCTGGTCCCCTTCACTCGTGCTCATGAGTGTGCTCGTGAGTCAGCTAGCGCCCTCCCTCGTCACTCACCATCCAGACGGCCAACCGGGGTCAGATCAGGAAGCGCTCTCACTCACAACCCCGCAGCGGTTCCCACTGCGCCTGAAATAGAGCCCTGATCTCACACACTCGGCGCGAGCCAGCTTCTGCTCACCTTTCTAACCTGTCGTGCTCCCCCCTCTGTGTCCCTGGCCCTGCGCACACGGGCCTCTCCCGTGCCCGGACACTGCCCAGCTGCTCCCGCATCACGGAACTCCTGCCCCCGCTCCTCCTGCTCAGAAGACTCTTCTCTCGGGGAGTCTCAGGACCGAGCCCTTCCGACCGCAGGGGCTGCACCGTGCTCACAGAACACTCCTCTCTGGTGTCCAAACCTGCCGCTGCCTCTCCCACTCGCTCTCTCCCTGTCCCTCTGTTTACTGTCCTCGTAGCAAAAGGTGCCTTCACAGCACCTCTTGAAACTCGGCTGCTTGTCGTCTATTACTGCCACGAAGGCAGTGATTCAGCTGGCACCCTCTGCGCCGTGTGTCCAGCGCCTGGTGCCGCCGTGGAGCGGGCGCTCCTCAGAAGCCTGCCGTGTGCTTGGCTAGATTGGTGGCACGCAGCACGGAGCAAATGTGTCCGTGGAGTCCCAGATGCACAGTATCCGGGAGGTAGCACAGCAGGGTGACAAGACTTCTCGTTCCTCTGCGGGGACGGGTCTCCCTTCTGGGTCAGGGGTGGGGAAGAGTCGGAGTCCAGGAGGGCAAACGAGGGTGAGGGAAAGCCGCCCCTGAGCGCTCAGACCTGGGGAGGGAGCGAAGCGGCGTCCTCCCCCGGTTTGCGGGGTGTCTGAAGTTGGCGCCTTTCCCCCGAATGCTAAGACATGGGTGCTCTGTCCCCTTGTCCAAAGATGTGACGAGGTCGCAGGCCCTGGAAGAGGGAAGCGGGACCTGGGAGGGGGACACGGGCAGGGCTGGGTTCCAAACCCGTGTCCTCTCCACCGTGTGCACACCATTTCTCTCGAGTCTTTGCTTCACAGGTTCCCGAAGAGGGTCTCTCTGGAGGGGGCATGCCGTGTATTTTGTGATTTACTCCCCATCCAGATGGAATTAAAAACAAATCCCAACTATAATTTCCTGTCACAGTAAATTTTTACTTCTTTTCTACTTAACTCAGCACACAGTGTTCAAAGTCGAATGGTCAATAACTAATTGGGGAATTGGGAAATTCTTTGGAATGGATAGAATTTATCTTCATTAATTAATATGTATAGAATTCTGTGCATACATTGACCATCTAATTCCTGATAAATGCTCTGATCAAATATATTTTAGTTTAGTTTTAAAAAGTCTTAGCCACCAAAAAGCGGTATTAAAATTAGACAGCTACACCAAAAGCGCATAAATTAAGGTAAAGTGTGCCCCTTGCCAGATGTGCGCAGGGCGCCACTCAGGAACTAACCAAAGAGCGTTCAGACTCAGTTTTGAATGGAAAGGCTGATACACCTCCACGAAGCCCCCTAATTTCCTTTTGTTCTTGAAATGAACATCCTAATTTACTGACTCATTTAAAGAGAGCAATGAAGCAAAGAAGAAAAGAACAAAATTAATCCGAAAACTTCATCAGGACAGTTCCTGCTAATATGTGGCCTCAGCCTGAAGAATGAGACTTAGAAGACGCTGGCAGTTGCATTTAACGTGATTATGTAAACAGTGATTCACAGTCATTATCTCGTCTGCACGGCCCTGAATAAACCTAATACTGCACGAGATAAACATTACAAAATGGAACGCGACTGCCCCCCAGTCAGCACGCTCAGGCTCCCCAGTTCTGGCTCACTCCTGGGGGGCGAGGACAGCACGCGCCCTGCCCCGTTCCCCGAGGACCCCGTGTCCTCCCGAGCCCAGCGCCGCCCCTCGGCCGGTCCCACCGCCTCGCACCAGGCGTTTCTCTACAGCCACCAAGGGGCACAGTCACCCGGGCTCGGAGGGCTGTTTCCAGCCACGGTTCGACACTGAAGAACAGAATGACTCGGACTTGGTAGATAAGAAAAACTGAATTTCAAAAATAGCCCCAATTTTTTATTTTAAAATAACATATTAAAAAGATAATTTCTCCTCTCGTTCCCTTAGAAATCATCCAAAAGGAGAAGAAAGAGAAACAGAAATTCAAACCCATCCCAGCGCAACCAGAAGACCCTTCTACAGAGCAGACGCACACGCGTGAGGAAGGGCTATGACGTGCAGAGACGTCACCCGCCGTAGACGGAGGCACGGGAGAGACTCTCAGACCACAGCCCTACAGAAGAGACTGCCTGGGGGGTGAGGTCAGCCGTGTCTCATCTGCAGCGGCCAGAGCAGGGACCCGGCTGGGTCTCTCTGCCAGAGGCCAGCTGTGGGGGAGGAGCCTGAGGGGTCAGCACTGGAGTGTTGGGACGTAGAGCTGAACCGAGGCCACTCGTGAGCACGGCTCGGGTCGTGGGTGCATCCCTCCGCCAGGGAGCTCAGCCCCGGCCCCGTGCACACGAGGACGTGGTGCCAGCCGTGGACCCAGAAACAACCATCTCATTCGAGAGGGAGTATTAACCAGAGGGAGACCGGACTAGACCATAGATGGAGGTTAGAAGAATATGGAAGAAAAGAAAGAGGGTAAAACCCAAACACGACATATCACCCCCCAAACGTGACCATGCTTCAAATGAAAGCGGCAGTCACAGGGAGAGCCGTCACTTCTGTAAAGGTGTGACGCAATGGCTCCCAGAAGACAAGGGGGCACGTCCTCAGGGAAGTCACAGGGCGACCACCAGGGAGGGAGCCGTGGCTCGTCCCAGCCCAGGGAAAGTGAGGGGAAACACCAACGGTATCGCAGACAATGAGAGCAAAGCCACGGGCATCGTGGGAACAGGGACACCTCTGCAAGGCAGCACAGCCTCGCGGTGGCTTCCTGTCCTCACGCAGCTTTCTATGCTCCTGAGACGACTCCAACTCTGGAGCCTCCCGATCCAAAAGAGCATTCTGAAGTATTCACCAAACACGCACAAGGGGAGATTGGAAGGGAGAAAATGAAGCAAAATGAAACGGAAACGAGCTCCCATTAAAGCAAAGCAACTAAAATACACAGAGATTCTTTTACCTCTGACTTTTAACTTTCTCCCAGAAGTCCTCGCCAACCACCTTCAGGGAGGAAGCGCAGGGGACACAGACCTGGAGGGACAGGAGGGCGCAAAGCTGTCACCATGTGTAAGTGACATGACCCTTCGCCGGGGAGGCCCCTAGGATCAACAGAGGAACTACAATGTGGAGAGCAGTTACTCAGAGGGCTGAGTATGAAATCAATATCCATAAACAGTAGTTTTCACAGGGGCAGACGAATTAAAGGGAGAAATGGCACTTAAACCTACGACCAAACTGATAAAGTAGCTAAAATATTGTGAGAAATATGTGAGCTCTGAGTGACACAGTAACTTGACGGTGTCACTGGAGGACCCTGGAGGTGGGAAGCTCGGAGGGTCATGCGTGTGGGGACCTGCAGAGCGCAAAGGTGTCGTCCCCTGAGTTAACCGACCGTCCACACGTGATCCCAATAGAAATGTCACCTTAGAGCATCCAAGCAGGCAGTTATAAGCGTGTCAACTCCGTACGCAGTCATGCCCAGGGCGATGTCAGCAGGGGAGAGACGAGACCAGCTGACCTAGTCTCCGTGCCGCCTGTTGAAAGTGAGAGAAGCCAAAGAAAACCGCTGACCCGATGCACCAAGTTTTCGCCTAGGAGACGGTTGCGAATCCGGGTACGACTCGCCTAGGGAGCCAGGAGCTCAGGAAAGAGAGGGTACAGCTAGTGAGCCTCTGAAAGGCAAGGTCACACCTCTACCCAAACCACGAACACCCAGCTCCTTGGTTCCTGCTGGAATGCGCCCTCCCGACTCGGCGGCAGGTGACGGAGAGGAAGACGGGGTGCCGGGCGGGGTGTGCGCTGCTGCAGGGCCCGTGTTAGCACAGGCCGGCCAAAACGCAGGGTCGGGCCGACCGTGCACCGAGCGCCCGCGGGGGAGGGAGGCGACGGGGAACCCCTGAAGGGAGGCCCCGCAGACATGTAAACCCCTGACTCCGTGACACCTGGGTCTCCCCCAGGTGAAAAAGCAAGGTGCGGGCAGGCAGAGCGGCACCCACACGGCGCCCTGTTGCTGGTGGTGTGCCGGGCGTTTTACCCGCCTCAGCCAGGCCACAGGTATCGCGTGCCACGTCCCGCGCAGTGTCCCAGCAGCCCTGTGACCGTAGGCGCACACACGGCACTCTAGGGCACGTTATCTGTCGTCTCAACAGCCAGCACAGAAGCAGCACAGAGTGCTGACTGCTGAGATCCTCGCCCTATGAGGAGCCAGGAGCCAGAGGTAAGAAAGCTTATCTCCCATAGACCTTAGGGACCGTGGCCAGCCACACCAGGCCCGAGACCCAGCAGCCCAGTGAAAATCTAAACGCAGGTATTTGCAAGATTCTAAGCACATGCTTCCTCTCTTCTGGGCTGAGGGTGGCGGGGGTGGAGAGCGGGGCTGGGATGGCGGGTGACAGGAAGGGTTTTCCAAGGTCATAGCTAAGTGTCCCTATGGGCGTGTCTAAGAACCGAGCCCAGGCAGGGCCTGAGACCCGGCCTCAGCGCAGGTGGCCGACATGAGAGGGTCTCAGAAAGCAGGTCACACGCTGTCTCGGCGAAGGGAGGAAAGCCAACGGAGGAAGTGACTGAGCTGGTTACCCAGGCAACCAGCAGTCCAGTCTCCGCCGGGTCCTCCGAGGAGCCCCGGGAGCCACCCTCCGCTTCGCTCCAGGGTGGTTGGGAGGTAGACGCACGGGTCTGCCCACGGTCACCTTCTTTGGCTAAGGAGGGTTAAGGTGCCCTGGGGGAGCACTCCCCGCACCTGCCAGCTGCTCAGTCTGGGGACAGCGCGAGCTGCCCAAAGCTTCCCAAAATGCCCAAGACACGCCGGCACTTGCGGCGGGCCGGTGGCGGGTGGTGAGAACATCCCGCCGTGGCCGCACTGAAGTCCCAGGTGGGCTGAGGGGAGGGGGGCGGGGCTGAGGGGAGGGGGGCGGGACAGGCCGGGTGTCTGCTTCCAGGAAGCCGCCTACCGCTCACGCCTGCAGGTCTCAGGGATCCCCAAATGTCTCCTACGAAGACGGTCGTCGTTACCGGGCAGGGTGTCAGTGACGGTGTCGAGGGACTTTCATAGAACCAATATCGCAACTGGAGACACACTTGAAAATTCTGACGTGTATTGTGGTGCTTTTTATGGAGTGTCTCCAGTCTCCGGTTTCCCGGGGTGACCACCGTGGTCTTGGGGGAGGGGGTCCAACTCCCTTAGACGTGGGTTTTCAAACTCACCTCTGTTTTCGGTGCCCGCCCCGCAATCTCCTTCACAGAGACGCTTGCTCTTCCCGATCCGAGCAGCAAACGGCCAGTTCTGACCGGTCCACAGCCGACCGTCCTTCCCGTAGCTCTAAGCCCGCTGAAAGCCCCTCGGGTTATTTCAGTGCGGTCTCCAGGGGAGTGGGCTACACACAGATGCTCTGTCACGTTGCACTCTACTGTCAAAACGAAGTTGCACACCGACCGCGTCAGCCATATGCCGAGGGTGTTAAGGAATGAACGCAGCCTGGCCTGTTCACGTGGGACTTCCTAATGAACAAAACACATCTACACCACATTCCAGCTAAGGCAGGGTTCCACAGGCCCCCTCACCCTCCCAGACAAGGAAGACACATACAGCGCTGGGGGACCCGAGAAGCCCCCGCTGGCTCGCACTGTGCCCGCCGCCGTCGCCAGCAGCGTCTGGAAACGTGTGAGGCCCGCTGACGGTCCCTGCTCCGCAGCTGTGAAGTCACTCGGGGCAGAGCACCCCAACCTCAAACGAATCATTGTGGTCTCTCTCTGGGAAGGATCCATTTTCCAACCTTGTATTTCAATAAATTGCAACAAAAATCACTCATCACGAGCCAGGAAGGCTCGATGGATTCTGGTCACCTGGGATGGACCGAGTCTGCAGAGCGACCTCTCCAGCTCACAGAGAGGATGACAGCCGAGACACTGTGGCCCGGCTCGGACTGTGACACGGACGCAGACACTGCGGATGGGAGGGAAGCCGATCGGAGGAAAGGGAGCGGGGAACCTGCTGGTGTCCCGTTAGCGTCCCTGCTGCCCACGTGTGACCACAGAAACACACACAATGATGCTGGGACCACCTGAACAGCGCCCCGACCCATTCCTGCCTGTCGGTGGGCTGCACGGATGGGTGGGGTCCGCAGCAGCTTCCCACAAGGAAAAAATGCCCGGGGCAGGACCACAGACAGACCCGAACAGGGTGACCAGCTCCCCGCGCCGCCAGCCGGCCCTCTGGGCAGAGCTGAACCCAGCACAAGGCGTGGGCTGCCCACCCCCAAAGCCTGAGCGTGTGCTCCACTGAGACCAGCCAATCACGCCCACTCCACAGGAGGACAAGGGAAAATGGAGGATCGGTCAGGTATGTTTCCTGATAACACGCCCGATGTTGCCTTGCTCACTTCCACAAAACCTTCCCCCTCGAAACAAACACAAAATGTAAAACGGGCCGATGTGGGATTTCAGTCTTTGCCACAACTCTCTGCGCTGCTCAGCCAGTGGGGAGCAGGGATGGGAGGGGCGGGGCACTGCTGCCCCGTCCAGCCCGTGGGGACAGCCTCCTTCTCCTTCACTGGAAGGGGCTCGAACCTCTGAACTCCGTGGGTGGGGGACCGTGGCCAAAGCCAGGCCCCGTAAGTGACAATGCCCTCCTCCCTGGTTCCTTCTCCTTGAACACCATCCATTGGCCGGGTGACCAAGCCCGTGAGAAACTGAGCGAAGAAAGTGGCTGTGACATCTGACCCTCAGGTGCCGACAATCTGGGTTTGAACAACGGAGGCCTCTGGCCCTCCGCACGTTCAAGGCGCTGGAAGTGGCCCCTCACCCTGGGTTACTGGGCTGGAAATCACTGCTTCAGCCTCTTCATTCTATGAAATGCGGATGAATTGTAACATTCGCTTCATCCTTAACTTTGCAGCAGGAAAAACACCTAGTTTAGTCACAAGTTACATTCTGAGTGGACAGAGGCAGAGGGAAATCTGGAAGGCCGAGAATCTGTAACCGCACCTCTGCGTGGCTGTCGTTACTGTCTCTGAGCCGGGCCGTGAAAGCTGTGTCAGCCCCAAAGTCTTCGGAACGAGGTGCCTCCCCTTCATTCTCTTCCCCAGCCCCGACCTCGAAGAGCTGCGTGGCGTCACACGCTGAATCCCGACGTGTCTTCCTGTCTTTCCCCCTCCCTCACTCCAGGACCCAGTTCTCTGGCCACCAGCCCGAGTGACTTCTCCCTTGTGGTGATGGCGGGAACCTCCCACCCCGCCCAGGTAGAGATGCCAGCTCGGTGTCCGTGTCAGAATGCGGGGTGCCGGGCCCCCTGCCCTGCCCTTCAGCCGGGGAGGACGGCGGCCAGCTCTGAAAGACACTTCAGGGGGACCTGAATGCGAGCGAGGACACTGGGGGGGAGGCCCGGCAGAGGCCACGACTTCTGGGGGAGACCGGCACCCACCGGCCGCGCTGGTGGAGGGCGGTGGCTCTGTCGCACACCTAAACCAGCCGCCCTTGCCCAGGGGGGTACAGAGGCGTGCAGGGGCTCCCCAGGCTGTCAAATCCCAGGCCGGAGAGTGAGCGCTAGTGGGGTCGGAGGCCGTATCACAAAGTAGTGAAGAGAAGATGTTCAGAGCAATCCGCACTCTTCTCCTGCACACCCCAAAAGGACAGAACTATCGGAAACTCGAACTGTGCAAACTCTTATCTCCCAACAGCTTCTGTGCCCAGTGAACAGCCTCTCAGGCCGAGAGGCCCAGCCTGCTTCTCTGGGGGCCTT
>CM052545.1:1473829-1515320 GCA_028533065.1 Trachops cirrhosus
GGAGGGGAGGGAGGGGGAGGGAGGAGGGAGGGAAGAACTTTCTTTTCCGGACACAGGGCGGGCGGACCATAGTACATCCGTGTCCCCTAAGCCCCTGGCCCCCGAGTGCCACAGTGCCCACCTCTCATCCTTCTGTGGTCACTGCCCCCCACTCCCTCCGGCTGCGGTCCACACCTGTCTCCTCTCCAGCCCACCTTTGACTCGAAACAGGAACTTCAGAAGGAAACGGAAACTGCACGGTGAGCTTCCAGCGCTCGCCTAGAAATGAGCCCTCGCCCCCCTCCCGTGGGTGCCGCACCTACTGCCCGGGGCTGGGGGCGTTGCTTCCTCTTGTTCTGCCCCCCGCCCGTCCTCTATGCTGACAGACGTCGGGCAGCAAAGGGAGGTACCGAATGGCTAGGGGACTGGTCTCGGCGATGCACGGGGATGACAGTGTTTCTGTGCAATGGGGGAAGGAGGCGATGTTGTAGCTAGGGCCCGAGCTGATCCCAGCATCCACAAGCACCCAGTTCGTCTGGAGGATTTCTGTGGTTAGTCCCACGATCCATGTTCTGGGGTCCGAAAACAGAAATAACAATTAAAAAAATAAAATTAAAATAGTGTATAGATCATTGGGGGATATTTGGTATTTACCAGAAAGAACAGAAAAGAACTGAGTGACGTTGCTAATGTAAGACTCCTCCAAATTTCATGTCCTCCCTTATGGTAATAAGACATTTAAACATTTCATTCCAACTCGAAATCTTGTATTCTGTGTCGGAGAAGTAAAATATGAAAGAATTATGAAAATAACGTTATTTAGAAGTGAAATGAAAACACTAGGTTAATTTTTAAAAAAGAATGTCAACATTTGTGATTATTGAATAGTCAGGGCTTCCATCATCTACCCATCCGTCATCTGTCTGTGGGTCATCTGTCCATCTGTCCATCTAGTTGGAGCTGAGAGGCACGCAGAATGACCCTGGCTGGTGTGGCTCAGTGGGTTGAGAACTGGCCTGCAAACCAAAAGGTCTGGTTTGAGTCCCAGCCAGGACACATGCCTGGGCTGTGGGCCAGATCCCCAGTAGGGGGCGCACAAGAGGCAACCACACACTGATGTTTCTCTACCTCCCTTCCCCTCTGTGTAAAAATAAATGAATTAAATTTAAAGAAAAAAAGAAGTATGCTGACTATTTCACTAATTGCTTAAAGTCCCAGCACCAATTCTCCAGTCTCTATTGCCAAATCATTATAATATAATTTGGTTTTTAAAAAGGATTTTTTAATCCTCATTTCATTTTAAGGAAAAATATCTGACATTTCCAGGGTCCTAATTGAAGTCAGCTTGTGCATAAGGGGGGGTGAGGTTTCATGACAAAATCTTGTAGATGTTAATATATGACACTGTAATTTAGCATCTGCCATACTGCCTTATAATTTCATCAGCCCTAAAAGTAATTGCAGAACTTGGCTTTATAATTTTTAAAAAACAGAATGCACTTGTAAATTGCGCTATTTTTGAAACAAATGCCTGAGGCCAAATATAAGCTGGCAGACAATGGTCCGAGCCTGGAAGAAGGCAGAATAGTAAGGCGGCATGAGGAATGCGACCGGGGTGCCTGCTCTCAGGGTGCCGGGATCAAAGCGAGGCGCCGCTGAAGCCTTCCTTACGTCTGCGCAGCCCTGCACCGTTTCCAAAGCATATCCACCTGCAGCTCCCTCGGTCACCGTCGGGACCCCATGGCACCAGGGATGGGGCTCGTGCACACCCCCACCTCCCGGGCCGCAGCACGGGGAGCCCCTGGGGTCGCAAAGACGGGACTTAGCAACAGCGGGGCTCTCACTGCGAGCCTGGCTTCCCCAGGAAGGCTCCAGAACACGAGCACATGGTCCCCACAAACAGGGTGTCGGAGTGGCTTGTCACGGCCCCAGCTGAGCCACAGACCACGAACGAGGCAGCGCTGGGCCGGGCGCCTCCCCGTCTTCATCCCCAAGACGACTGTCCGATCTCTGAGCAGCGCTCACAGCCCCAGCCAGCGAGCTCCGTCACCTCCTCTCCGCACGTCGTCCGGAACTCTGCTCCCCCAGACCCAGGGCAGCGGTCACACTCGGGTTTAGGGGTTCATCCATGTGCACAAGCAGCGCCTCCTCCCTTGTGTCACCTCCTCGTGTCCCGGGGGGCGTGTGAGGTGGCGCGGCCTCAGGCAGGTCTGCTGCCCCCCCGAAGCCTGACCACCGCCCTGGGACCATGTCCTCGCTGCCCCCAACCGTCCCCCATCCCCCCAGAGCTAGAGGACCACAGGCTTTGCCCCGTGGTGGTGTCACTGGTGGGAGTCATGGTGGTGCTTTGGAGGCGCACACACAGCCTCCTGAGCGGCCCGTGATGCATGCCCTCTGTGGCAGCAGCTTCATCCCACGCAGACGAGGCCCCTGTGCTCAGAGCAGACGCCCCCTCCCCTGGGAAGGGGCCGCTGGACGCCAGGCCCGGCAGGCACTGGCTGCTACTGCCGCAGAGGTGGGCTTCAGTCCGGAACCCACCGACGCCAACAATGGGTCCGGGTGCGCACTGGGTCCCACCGCCTGTGAATCATTCCCAACCGTGAGCTAAACCCTTGGAAAGTCCTTTTGTAACCAAACGGAACGCGGCAGGTAGAGTCAGAAACCTGCTCAGCCCTGGGCCCTCTGCACTGTAGGCGGATGTCCCGCGGCTGGGACCCCAGGACGAAAGTGCGGAGACGGAGCCGAGTGATCGGACAGTTCCCAGGAGGTGCTCGCAGGTCCTCAGAAAGGAGGAGGGAAGATCAGAACCAGATCAAAGTGTCCCTTTGAGTGTCCAAGATCAAAGACGGGACCCGAATGAGACGGGCAATTATGCTGCTCCGTGTCTGCGGCCAGTTTCATCCGAAGGTTTTCTTTTTCTCACAGATGAACAACTGTGACCTTTTCTGGGGAGTGAATACTCCTTAAGTTTTGGAACAATAAGCCTTTCAGTTTCCAAATTACCTAATTGTCTTTCCCATTTGACCTTTCAGCTCATCGGCAGAATCAGACAAGGAAAATCAAAGGGACTTCACAATCCTAAACTTAAAAGCATCAGGGAAATGATTTTAGGCAAAACGTTTCCCCGGGGCTTAAGGGTGACATCATGTAGCTCTTCTCTGGCTTCTCAAAAAAATCTCAGTTCCCGTCTTTGGCACTTTCCGCCGAGTCGGCGGGGAATGAACGGCGCCCTCCACAGAGAGCGGCCTGGAGCGCGCCCGTCCTCAGGCCACAGGACGGCACGCACTCACGGAGCCGGTCACGGACGGCCCTCCTCCACACCGACGCGTGGCTTCATGCGCCGTAATTATTGATCCCTAAAAGCCACTCTTTGTGCTGAAGTGCTTTAACCAAAGCGCCTGCATAGAAAGCGCATGAGTGACCTCATAAAACGGCAGGCATGCAGACGGAAGGTAATTAGTTAAGTCACGTCCATCAAAGGCTGGGATATGACACACCCACTGGACATCTTTCCGCAGAGACCACACAAGAACAAATAGCATGAAGGGAAGTCCGAGCTCTTACCTGCTGGGCTCTGTCCAAAATGGAACGCCGCAGTAACCCCTCACACAGCGCACGTCGGAAAGCGGGAAACGGCGGGAATGCGTTAAAGACACGCTTTCCGTGGGCCTAAGAGCAGGCCCTGGGAACCCACAGAGAATGCGTTTGCGTGGGGGGGGGGTGTCCCCGCACAGGACAGTGATCCGACTTCCTTCGATGAGGGACGGGGCACGCTCAGGTGGGCACACATCATTCTGTGTCTGCCCGTCTGTGCCCCGTGCCGCTTCACAGGAGCGCTGGGCACACGACTGGGGTCCTAGAGAGGCGCCAGGACAGCGGCGGGACAAAGCAGGGTCACATGCCCCCCTGCAGGCGCGCGGTTCACCCCGCGAACCTGCGGTCGGGAATAGGCGGCGAGCAGCTGCCGGCGTTAGAAAAACCGTCGGTGCCGTAACTGGAACGCTCAGGCTCAGAAAGTATCTTGTGCCAGCAAAGACCGCGGCCCAGCAAGCGTTCCGAAGCCCGAGGGCTCCAAACCCCGGCCATTGTAAGGGTTCCGTAAGTACACTTACAATGTAAGTGTATTACAATGTACAATGTACAATGTACAAATGTATTACAATGTACTTACAATGTACAATGATACTTCCGTATCTTCTATCAGGCCATGCGACAGCCGAGACAAACGAATCCATCATTCTTCGGTGGGAGAAAGACTTGAAATCTTACCCTGTGGGTAACACATACCACTAGCAGATTATGCATTAATTGCCTTCTAATCATCAATAATTTATCTGAAACTGTAGCTTACGTGCCCGACCCCCAACTCCCCGGCTGCCCTTTCCCCCCGTCCTCCACAGGCTGCTCCTTGGGGACCTGCGACAACGCCGCGGGGAGAAGGACAGGGGGACACGCCCCGAGGCGGGGACCTGTCCGCAGTGTCAGGGGCCTGACGCAGAGCCAGGCAGGCTGACGGGGACCACACTGAGGGCACTTGCGACAGTGACCTCAGCTCTGCGGACCGTGCTGTGCTGGGCATTCTTACAAGCATTTTGTAATTATCTGCTTATCTGCTTTCAAAAAATGCTTCTACCATCGGACACCATGAAAACTCTAGATCTGCGATTTGCTTTTTCATTTCGAGTTGTAAGGCAATGCTTAAGCAGCGGCATCGCACCCTGAAATGTTCTTAGATTTATGTAGTATTCAGGTCTAAGGTCTTCATTTTAGCTTCAATTCTTCAGGAGAGAAGATGCTCCCTCACATAGTCCGGTCACCCTCCAGGACCCAGGAGGTGGGGTCCGGGGGGCCGCACACAGTCCTCCCGGACGGCGGTGGGCTTCACTGC
Source organism: Trachops cirrhosus (assembly GCA_028533065.1). NCBI lineage: Eukaryota > Metazoa > Chordata > Mammalia > Chiroptera > Phyllostomidae > Trachops > Trachops cirrhosus. Next base: position 1,478,697 of record CM052545.1, read on the forward strand.
ACCCTTCCAAGCCCCACCCTTCTCCCTGCCGCCTCGGAGCCCGGGGTTTCCCTGCAGAATGAAACAACCCGGGCTGGGGGTCCCGAGTCCCGGACACCAGCCAGAGGGTCCTCTCTGGGACCCCTGAGACCCTCCCCCGCTCCCAGCCTCGGTCGGGTCGCCTGGCAGCCGCCCCCGACGCGGAGAGTTTCACCCACATCAGGAGTTGGTACCTGTGGGCAGCAGCGTAACTAGTGAACTGGGGCACAGCTGTGTGGCAGCCTCGGGAGGGTAAGGCGCTCGCTCGGGGTCTGCCACTCGTCTTTCCAGGATTCGCGGCCCCTGATGCCAAGGAGACAGGCCCCGGGCGCAGGGTGCAGGCCCCACTCAGTGACGGGCTGGAAAGAACTGCCCCGTGGGGAAGGCCTCCCTCAGAGGGGCGCGCCCGTCCCCTTCTTTCCTCCTGCGCCCCTCGCCACCCCCACCCAGCCCGCCTCCACGGCCCCCGGCACGCACCCAGACACGGGGACACTACTGACACTTCCTGAGCCCGGGTTTCCACCGGGACACGGTCTGATAAACTCCGAGGAGCTCTTCCTCAGGTCACATGGCACGGCGTGTCCTATGTCTTCCCTGTCTCGGTGTCACCTCTGGCGCTGTTATTGTGTAGAAGTTCTGCTATTACTATTTGTCAGAATGGTTAAGGCCTCAGGTGAAGGAGCGACACAAGACAGACACGGGTGGAAACACACACACACACACACACACACACACACACACACACACAGGGACCAAGGCCGACTGCAAGGAGAGCTCATGAATAATTGAGTATTTATAAAGCCATGTGAACAGAATCGACATGGCTCTCCTGGCTGTGTCTGGTGTAAAGTCTGCCCCACACAGAAAAGTAACCGCTTTCTGTGTTGAGCTGCAGTTAAGATTTTTCCAAAGAGGCAGGCAGCTGCTGGCCCCAGAGAGGTGAGGTTTGAATAAAAACACCTTCTGCTTGCCACCCCTGGACCTTTGGCTCAGCGCCAAATGATTTCTTCAGCTGGAAATGCAAAGCTAGTACAAGTTTCAGAACGCGAGGGGGCCCCTGCTAACCTTATCCTTGCCCTGAGCGACAGGAGAAGGGAATTCTGAACGTGTAATTTATGTACGGAACCGTGGGCACCAGAGGTGCCGACGCGTCTTTCCAAGATTAATTCTTCAGTGTTTCACATACAGGGCTTAAGGAAAAGAACCTTTTCCCGACTGGCCAGCAGTATCCTGCAGATGGAAAATAAGATGGTCGTGGGTCCCAGGGATCGAAGGGAGATTTTGCAGAAAAGCACGTCAAGGGCGCTGTTTTTCTCCTGTCCTTTCACTCCAGTGTCTGCCACGGGCCCCGGGGGGAGCGTTAGGGGAAGGAACCAGGGCTCTCCTCTGTCCTGGATGCACTGGGCGCTGAGCTCCAGGATGCTCCTGCCAGGGACAGGGTCTCTGTCTCCACTCTGCTGTCACCGCGGAGGGCACCGCCCAAGTGTAAGGGGGCAGCATCCTGGGTGGGACTTCCCTCTCCCAATCAGGCCTGCATTCTCCCACCCACAGGCCTCTGGCTCGGCGTTCGGGGGCGCGCCCAGCCAGAGCCGCAGGCTTCCAGGGCCCAGTCTGCCCAGGCGCAGGGCACAGGGCACCCCGACCCCCCTCATCGCTCCTCCAGCACAGTCACGTCACAGTTCCAGAGACGCAGCTTCGGAGGAGACGGAGAAAATGAACTCGTACAACTGCACCTCCTTGAATATTTATTATTTTTCCGACCTTTTGAAATTGAAGGGTCAGCTAGATGTGTGACGAAGCTGGGTTCTGGGGTCCTGGTGAGGCCTGTTCTCCCACAGACGGAGAGAGAATCTTCCATTTCCCTTTTACGGTGACTCCCCACTGCACCTCTCGGCATGAGGCCGAGCTCTAAAATGATGTTTCCCTGTTTCCAGCCGGTCCGAGAGCCGCCGAAACAATGCTTGGTCGTGCCCAACTGTGCAGCCACAGCTCTGAAGCCTCGCACTGCGCGTTCCGGAATCTCACACCCCGCCCCCCGCGCTTTCCCCATTCAGAAGGGACAAAAGAACAGTCACCTCCATAGATGACACTGGCCGGTAGGTATGACCATGGTCGCGTCGCCAGATCGGCATCACGTGAGGCTCGTAATTAACCACACGCATGGCCATCAGCACATGGAACTTCAGTGGCACGTAGGGACAAAGCTATTTTTGAGGGGAAAGCATTTGAAAATTAACCATAAACGACAGAAAATCGTCTGTGGAGGCATTGTATTTTGGCTGAGGAATAAAAAAACTAAGGACAGAGTAACACCAGGTGACCTGTCTTCTCGGTCACGCTGAGAAAGCAGTCCCTGTCTCCCTCCCTGCGCTGGGTGGGAGGGCGGCTGGGCGGGGCCCCGGCTGCTGCAGTGGAGAGACCCAGCCACCAGGGGGCGGCCCCGCGGCCCGGAGCCCGCAGCCCGCAGCGCTCCTGCTGCCGCCCCAACCGCCTGCACTTCTGCCCACACCGTTTTCCCTTTTACTTTCATCGTTCACCTCGATGATCGTCGGGAGAGGCGATTAAAACACTGACTCTATTGCATGTGCAATATTATTAACGTAACAACAGAATTAACTTGAAAATCACGACTCGATATAATAATAAATGTGGGTCCTTATAGACCCACGTGAAGTCAGGATCTGTGTCCTGGGAACGGGTTATAAATGCCGCCCCTCGGGCCCCAGGCCGCCCCTCCTGCTGCGACACCCAGGCGGGCCGGGGACCTGTGACGGGACGAGCCCCCCGGGGACCCTGCGGCACACTGCGGTCTGGGGCCTCGCGAACCTTAAACCCGCGTGTTGTCAGGGGGGACGGGATGGCACGCGAGGAATCTGGCCTGGCGCGCTGCTCATGGCACTGTTGGCAAAGGGGCTCAGAGGCAGACCACCGTCGCCTTCGTGGCTCCCAGGACGCCCCTGCCGTCCCCCGTCCTCCTGGTCGGTCATTCTGCCGACACGGCCCAGAATTCTTCTGGAATCCTCACCCTCCTCAGAGGAGCATCTGTAGATGAAGGACAAAAACCTGTCGAAAGACACACACCGTTCTGACCTGGATGAAGCGCGAGCTGCTGGAACGCGGCATCCCCTGATTCGCCTCATTTCGCGGTGGTGCCCGACCGCAGGCGGGGTCTGTTCCAGTGCACAACCCTGCTCACGGCCCTTCAGCTCTCCGTCCTCTCTTTAACGGTTCCCAGGAGCACGTGCCCTACAGAGAGACCCTCCCTCCGTGTCTGAAGCCGGGTCTCTGATAAAAACGTCCCACGGGGTAGCGGGGCTTTGCACAGGCAGAGGCGGAACTTCTTCCACTCTCCGAGGTCCCAGCGTTACGTAAACAGTGACGACAGATACTCCAAAGGCGGTTACGAAAACTGTGGTGTGTCCCCGAAGTCTAAACCGAACCTAACGCAGCATCACACTGAAGAATCTTGTCAGGCGCATTTGCAGATGACAAAATTTGAGGTGCGTCACAAGTGTGGGTCCCTGGACCGTGGTCCTCTCCGCCGCCCCTCGGCCACAGCCTCGGGTCCTGCTGGTCTATGGCTCGTCTTACACTGACTTGGACTCTCCCTCAGGAGGAAATACCGTTCCCTGGCCTGGGTTAGGGACAGAAGCCGGGAGGGCCGGCTGAGGGCCCCCGTCCCCTGCCTGCTGTCCACCTAAGGAGGAAGGAAATACGGCAACTGGCCGACCGGCTACAGACTGGCTTCAGTCTCACATGTGCCCGGACAGAGCCTCTGGTGCGCAGTGGCGAGACTGGACTGTGTCCCAGGGAGGGCTGGCGTGAGCCTTCCTGACGGCGGGAGGGGAGTGGAAGCCGTCGGTCCCGGAAGCTGCAGGAAATGGTGCCTCGGGCAAACCTGGCTGAAGACAGCCCCAAACAGTCAAAAACACTAATCGCCTTCTTTGTAGGAAAGGTTTTTTGTGCTGGGAAGACAGAAAAAGACAGAAGGAAACGTGAATGGCGGTCATCTCTGAACCTGCGTACACACCTGGAGGCGCCGGGATGCAGGGACTCTGAGCCCAGGTGTAGCTCGGGGACCGTGGGGGAGCCCAAGAGGGATCCCCCAGCCACCACCGACACCTCGCCAGCAACTGAGGGGCAGTGAGGTGTTCCCGCACCATTCAGGAGGTGTCAGTCGTAGAGGTAGGTGCCCGGGTGACCGCAGGACTCTGGCAGGTGAGCGCAAAACGATTCCTGGGGGCACGAGGCTGCCGAGGGGGTCCCGACTAAAAACTAAAACCAAAGAAAGGCCACTCGATCTGCGTCGTCCACCATCTCGGCGGTCTCGCCAGCTCCGCGAGCGTACCCGGCTGAGTCACATCTGCGGCCCTTCCCCTGCGGACAGCAGCGAGGTCCCCGTCCTGCCACAAGAACATTTAACACTGGGACCCCCGGCGATGGGGTCGGGGGCACGGGCCTCCCTTCCCCTCGGCTGTCAAGTGAAAACATGACAACAGCCAACACGACAACAGCCGTCCAGTGTGAACGAGCCAAAATTATGCCTGTTTTCTGTCGGATCGGCGGAAAACGTACTTGTGTGGCGTGCTGCGCATTTCAGTCATGAGTTCACTAGTTTCTGTGCGCCCTGAGAGGGACAAGGCTGGAAATCGCTGTGTAGAGCGAGGATCTACAGCTTCGGGCTCTTTACAACTCCGATCCAGCTCTGAGGCCCCAAGGTCTCACGGGAGGGCTTGCCCCACAGCACGCAAACGCCCTCATTGAGTTTAATCTCTGTGCCATGTGGGTCTCTTTCCACCGTGATAACTGGAAATTCCAACCCCAGCCGCCTTAAGTCAAGAATTGGATTTATGGGCCCTGGCTGGTGTAGCTTAGTGGATTAAGCGCGGGCCTGTGAACCAAGAGATCACGGTTCGATTCCCAGTCAGGGCACATGCCTGGGTTGCAGGCCAGTTCCCAGCAGGGAATGCACAGGAAGCAACCATACATTGATATTTCTCTCCCTCTCTCCTTCCCTTCCCCTCTGAGGATAAATAAATAAAATCTTTAAAAAAAAAAGAACTGGATTTATGGGATCGTACTCGAGAATCCCCACGGTAAGGCCCCGCGCCCCAGCCTCAGTTGAATTGGGGTGCCTGGGGAGGTGAGGCAGTGGCAAACAGTTGCACAGGGTGGGGGGGTACAGTTCTGTCTCTGATTGGCCAGGCAGACTTGGGTCACACACTCCTCTGTAAGCAGAGGCCAAGAGCAGGCCTGGCAGGTCCCCATGGCAGCCCCAGGCCTGGGCCACCTGAGAGTCACAGGGACAGGGACATCACCTACAGCAAAGGGCGGAGAGGCGGGTCCTGTGTCCATGGAGCGAGTGAGCCCTGGTCAGCCCACCCCTCACCTCCAGCAGGGACCCTCCGCGGACAACCCTCCCCACTTCCACAGACTCTCAGGTGCTGCACTGGCGGATCAAACGGAGATGAAAAATCGTGCACTGAGAATCGTAATCAGGCGGGAGCGGGGAAGAGAGCAAGGCGCACCCTGGGCCGCAGGGGCCGCTGCAGGGGTCGCCTGCCCGGCTCTCAGGGCTGGAGCTCCTGGACTTTTGGAAAGACGGCAAAACGGAGGGGCGTCCTGCCTCCCACTCCGGGGTCTCCCTCGGAGCATCCCAGAGCGACGACGCGGGCGCCCCGCCTTCCCAGCGCCGCCCCCGGGACTCGCCCACTTTCTGGAGCCACGCTGCGCGGCACCGGCACAGGGCCGAAGGTCCCGCACCCAGCCCCAGGTGCCGCTCCGCTGCGGATCCGCTGCGGGCGCAGGTCCCTCCCCGCCCCCCCTCCCTCCCGGAGGCCAGGAGGCGCAGGGCGGATCCAGGTCCCGGAGAAGAGCCAGCCCGGGACCCGACCACCGGCGCGCGCTGCAGCCTCTACGGGACCGGGCTGGGAGGGACCCGCAGCTCCGAAAACGCGCGGGTGGAGCCGGGACCGCGGGGCCACCGCCTCCGCCCCTGTCCAGCAAGGTGACTCGGACGACCACACGCCGCCTCCCGGGAGACGCGGGTTTGCGGTTCTGCAGGCTGCTCGCCGGCGCGCCCTCGCTGACCTGCCGACTGCGCAGAGACCTGGCCCTGACCGCCTTCTCAGAGGGGCGCGGCCGGTCCGCCCGGCGTCCGGACGCCCAGCTGCCCCGCAGCTCAGCCAGCCCCGGTCTCCCCCGGCGGCACCGCGCTGCCCCTCGGCGGCCGCCGGTCCTGCCGGTGACACGCTTGCCCTCTGGCGCCTCAGCCGCTCGGCGGCAGCCGGCGGAGGGGATTAGTGGGACGTTACATAACCAGGCGGCCTGCAGCCGCGGGCGGGAGAGCCGCAGCCGGCGCGGAGGGGCGCGGGCGCTGCCTTCTCCGTCTCCGTCTCCGTCTCCCTCTCCGTCTGCGGCCACTTTCCCCAGCGGCGACCGCTCCTCCAGCCCGGGTCCCAGGTAAGTGCATCTGCTCACCGGCGGTCGATCGGCGGCCCACCGCTGCTCTCAGGGGCTTTAGTGCCAGACAGCAACTTTGTGGCCCCTTCGTCTGAGAATCTCAGGGTCGCGCGGGCGCTTCATCTCGTTCTGGTGGAGGAGACAGAGCCTTGGGCGCACCCTGGGTGGCGCAGAGAAATGCCCGGAGCTGGGGCGGCTTTAGAGCTTCTCTCTCACAAAACGCAGGCGTTCAGGAGAGGACCCCTCACAATGGCTCCGGGCTTCCAGCACAGCCGGTCATCACCCCGCCGCAGACTCGGCCGGAGCACAGACACTCGCTGCCTGGACTCGGAGCCTGTGCCCGCGGCCCAGATTAAGGGGCGCTGCCGACCGGCCCCGTCCCGACTCCCACCAAACCTCTGCCCGTGCAGTTCATTTTATGCGCATTATTTAAAAGTGTACAGTCAGTGAAGCTAAATGCAACTGGAAATAGCCAGCCTAAGGAGTGGCTATAGATGCTTTGAATTAAAAGGAAATGCGTGCATCTTCCATTTAATACATCCACTTTGGGGGGACCACACTGCACTCTCTGAGGGCTTCACCTAGATCATCTTCCAAATAGCTCTTCTGATATCTAGAAACCCCTCAAGCCTCAAACTCATTCGAAGTTGAAACTTCACCCACATCCTTTATGCAGTGGAGGGACACAGGCAGTCGGGCAGAGTTTGAGGAAATCACTCCCAAACGGTGGAAACCGCAAACCTTCGTATTGGATGCAAAGCGAGCACTGAGACCCAGGAGACAGGGATCTCAAGCCCTGGGTCCTGCGCCTTAGCGAGCGGATGGGCATCAGCCACCGGGCGGTGCCGTCCCCGCAGGGAGCAGCCCGGAGGGCAAGAAGCTCCCAACATCTACAGGCCGCCCAGGGGCCTTTCCCTTTTCCTCCCACCACAGCTCCCCGTTAATTACATCTTTGGTGAGCGGTTTTCAAAAATCCACTGGAAGGAGGCTCTGAGAGCTCGTGCTGGCCTGTCTTCGCGGAAGCTGAGCCGGGGCCCCTTTCTCCAGCTGACGCCCCACCTCCCCTCTCTGACATTCCCACGGTCCTTCTGTGTGGTCTGAATGGCGACACGGAACGCTTCCTCCGCTGTGTAAGCTCCTATTAGTGTTAAAGGGGTCACGCGAGTCCATGGTCTTTAGAATGAATGGTTTTCGGGTTACTGAAATATTTCGAACACAAACCTTCTGTCTCTTTCTAGAGGGATTTGTTAGGGTTTAGTTTGGTTGAGTTATAACACATCTATCTTTAACACATTTTTTGGAGAAAAGTATTGTTTCTGAAGATTATGGCAGATATTAGAGCAGTTTAGGGTGTAACTGAAAGGTTTGTTGGAAAAAATATATTAGGGGAAATAACCAGGCCTTTGAGGGTGTTTTTATATATTCTGCTGAAGAAGTTATCATGAGCGAGAATCTAAATCTTCAGTGGTTGGCTGGCCATTGCGGAGGGTTAAAGCTGTAAGGAAACGAGGAATTTTTCTTCTGCTTCAGGAAATCTCACTACATGACCCCCGGGAACCAGGCTGAGTCTCAGCTGCTCTGTGCTCACAGGCCGACCTCAGGCTCCCGTGTGCACGTGCCGAGGCGTAAACGGCGTGCCAAGGAAACCGTTTGAATGGTCTGTGGTCTGTGGTCTGTGCGTGCTGTAAAAACAGGGAAATACAATCAGTGACGAAAGCACCGTTCTCGAGGAGATGGCAGCCTTGGTTTTCTAGCTGCTTGGCGGCTTGGACAGTAGGGAAGGAGAGGGGCCAGCTTCTGAGCTGTGGCCGTGGGCAGTCGGTGTTCACCCTGAACTGCACGGGCCCCCCAGCTGTGTGGAGTGGGGGGCACCCCTGCCGGCCACTGCCATGGGCTGGTGTTGTAAGGATAATGGTCTGCACAGCACTTAACATCCTCTTGTGACTCGAGTTCCTCCAAGAACACCAGAGGACCGGTTTTAGAAAAGCACCTGGTTTGTTTGCTTGTGTTGCTAATAGAAACTACCCCCTTAGCCTCTGGGATGTCACAATGCAGGATCTGTCCCTTCGTGATGCTTTGAGTCTTTTCCACCGATTTCGTGCACGTTGTGTGACCAGAAGGAAGGGCAGGCTGTCCTGCAGTTCCTGTGGGTGATACACTGTATCGCAAAAGCTGCTACAGTCACAGGGGCTGTGACCCCTGGGTGGTTACCTGCTGCCGAATAAGAGCTTAAAAATCAAGTAGGAGGTCCTGCACTAAGACCTTTTAGTGTCTGAATGATGGGTACCCATTTTACATACGTTTCGTTTGTAGTCTTTTTCTTTGAATGCAATGTTTGAGGATAACAGGACGCGAGATTTGGACGCCAGGCCCTACGCAGACGGAGCCTGGGACAGCTGCCGGCTCGGGGCCTCAGGCCCCACCTGGACAACGAGGAGCTCAGAGCCCCTGCCTGCCCTATCCCGCTGTAGAAATTGCCCTGGCAAACGGGACAAGCGGACAAGAAAAAAACAGAGAACAGCACACAACTGAACTCGTTCGTAAATACTGCCGTCTCGATCTTCACTAGCAGATATGGACGTTACGGAGCTCACAGCCAGCTCCCACAGCGGGCTGGCCGCCCGGTGCCAGGCATGGGCCCACGCTCTTCCATGCTAACTTTGCCCCTGTGACCTGCACAGAAAGAACACTGAAGCACCGGGAGGTCCCCTACCTGCCGAAGGCCACGTTCCTGGCAGGCGGTAAAGCTGGGAGGCAACGTGAGTCTGGCTTCAGTGCCCTTGGCTTTGACCCCTGCGCAGTCCTGTGCAGCTTAACGATGGGGATGTCGTCGGAGAAACTGGTGTCATTGGGTGACTTTGTCATTGTGCAAACATCCCAGAGTGAGTGCAGGAACACAGACCGGATGGTCCGGCCCGCTGCCCACCTGGCCCTGTGGTCCAGCCCACCACCCACCTGGGCCACAGCCCACGCAGCCCGTCACTGCACTGCACGCTGGGGGCAGCTGTGACGTGATGGTGTGTGCTTGTGTATCCAAACACAGCGAGGCACAGAAAGTCACGGTAAGAGCGCCGTCTCAGAGACAGACATGGTAACCTGCACAGGGCGCTAAGCAGGAGAGGGGCCTGCAGGACCAGAAGCGGCTCGGGCGAGTCGGGGAGGGAGGGTGGGGGAGCGTGACAGCTGGGACGCTGCTGTGCTCACACACACGCACGCACGCAGGGCTGTAAACTCTGTGCGCCCAGGCTGCGCTGCATTCATGTCCAACGTGTTTTTGCTTCAATAATAAGTCAGCTTTAGCTTACTGTAACTTTTTTACTTTATAAACTTTTAAATTGTTTTAAACTTTTTGAATCTTTTGTAATAACTTAGCTCAATGCATGAACACACTATACAACGCTACAAAAATATTTCTTCTTTATAGAAGAAAAGTTATTCTACAACTACTTGTATTTATTTATTTTTTTAACTTTCTAAATATTTTTTAAAAGCAAGGGACAAACACACACACAGGCTCACCCAGGGTCAGGGTCACCGAAACCAGTGTTCCCCCCACCGCCCGGCCACAATGCACACCCCGCCCCGGAAGGTGGGCCGGGCCGCGTCACACACAGAGCTGCCGCCTCCCGGGGCCACAAGCCCTGCTTCCGGAACTCCCCCGAAGGGCCTGCCAGGGGCTCTTCCCGAGGAGGGGTCCCTCTTTTCAGAAAGGTGCCCGTGGCGGTGGCTCGGCCTGCTTCCCTCTTCACCCCGGATGTGCTGGTAGGCGCAGTGCACCATGGTCGTGCCTCTGTGCTCACAGAGACCTTTGGGTGTTGGGTCCATGGCTGCAAAGTCTTTAAGGAGCTCCTGGAGGTCTGCAAAGCGTCTGCTGAGCCCCCTACTGCGAATTTTCTGGGGATTCTTCTTCTTCTTCTTTTTTGTTCTCCTGCATTTTCCTTTTCTCTTGCCTCTTCATCAGCTACACATTCCTGTCCCAGCTCCAGGTCCTCCTCGGTCAGCTCCTCGGGAGCCGCCTCCAGGAGCCCCTCACTGTCCTCCTCACCCTCACCCAGCAATTCAAGTTCTTCGCCATCACGTCCACGGCCCTGTGGCTTTGCCACCTCCTCACCCTCAGCAGGTCCTCTGAGGGCCTGGACAAACTTCCCGGGTGTCTTCTCCCACGTGCCATTCACACGGTCCTTGGCCACGACCCCCCAAGTCCACGCAAGGCCCCCGCAGCAGTCCTGGCAGAGAAGTGTGTCCTTCCCGAATCAGCCCCTCCCTGAGCTGCAGCCGAGGCAGCTGCTAGAATTCCTTGATCCATTGCTTGGATCAGAGACATGATATTCGCAGGGAGAAATATTGCTACTTTGTATCAGCATGAACATCACTAGTGAAGACACTGTGTCCTGTGCTGGGTGGCTGTGCTACTTTGTCTCGCTCTCAGATGTTGTACTCGAGATGGGACCCAATAGGACCAAGCCCAGTCATGGGCCACTCCGGTCACCTCCGCCACTGCCCCCCCACATGCGAAACGATCGTGCATCCGCTCGAGAGCGGTTTCTCACACCCGCACTGTGCCGGTGCCCGCCCTGCGGAGGTGTATGCAGTCGGGTTCAGGGGGCTTCTTTCTGTTCCCTCGCTGCCCCGCTGGGTCACCACCACCTCTGAGGGACGGGCAGGGCGACAGGGAGAATGTGTGTGGCTTCTCTGTGGATGCACCCGTGGGAGAGAGTGTGGGTGCAGCACCCCAGGCCCCCTCGGGATGCCCTGCGTGTTGCCCCGTGGCTCCTCCCCACTGTTCGTGTAGCGTCCCCCTCTCTCTGCATCCTGGCCGCCTGCTCTTGGGTCCGTGTGACCCACACCCGTCTCACTGCACCCTGGCCACGTGCTCTTGGGTCCGTGTGACCCACACCCGTCTCACTGCACCCTGGCCACCTGCTCTTGGGTCCGTGTGACCCACACCCGTCTCACTGCACCCTGGCCACCTGCTCTTGGGTCCGTGTGACCCACACCCGTCTCACTGCACCCTGGCCCCCTGCTCTTGGGTCTGTGTGACCCACACCCGTCTCACTGCACCCTGGCCACCTGCTCTTGGGTCCGTGTGACCCACACCTGTCTCACTGCACCCTGGCCACCTGCTCTTGGGTCCGTGTGACCCACACCCGTCTCACTGCACCCTGGCCACCTGCTCTTGGGTCCATGTGACCCACGCTAACACACGTCACAGCTGGTCCGTAGCTTCACATCGGGGGCGGGGGGAGCTGAGGGAGCCCTCTGGTCCCCCAGCTCTGAACGAAGATAACACTACAATGTCAGACTTCACCCGAAAGCCGCCCTGGCCGTGGCCGTGACGCCCTGATATCAGGGGCACACGCCCCGCCTCCATCCCGCTGGCCCTGGGAGAGGTGCTCCTGCCGCCCTGGATGGCAGACCGCGGGGGGCCTGAACAAAACCCATCTCATGATTTCTAAACACAGAGGGGGCGGGGAAGGCGTCTCCCATCCAAGGGCACGAAGGACCCCAGGGAGCCCCCCTCTCATGCACCTGAAATCACGTCCTTTCCCAGAGAAAAGCGCGCTCTCCGTCCGCTTCTAATATGACAGAGAACTCCCTTCAGCAAACCCCTGCCACGTGCTTGCTGCCTCCCAGAGCGTTTCAACACTAAGACAGAGTTGATTTTGTGAAAGAGCCATATTGCCGACATCTTTTAAGTAGCTTTCATTTCCGTGAGAACCCGACGTTCTCTGGTTATTAATACTCATTTTCCAGATGGAAGCCTTTTTTTTCCCCCACATTTCTTGTACTGCCAACCTCAACACGGTTCTGTTTCGTTTAGAAAGCGGTTTTTGCTCCGGGAGACGGCGGGTGCTGCGGAGGAGAAAGGGTGGGCTGCGCTGACGAGCAGGTCCTTCCCCCGCGACACCGCGGCCCTTCGCAAAATGCGCGTCTGTCTGCGCGTACTCGGCTCTCCACGGTGGGCACGGCACGGCCCATGACCCCAAACACGAACCGCTCCGCCGGCCTTCCGTTAACGGCAGATCACTCAGTAAAGGCTATTCCTCGGTGGAGAACAGACGGTTTCCCCCTTAAGAAGCCTGGCAAAACAACTCCAGCCACGATGAACTCTGAAGAACGTCAGAATGGGAGAAGCAGGCCCTGGGGTGAGATTTGGTGGCAGGCACATTGTGGGTGTACCCGATCGGCAGCTGTGGCCGGGCGGTCCTCGTCATCTGCTGGCTTTGCGCGGTCGCCCTGATGGTCTGAGGCCGGCGTGACGGACAGGGTGTCCGCTCATTTATCAGGGCGTCTTCCCATATTTAACAGGGGGGTGCTCCCCGTTCCAGTGCTGTTGACACCGAGACCCTAGGGGGTGAGCAGGTCAGGCCCCCCGGACGCTTCCAGTGTTCAGAAAAGCACTGCACAACCACAGCCGCAGAGGTGAGGCAGGTGGGGGTGTGGGTGACAGGTGGACCTGACCGAGGGGGGCCGGGGGCTTGGGTGAGGCGGGGACAGTAATGCTCAGGCCACAGGACTCAGAGCGTGAAGCCCGAGAAAACGGGGAGAAACTCACAGACAAAGGGGGCAGCGTGTGCGGAGACCCCGCGTCAGAGGAGAGGTGGTCTCCGTGGGGGCGGGGGCTGAGCGGGGGCATGCGGGGGGACGCACAGCTCTCCGCAGGGCAGGTCCGGCACTTCGGGCTCGACCCCCACGGGGCTCAGGAAGGCGCCCCCTGTGGGTCTGGCCGGGAGGCGGCGGTCGGAGCGTCCCTCCAAACAGGGAGCCGGCGCTGGGCGGGGGGGCGGGGGGCGAGGGCACTTGCTGCGGTAGCTGCGGTGACAGCGTGCGGCCTGGCAGGGGAAACAGGTGCCCGGGGTCAGGGAGCTCGGAACAGACCCGAGAGGACGTGGGTTTCCTCAGACAGGTGCAGGTGGGGAGAAGAAGGCTCCCGCCGGGACGGCCCCTGGGTGCAGGGAGAGGACGAAGGCGGTTCCAGAAGGAGGCCGTGGGCTCAGGTCTGCAGGCTGAGGCAGGCTGAGTGCCTGGGGCCAGGGGGGCGCACACGGAGGCGCAGCCACTGCGTCCTGTCATCACGGCGAGTGGGTGCTTCAGCTGGGAACAGGGGCGCACAGAAGGGGGCTGGGGAGTGCATGAGCCCCTCTAGGGGCAGGGCTGAAGCTGGCCAGGGCCGTGCTGCTGCCTGAGCCGCTTGCTCTGCCTGAGACACCCCCCCACCCCCCCACCCACCGTGCTGCAGGCGCCTGCCCCAGTCTGCACCTGGGTCAGTCCCTCCCGCAGCCCCTCCTGCCCTGCCAGGCTCCCAACGGCCCCTCCGTGAACCCTTGTCCAGAGCACTTCCTCCCACAGTCAGCACAGCCGCGCAGCGTGGGCCTGGCGATCTGGTCCGCCCTCCAAATGGTTCCCTTCTGTTCCCTACTTGAAAGAGGGCGTCAGAGTCCTGAACCTCGCGCATTTCAGTCCAAGGACAAAGAGACACTGAACAAAGGACGGAGTAGAGCTGGGACAAAGGCCCTACAGGGAGAGTGATCGTGGTCAGCACATGCTGACCAGCCCGGCCACAGGCAGTGGAGGGGGGTGGGCAGAACGGCGTTCCCCGGCCGGGTGTGTGCAGCGCGCCGAGGTTGCCGGTGACCCGACCTTTCAGACACCCCTTCCCCTCTGCGTCGCCAGCACGGCTGTGGGCCGGACACTGTGCCCTCGCGTCTCCGCACGCAGCCTCCAGCCGCCCGTCGGAACCCAGCGCACCCCGACCCCGCGTTTCCATCCAAGCCTCGCTGTTCCTGTCCCCGACACCGTCAGCCGCTGGTCCCCAAGCCTGCTCACTCCCCCAGCGGTCTCCACACAGAGCACGCAAACTCCGCACAGACAGTGGGCCCAGCAAGGAAGGAAAATATTTTTTCTTAAATTTTTATAACAAAACCATATTGAAGAAAATGATGTCATTCGAGGACCTGCTGTAATTTCTAAGTGTTTTTCGCAAAATCACGGAGCTCTTTTCCAAAAAGCAGGCGCAGAATAGTGCAAAACAAGTTTACAGGCCAGTGTTGCCCCCCAGAAGCGCCTGATCGCACCCCGCGAAGGCCCCCTGGGCAGGGCCTCCCGCCTCGTGTTCACCTCCACCCAGTGCCCTCGGGGTTTGAAAAACCGAGCTCTGTAAACACACAGCTCCAAAATGATCGTTGGGGTCCGGAGAACTTCTCTGTGTTTTTAAAGTGTTATTTTCACGAAAGCAACTAGGCTAGGGTTGTTTGTCTAGTAGATTTCAGGTGTCAATGGAATGTCAAAATCCATGGCATCAGTAACTTTTCAGGAAAAAACCCTAGCATCTTAAATGCAGCATTTAGTGACTTGTGTCCAAGCGTTTATAACTTTCCAGCAACGTAACTATAAACACAAACAGCCCGACACAGCGTTACAGGACGCGGCTGGCGAGCCCAGGGGGCTCTGTGGCCTCAGGCCGTGACAGCCACAGGGCTCCGGGCAGCTCCTGGTGACCTTAAGCTCCTCGTCCACCCTGTGTCCCCGCTCCACCCCCGGCCGCGGTCCCGGGTCCTTTGCGTCGTGCTGCCCTCCCACATCCCCGCCCAGACCTGGGGGGACGGGAGGGCTTCTCACTGAGCTCACGGCTGTGCCAGCCCACGGGCACTGCCCCGACTGACCGGTTCCTGCTCTGTTCCCTGTCTCCCTCTCAGCCTGCGTCTCCGCGAGCCCCACACCCCCGACGCCCAGGGCGGCGATGGTGACGTGAAGGGCGGCTGAGGCAGGAGAAGCGGCTGCCACCACCCCTCGTCCTCAACCTGGGTCTGTTCGTGGTGCTTCTGCTGGAGCGGCCGAGGGTGCGCCCACAGCGCGAGTTTTGTCATGAAGCTTCACAGACACTTCCAGAGGACGGTCATTCTGCTGGCGACACTCTGCACGGTGACCATCGTCATTTCTGCTTACTGCCTGTACACTGGCTACGCCGACCCCTTGGAGGAGGCTGCCGAGGTGGACTGCGGGGACCTCCAGCACCCGCCACCCCGGCTGAGGGGTGTGGGGGCCAGGCCGCCCTCGGAGGCCCCCAGGACGGACCCCACCGTCCTGGTGTTCGTGGACAGCCAGTACTCCTCCCTGGGCCAGGACATCGTGACGATGCTGGAATCGGGCCGGTTCCAGTACCGCACGGAAATTGCTCCGGCGAAGGGGGATCTCCCGGCGCTCACAGAGAACAAGAAAGGCAAGTACGCGCTCATCATTTACGAGAACATCCTAAAGTACGCGGCCATGGACTCCTGGAGCCGGAGCCTCTTGGACAAGTACTGCGCGGAGTTCGGTGTGGGGGTCATAGGCTTCCACCGAGGCGGCGACAGGGGCCCGCCGCGCTCCCAGCTGCAGGGGCTCCCGCCGTCCCCACGCGGACCCCTGGCGGTGAGGGACGGCTGCGTCAACCCCCGCTCGCCCCTGCTCCGCCTGACCAAGGCCTCGGAGCTGGACAGGGGCCCCTTCCCGGGGGCCGACTGGACCGTGTTCCCGGCCGATCACGCAGCCTACCAGCCGGTGGTGCTGGCCAGAGGGAGTCCGCCGGGAAGCGCTCCCCCTCCGGCCACCCGAGGCGCCCTGCACGCCACGGTCATCCACGACCTGGGGCTGCGGGACGGCGTCCAGCGCGTGCTCTTCGGCAACAACTTGAACTTCTGGCTGCACAAGCTCCTCTTCTTCGACGCCGTGTCCTTCCTGACGGGGGAGAGGCTGGCCTTGTCCCTGGACAGGTATGTCCTGGTGGACATCGACGACATCTTCGTGGGGAAGGAGGGGACCCGCATGAACGCCGAGGATGTTCAGGTAAGACTCGGGCCCGTGAGCCTCGTGTTACCTCCCTCTCGGGAGGTGGGCCCCCCCGTTTCCCGGATGGCCGAGTTCAGGCGTGTCAGGGAGGTCCCCGCAGACCGGGCTCGGCGGCCCCCGTCTGTCAGCCCTGGAGGGACGAAGGAGAGAATGTGCCCCTCTCTGGGTGAAGAGAGACGCGGGCCGTCTCACGGGGTCGGTCCTGGCAGGGCCCTGGGACAGAGCCACAGAGCAGAGCCCTTTGCTTGCTCTCCGGAGACGGCCCGCCCTGGAGACCCGTGCCCGACCTAGGTCTTCACTCCACCTGAAAGCGAAGTCCAATGCACCGGCTGTTTCCCTTTATCTATGCGTTTGTTTAACTCCCTGGGGTGGCACCGGTCATAGGGTTGTACAGGGGTCAAGTGCACATTTCTGTGGTAGGTGATCTGCATGGTGCATTGCGTGCCCACCACCCACAGTCACACCTTCATCTCCGCACATTTGGTCCCCTCTACCCTTTACTGCTCCGCCCGCTTCCCGCTGGTCACCCCACACTGTTGTCTGCGGCCATGAGCTTTCGTTTGTGTCCTCTGTTCATTTCTCGCTTTCAGTTTTGAACCCCAGGTCCAGGTGAGATCAGGGGGTTCCTAGTGTTTTCTACCTGACTCGTTCCGCTCGGCGTGCTCTTCTCCAGCTCCCTCCACGCTGTTGCGAGAGGCAGGATTTCGCCTTTTCTGACGGCTGAGCGGTACTGTGCAGTGTGTCCACGCCACGTGTCCCTCACCCGGTCCTCCGCTGAAGGACACTCCGGCTGTCCCTCGTCTCGGCCACCATGCACCATGCTGCAGTGACCACAGGGGTGCACATGTCTTTGTGAACACGTGTTTTTGAGTTTTGGGGGTAGGCGCCCAGAAGCGGGGCTGCTGGCTCATGCGGTGACTCTAGCCCAAATTTTCAAGGAGCCCCCAGGCTGTCTCCCAGGGTGGCCGCCCAGCTTACAGTCCCCGGGGACCGCGCGCAGCCTGCCACCCCCCTCCTCTGGGCTCCCGCGTTTGCGTAGACTGGAAGCCCTTTCTAGTTCACCAAGCCAGTGTGCTGCTTCCCCTTGCCAGCGGCACAGCTGAACCTAACGTTCCTGCTGAAAAGTGCCGGGCGGCTGAAGTCAGGCCCTCCCGGGTCCAAATCGCAGCCCCGCCCCCTTCCAGCCGAGCTGTACAATCCGGCTAGAAAAAGTAACGGTCGCTTCCTAACACTGGAGTCAAGTTTGCTGTCGATCTGCTGCAGAGTGAAGACGCTGTGGCTCCTGAAACCTTTACTGGCACCAGAGGCCCATGTCGCAGTCTTCTGAAATCATGCTTCTGGCCCTGAGGTTCACCGCAGGGAGAAAACTCAAAAGGAGGAAAAGTCTGGTGCAGGCGTTCGGTCGAGTCTCAGAACCACCTGGAGACGCTCAGACCCCAGTGCAATCTGCCAGCGAGTCCGAATCGGAGGAAGTCGGAGCCGGAGGCTCTGGTGCTGCGGCTGGGGGCGGTCACACAGCCCCTGGGGGGAACGAGCTCAGGAAAGCCAGCGCCACCCCGGCGTGCAGGGCAGGGCGAGAGGGGGTGGGAAACACGCCCGTGGGCGCCGCGAATGGGTGGCAGCTGGCCTCACACCCCTGCCCCTGCTGGAGCGTGGGGTGGGGCTTCACTCACAGAGGTGGTGGGGGTTTGCTTTGTTTTCCTGTCTTGCCCACTCTGAGAACCTTCGGGAGAAGGACGAGGACGTGTGACATGCCTCACGAGAAGGTCAGAACACGGAGCCGAGAAGTGAAGGGCTCCCTCCTGCCCCGCCCGCCCCGGTCACCGCGCGGTTCAGTCACTGGGCCGGCGCCGTGGCTCCCGCTGAGCGCCGCTCAGAACAAGGGCTGTTGGGGACCCGCCCGCGCTCCTGGCCTGGCGTCGCTCCCCGTTTACCCGACATCCTTCCAGGATCTCAGTGGCAATGGTGTTCCCTCGCATCCTGCTCCCTTTCGTAGGAGTTTTGTAGGAGTTTTGCTACTTGACTTGAGTGCAGCCGTGCATGGGCCTTTCAGTTTCTCAGAAACTGCTCCCCCATGGTGGCCTTCTCCGAAAAATCCTGTGACAGCCTTGTGACGTTGTCCTACCCACACCCCCTTGATGCCTCCCCCACAAGGTGCTCCGTGTTCTAGTCCTAGCGTCTTGGAATCAAATCTCACTCCTAGAGCCTGGCCCGTTTTTAATTTACGAGTAGTTTCGGCAATTTCCCTCTGCATCGGCTTATGAAATACAGACTAAGATGCAAACGATGCGGTAAAACCTTTTCAAAGTTTTTCCTCATTCATCGACTCGATCAAGGCCCTCGTGTGTGCCAGTCCCTGGAAACCCCGGTTTGCACGGATCTGTCGGAATGCCCGCGTCTGGAGAGCCAGCCACTCGGCCACGGGGCCCACCCGCCCTTTGATGTGTTCCTCCCGGTTGGAGGAGGCATTTCTGCACGCGAGTCGCCTCTGCCCGCTGCACGGAGACCGCCCGGGAGCCAGCCACCCACCGGCCTGGCCCAGGGACAGAAAGGCCCGGTCAGGGTCGCCGTGAAGCCGCCCTTGCTCGTGAGGGCCGCACAGGGCGCGTTAAGACCTGAACTCCCAGTGTCAGGCCTTCCTCTGGCTCCACAGTGGGAGTGAGGGAGGGAGTGAGTTTGTAAATGCCACACTTTCATCAGCGCAGCCCAAGCTTCTTCCACTCTCAGTGCGTTTCTGGTGGCAGAGAAGTGGAGTCTAATTCCTACTGAAAAATGAATATTTGTGTGTGTTACACACACACACACACACTCCCCTCCCTACGAGGGAACTGCACAGACGTGCCCTGTGGGGACAGGGCTCCCGTCCTGACCCTGGTTCCCACCTGACCGCAGCCACCCAGAGCAAGCGCCTATTCAGTGGCCTAAGGACAAAAACTAACACTTAAAAGAGCTGAAAGAGAATAAACAATGGCACTTGTCCCAGCCCGAAAGTCACTTTGCGAGGTCTAACTCAGAGCTGCAGTCAAGCCTGGGACTGATCGCTGGGAGAGGCGCTGAGCGGGGTCCCACGTCACAGCGTGACCTGGTCCTGATGAGGGGGTTCGGTGAACGGTCACAAATAAACACCCCAGTATGACGGTCACAAGTTCTGTGAAGACAAAAATGAACCGGGAAAATGAAACGCAGGGGATTTACCGCAAAGGGCATGGTCCAAGGGGCCTCCCCAGGGAAATGATGTTGACAGACCTGAGAAGGGGAGAGGTGAGGAAGCGGCGAGACTGGACACCTGGAGGCGAGGACCCTCGAGGACGCTCCAGGAAGGGCAAGAGGGCAGTGGGCCAGAGTCCAGGAGGAGAAAGCAGGAGGGCGGGGGACGAGGGCTAGGGCAGGGGCCAGTGACGCAGGCCTGGGCACCTGCCCGTCGCCACTTCTCAGCACTCTCCGGTAGGTCTGGAGTTGGTACGCGGCTGATGAAGAAAATGCGAACCCTAAAAACTCTGGGGCGAGACGCTGTATTCTTGCCTGGGGCTGAATAACCCACACTCATCACGAAAACGTCTCCCCGGCTATGCTTGGCTCGCCCACGCCTCCTGCCAGCTCGCAAAGGACACCGCGGGCCAGCCTGGAATCTGGGGAGCAGAAGCATTACCAGGGTACCCCAAAGCGTGCCGCTCACGCGATGAGTCCTAACGCGATCCCACAGATAAAACGTGTGCGCTGTTGCTCACGGTTGTCTCTGCAGCTGGCTAATACTCACTCTGTTAAAGGATTACCGCAGTGTGACTGTTAACTGATGGGAGTCACACCATTTTATACTATGCATAAAGGAAAGCGACAACAAAAACATACTTCAATTGAAATATATTTCTTTAAAAAAAAAAGTTGGAACAAACCCAAAAATATCCGAAAGCTCCCATTTCGCTTGGTTCTCAAAGCTTGGTTTCTTTAAATTAGATGTTTTCTGCCTCCCTCTGAATCTTTTAATGCAAATGGTTTTTGCTTCGCAGAATGAAGCCTCAAACGCTGAGTGGGGTAGCACATAGATTCAGATTTGAAAAAATAAGTTTGGAAATAGCCCGATTTCCAAGTTGCATTATACTCATAATGCAACTCTCATCACTTAAAGTGAGTCCTACGCTCCCTGTGAACGGTTTCGTGAGCGTTTTCACACCTGCTGCAGAGTTGTTTACTGGAGAATAAGCAGAAGCATGTTCTCCTGCAGAAGCAGCTGCTTCGTCGCTACACGAACGTGTACTGCTACACAGAGCAGCACATGTGTCAGCCAGAAACGTGAGCCACGTAAAGGAGGAAGTGGTTACTGAGTGGGAGGATCCCCGCTCCATGCATTGTTCCGTGTCCCTTAGCAGAGCTGGTGAAGACCGGCGTGCCAGGCGGGAGCCCACGACATGTACATGGAAAAGGCAGCATTCAGAGCTGCAGTTTAGTCAGAAATGGAGTGGCTCTGACTGACTGTCTGGCTCTGATTCATTCACCGAAGGAGCCAAACACGGGCATACACATCGGTACACACAGATAAGAACAGGGCAGAACTCCATCAGGACATTAACCTATCCCGATTTTAACTTTTTAATGAGAAAAGACGTTCTTTAAAAAATGATCACTGATGCACGGAATTGTACCTGACCCTGCGAAATACAGACAGTGTTTTAGGACTCAGAGAAAGAGGCGCCCTTTTGCGGTAACCGAGCATCCTGACGGTGGCGCCTGTGTCCTCAGGTTCCGGATGCGGGAGGCCAGCGGCCGGCACCCCTCGGGGGGCTGAGGACGTCCCCCCTCTGGGCCCAGCGTCTCACAGAGGGGCTCTGCCTGCCGGGCCCCGCGTGGCCTCTGGCCCTGGCCCCTGACTTAGACCTGAGACGCTGTCACAGCGTGCCAGGCTGCACACGGAGAAGGCGGCACAGCGGTTTATACCACGCTTGTGCTATTTTGTCAGTAGCAAGAGTAGACTTTCTGCTGAGAGTCACGGTGAATAAAATCGCTCCAGGAGTGGACGCGCTCAGCGTAAGGGACAGGGTCTCGGCGCTGCCGGGTGCCCGCGCTTCTTGCACAGACGCCTGTTTGAAAACACAGACGCGATGGGCGAACAGACGGCACTGTTCCCGCAGACACCCCGAAATCCGGCTCACGGGGTCCGTGTAAAAGACAATGGACATCACTGCTTGTCTGGAGCACACAAAAATGTTACCGAGAAGTAGTCCCCCCTCCCCCACACACGGGCACAGCATTCGCGCCTGCCGTGCGTTTCTGTGCCGCTTCCACGGGCTCAGTGCCTGCGTCTGGAACGTCGGGTGAGTGTGTCGAAGCCTGACGCACCGTGCAGGAGCAGGAACGGCTCCCTACTTGAGTCCCTTACTCAGAGTGAGTAAGAGGCTAGCTCACAGGGGCTTTATTTGGGTTCCAAGGCCTAACTAAGAACAGGACAGGTTTGTTCGGTTTTGTCCCCACCAAATACTGTAAGTGCACGTTTTAAAAAGTAATCGAGAGTTGCAAAGCAAAGTTCAAGTTGAGTTTGGGGATTCTAGTTTCAGAGACACAAAAAGGAAAAATGTCCAACCCACTGTTTTAAGTTAAAGCGTTGAACTCCCCAGAAATGATTGTGTGTTCTCCACCTTGGTGACGGGAGCAGAGAGAGGGAAAGAAGAAACATAAGAATGGGAATTTAAGTAACAATGGGAAAAGGAGAACCTTGTTAAATACTGCTCACAGCTTCCAGAACACTTTATAGGATACAAGGGTTAACACTAACTATGAATCGCTTTACGTGTCTGACCTGTGGTTCCGTGTTTGTTTGTTGATCTGCTTTTTAATGAAATGGCAAGACTGAACAATTGGGAAGTCTTGAGATTTGAAGACCAGAGATGTATCTGAGAACTAAGCCCCTGCTTCTCACTGTCCCTCCCGAGGCTCCACTTGTGGAGGGTCCCCTCCCTTAGACAGCGGGGCGCCTGTGTCCTGAGGGGAAGCGATGTACTTTGTGGGCTACCTGCTAGTGCCTTTGATAAGTGCAGACCGAACGTTTCACCTCCCTTCCCACGTCTGGCCGATTACTGCAAGCCGAAGGCTAAGTCTGAGGATGCTTTTTGTAATCTCGGATTCTCACTTGCATGAAAGAGGATGTTTGTCCTTTGAAGGCAGAAGGGAGAGATCTTTGAGAGCTTCCCCATGGCCCCTTTACCTGAGACGTTTCTAAAAATTATGTGTTGCAGGCTCTGCTTGACACTCAGAACCTTCTTCGGGCACAAATCACCAATTTTACGTTCAACCTGGGCTTTTCGGGAAAATTTTACCACACAGGTAAGAAGAGGGGACTGAGGTCCCCACCAAGGCCTCCCTGACCACCCCCTACCCCTGCACCCCCACCCACCCCCCTCACTCCCGCTGCCTGTCCCCGACCTGTCTGTCTTCCCACCCTTCAGTTCCACGGAGCCTGCTATTTTTAACCTCCACAAAACGCCAGTGGTTTGAAACCTCACCCACCATGGCTTTATCTGACAGATCTCCTTTTCTATCCAACGGCAACCTACATGGATACAAGTGCCCGAGTAGTAAGTGTGCTCAGTGAACGTTCACAGAGTGTGCACAGCGTGTGACCAGCGTGCCCATCGCGAAAGGGAAGGCCGCCCGGCCCCCGCCCCGCTCTGGGCCGCGCGTCCTGCAGAGAAAGCCCCGCTCGCCCAGCAGTGCGGGGTGTGAGAGGGGATGCACGGGTGGGCTCTCCTCTGGCCGGCTGGTTTGCTCAGCGTGGCTCTGGGCTCACAGACACCACTGTGTGTGGCCGTGGCCCTTTCACCTCCGTGCTCTGTGCCGCCGTTGCTCGACTACACCAGGCCGTCTCTGGTGTGCTCCTCCCCGGCCCAACAGCTGGGCTGTTGCCCTTCTCCGGCTGGTGTTCAACAGTCGCGTCAAGAGCGACTCTGTGCCTGTCCTTCCGATGATGACAGTATTCTTCTCTGCCGGTCCCCAACCGGGAGTAGAACTTACGATCAGCTCGGAGAGAAAAGGCCGGTGGTCTCCAGATGCCCATGCCCACGGGCTGTCCCCCCGCCTGCGAGGCTTCTGCCGCCCGGCGTCCTCTCCAGGGTCCCACACTGTCTGTCTGTCTGGGTAGCGTCGGCGTTCCAGCGGGCGAGCGGAGGTGCCATACGGCGGCTTCAGCGCACACTTCTCTGAAGAATGGTGACACTGAGCGTCCCTCATGTTACTGGCTGTTTGGATACCCTGTTTCGTGAGCTACATGGGGGTTTTCCTGTCGGGTTGTCTGCGTGCACTAGTGATTTCTAGAGATTCTGTGTACGTTCTCAGTGAGTCCTTACTCAGTGATTCGTGCTGCTGATCCTCCCTCCTACTGGGGCTTGTCTTGTCACGCTCTCTCCCGGCGTGGGTGCCTCCCACAGCACTCGGGACGACTGTCCTCTCTCTGAGCCAGGGAACAGAGGACATGGGGGGAAGCTAAGGCCAAGGCGTGAGGGTGTCATCATCTGCGTGTGACACAAGAGCTTCCACAGACAGGTGGCCGGTGCGGTCCAAAACCAGTCCAACCACAGTTCAGTGACTGGGGACACTTTATTTACACCTATAAAACGGACTACTCTGAATCTTTCCACATTGGATACTGTAAAGCTTCATTGAATTACGTTGTCTTCCTTTCTGGACAAGTAATTCCTTCTTCTGCTAAAACCTCTCTGTTATTCAGGCTGGAAGGGAAGGGCTGAAACAGCTGTGCTGTCATCGTTGAGACTTTACCGCAGGGCAGAATTCCGTCGTGTCTGACTCAGTTCAGTCTGTGAAGGGGGCCGTGCCTTTCGTGAGAAACAACGACAAAGGAAATTAGATCCGAGCTCGCGTTGGTGGGCCGCACCGCACGCCAGGTGCTCGGGGAGTACTTGTCCTGTGCGTCCTCACTGACTCCTAGGAGTTACACACCCTGTTACTTCGATTTCCAGATGAGGTCACGTAAACTTAGAGAGGCCCAAGGTCATACGGCTCGCTCAGTGTCAAAAAACGGTTTGAACTTTGGGCCGTCAGAGCCCAAGTCTTATGCACTAGAAAAGCTTGGTAATTAAAAGCCGAGGTCAGGGAAGCCGCATGGTAGAAGGTTCTTACTGCTCGTAGGTTCTTCAGGTGTGTGTGTTACCCCAAGTCACTGAGAGCCAACGGTATTTGTACATTCTATCTACAGCTCAGATTTAATTAACAAGGTGAAGAGCATCATCGTAGTAGTGAATGCTGATGTGCTTTCTGAACCACACGTGGTCACTGAGTGCCGGTGCAGGGCCCTGAGCGTGGAGTTGCTGAAGCTGGTTACAGTGCAGCCCTGTCCCGATGTCCTCGAGGGCGCGGGACACAGGGCTGCGCCTGCGCAGACATCGACGTCCGTCCTGGCCTGTGGATGGAGTTGGCGGCGCCCCGAGCCTCCGAGGGCGGCCGTGGGGACGCACCGAGCGCCGTGCTTGGCGGACGGTGGAGCCCCAGCTCCTCGCAGCCGCCCTCTGCGTCCCTCCTCTCCCTTCCCCGGTGATGACTCCCACTTGTCCCCCTCCGCCTCCTCCTCCCGCCTCAGTCTCCACTCGGTAGCTTCTTCTCACACTCGGGGGTGGCCCAGGTAGGGGGTGGGATCACTTTGTCGTGACCGTTGTGTCACCACCCCGTCCTGCGACCTGCGGTTGGAGCTGCGCCACACGCGCCCTGACTCCCGTCCCTCGGTCACGTCCCCCACGGCCCCCACTCTCTCCAAACGACAAGTCACACAGATGCTAAACGGCAACAGCTCTGCGGTCCTGGGAAGTGGCGCTGCGCCCCCCAGTGCGCGGCGATCCATGTCTCTGGCTCAGAAAAGCTCTTCGGAGAATTCTGTCGCCATCTCTGGCTGTTCCCCAAGTAACAGGGTTTCGGTGCCGCATTGCACGTGCAAAGTCACATGTATTCCTAAGACCGCGTAAACGGCGTCTTCCAAATATGGATCTAGGCGTGCACGGTTACGCAGGTGATGGATGGACGGGTGGGGGCTGGGGGTGGCGCAGACTCCGTGCAACCGGAAGTAATTCCACAATCGCCCCTCCCCCCGCAGGGACGGCGGAGGAGGACGAGGGCGACGACCGCCTGCTGCGGTCCGCGGCCGAGTTCTGGTGGTTCCCGCACATGTGGAGCCACATGCAGCCCCACCTCTTCCAGAACGAGTCCTCCCTGGTGGAGCAGATGACGCTCAACAAGGAGTTCGCCTTGGTAAGTGCCTCCCTGTGGCCGCGACAGTGAGCTCGCCTGCGCTGGGCCCCGCGGAGGCTTTGCCACGCGGGCGCCTTTGAAGCGGGTGCCCCCGTGTGGTCGTCGGGACGACCGGGTCTTGCCGCCTCTCAGTCGGCTCTGGGCGCTCCTCGCTGTGGCTGACGCTGAGCCCCCAGTGCCAGGGGAACTTGGCCAGGAGCCCACCCCGTGGCCGTGGGGTCAGAGCTCGTGCAGCGCGGCCCCTGAAAGGCCGGATGTGCCCGGACCTCACGCCAAAGCGCGCCGCTGTCACGGCCACGGTTCCGAGAGGCTCGCGCGTAGGGCGTGGCCGGGAAACCGGTCCCGTGGAGGTTGGCGTCGGGCGCTCCGGATGAGGAGCAGACTCGGGCGTCAGGAACACTGGAACGGGAGGAGGCCGAGGGCAGAGCGGGTCGGACACCCGCCTGTGGCCCGAGGCCTGAGGGCCCCACGGGGAAGGCGGCGGGCGTCGGAGGAAACCTTGTCACAGACACTGCGGGCGTGGGGGGCGCGGACGGGCTTCTGATCCGGGGCGGGGACATGCGTGGGCGCGACGGGCACACGGGGGCGCGCTGGTGGTCAACGGAGACAGCGAGGGTGGGCCGCGACGGACGGGCCGCCGGGCTCGCGCAGCGCAGAGAGGGGCTTTCTCTCCGTTCCTGTGAATTCCCGAGTGGCACACGCCCGCGGAGAGAGTCCCGACAGGCGGCTGCTGTGCGCCCAGCCCGCCCCCTCCGGGGCGGGGAGCGCGGAGCGGGTGGGGGCGGGGCCCGGAGCGCACTCGGTGCGTCTCAGGACCGCAGCTGACCCGAGCGCTCAGCGTGTGCTTGCAGCATGAACGACCAAGGCGGAAAGTCCTACCAAAGATAAATTCGAATGCACTGTTTTTACTCTAGCGATTTTCCTCGTTTGCAAACCCCAAACCGACACGGCAATGCTCCTAGGTTACGCTGCTCATAAATGCAAAACCATCGCCTGGTGTTTCTGGGCAAACCCTTCTCCCTGCAGACTTGGCCCTGTGTGCAGAGTAAAGCACGTGACAGCGGGCATTTTGGGTGTGATTTTGAAAAATTGAATTGTAACGGCCCCCTTGACAGACAGCCTGTTTTACTGCAGAGATGAAGGCCTGACTGCGGCACTGGAGATGGCGCAGGTGAGGGCCTGCTGCTCGGTTCCGAGGCTTCCGCCCCACCCCGCAGAGCCAGAGCCCGGGAGATGCCCTGTCTCTGCGCACCCCCGCCCTGACCCCTCTGCAGTCTAAGGCGGCACGGGCAGACGGGGGTTGGGAGTCTGTGGAAACGAGAGAGAAGCTGCAGCTCCCTGCGCGGCCACCTGGCCGGGGGACTGTCACTGAGACCCAGCAGGATGCAAGGAAGCACCGACGCCCACGGCTGGGGGAAAGTGGCCGACGTAAACCGCCACAGCCCAACATATGGGGAGCTAACACCTTACCAAACACACACAAGGACAGGCTGGAATGCATCGGTGGGTCGGGCTTTCCCGTGAGGGTCTAGAAGATGGAATACGTGGCAGGCAGCCTAGGGAGCCGTCCTTGTCTTTCGGCGTCAGCCTGCTCCCCACAGGAGCCACACGGCTCCCAGGGCACGCTGGCATTGGCCTTCTGCCCAAAACTCGAGAACGGCTTTGGACAGAACGCTCCCTGCTGACACTCCGGACACGTGTGGCCATGTTTGCGACGTCCCGTGAGGCCGAGAGGCGCCTGAATACACAGCAGGTAGGAGTGGGCACAGGACGCCACACGTCCTAAAGAGAGACCAACGTCCTCTGGACGCGGCCGGCGGCCACCGTCCGCCTTCACGGCTCCGAGACGACCGATCCCGGAGACGGGAACCGCAGACAGCGTGGGGGAGAGGAGGGCCTGTGGCTTCTCCCCGAATCTGTGCAGAGGGAACGGAGCGTGTGGAGGAGAGAACAGCACACAGAAGGCACCAGTGGGAGTGACCCGAGAAGCCCAGAGGGAGGGTTCTGTCTGTGGTGGTTTGGTCACCTTCGAACCCGAGCGGCTCACCCCGGTGGGCGTGAAGACATAATACTCACTGTTGCGGCACCCTGAAAACACGGCGCCTGGAGCAGCAGTGCTGGCCCAGTGTTTGGGTGATTGAATGAACAGACGCCAGTGCTGTGTTTACACCTAAAACAAGCGGAAGCGCTTGGAAGTGCAGCCAGCACAGACAGACGTGTGCAGCAGTCCTGTGCGGTTTTAGGAGTTCCCCACTGAAAAGCATCACGAGTGGAAAGAGAGATTCAAAACCGAACTTTGGTCCTTGCGGACCTCCTGACTCCGGGGCCAAGGAGAAGACGCGGCTTAGAAGTGCAGTTCCCATTCCCAACCTCAGGTGGACAGCCCGCATTCGGTCCTGCAGCAGCGGAGAGCCGGATGCAGGAGCTGCAGGCGGAGACCGGGTGTGCTCTTCAGCGTGCAGGCCGATGCGGGACTGGTCCCTTGTCCCCTCGGGGGAGCGCAGACCTGAGGGAGACTGACGCAGGACCCACGCCTCCCGAGCCAGGCAGACAGCACAGAAGCGCGTGGGGCACGGGGCCGGGATGAGCGGGCAGCAGATGCTCCGCGGGCAGCCGCCGGCTGGTGCCGTGCCACTGTGGCGGCTGCGTTCCGCATCATGGAGCCGCCCCCCAGGGTTTGCCTCGGCTCCTGAGGGCTCAGAGTGGCCGGTGAGAGGGGCAGAAACCCTCCACTCTAAAGGCCTACGTTGCATTGGGACCGCGTTCGGTTCACGTGAGCTCGACGCGTTCCTAAGCACCTGCGAATGCTCTTCCTTCCCGTTCAGGTGTCAGGGCGACAAAGCTAAGTCTCAGCGGGGACTGGAACAGTTGAGGGTCTCCGTGTTCTTTGTACTCTGCGTTACTTCTCGAGCTCCTCCCTGAGTTGGAGGTCTGTGCTCTCTCCGACCGGGGGGAAGAACACGGGAACTTGGAGACACCGGTGGCACCTCGTGACCATCAAGGGCACCACTGCAGAAGGAGGACCAGAAACCAGGGTCTCTCGCATGGATGCCCCCGCCCCCGCCCAGCTTCGTCCTGGGCTGCCCACCTGTTCACAAGGGGAAGGCGGGACTCTCCTCTACCTGGTACACACGGGGGACCTGGGAACTGGGGCTGTTCCCGGGGTCCCTGAAGGCCCCCCAGCGGGCAGAGCGTCGAGCGCTGGGCCAGGAGACAAACCAGAGTGTGGGGAGCTGGCCGCGGTCGCACGCCCTTTGTCAGCACAGACACAGCGGCCGCTTTAGGTCGATGGAGACCGTCCCAGCCATGGACTCCTGGGCAGAGTGCGGACGCCTGGCCTGGAGGGCATTTCCACTCGGGGCGCGGCCTGCTTCCCTCCCTGTCCCCCTGTCCCCCCCCAGAGGCTGGGAAGTACGAGGGGAACGTGCAGGTCTCCGGGGGGGGGGGGCTGGAAGAACAACAGGCAGCAGCGGACTGTGTGGGAGCCGGGGCTGTTCTTGCAAGACTGGGGGTCGTGGGCCAAATTCAACATTCGGGCCAGGGCCTGGGGTTGCAGGCAGGTCAATACCCGCGCAGCTGAGAGGAGCGAGACGAAGCTGTCACCCCCTTCCCTGGCCTTCTCTGCCGCCTGCTGCAGCCAAGGCCGTGCTGGTGCCGCTCGGGCAAACCCTGGCGACCCTGGGCCACAAAACGCGGCTGCGTCCGCCTGACGGGGGTCCCAGGTCCGCTCGGATTTAGCCTTGAGAGCGCCCTCTGATGGCGCATCGAGGAACGTCAGGCAAACCCTCCGAGTACACTTGCCTTTGCTGCGGACAGCCATCCAGAAACGCAGCTGCAGTTCGGGGGTCCAAAAATGTTTTCATTTATCTAACACAGGCTGATTCAGGGATCGGACGGAAATGTCAATGGGATGTCTTTGGAAGGTACCATTTCTGAAGCGAGGACTAAGGGCAACGTTCATTATCGACCACATTTTGAAATGTCTACTGTACAGCTTTAAAAAATGGACAAAATTCTATTAGAAAAGTGAGACAATGCATTCCTCCTGGACCTCAGCAAACCACATGTATGCATGCTCAGTGGAAGAATCGGATGCAGCTCTGGAGAACCACCGCGGTTGCGCCTTTAACGAGACGTCAGCAGACACTGTATCCCGGACTCCGCAGAGTCAGCGACTCTGAGCGTTGCGATCGACGAGGCCGCTAAGGATCAGTGCCGGTGGGGCCCCCTGCAGTCTCGCCTACGACTGCACTTTTTGAAAGCGTTGTCATTATTCTTCCAAATAGTGTCCTTTCTCGCCCCCCTTTCCACGTTCAGCAGAACCTGATCGTTTACATTAGCTGAAATGCCTATTGCCAATTATGCAACTTTTTAGTTTAGTGAGCACATTAACTTTTCTAATGTGGAAATAAAGATTATGGCATCAAATGTAATTTAAAATATATTGAAAGACTTGCTGGCTTGGGGAATGGATGGTAATTGTTTAATGAGTTTGCTCGCCAGCCAGAGGAGGAGTGGATTCTGTTGTTACCCCAGTGAAGCACTTTACAAGAAGGCACATCCGACGTTCATTTTATTGATATCGGGAACAAAGTATAATTCTAGGGATCCCGGTGGAAACACAGTTCGATCAGGGAGCAGGGAA
The DNA here is from genome assembly GCA_028533065.1 of Trachops cirrhosus. NCBI lineage: Eukaryota > Metazoa > Chordata > Mammalia > Chiroptera > Phyllostomidae > Trachops > Trachops cirrhosus. The sequence goes on from CM052545.1 coordinate 1,508,893, forward strand.
GGCGCCGGGCCGCGGGGGAAGGAAGGACCGCCCTGGGCGGCGTCCACAGTGGGGTGGCCTGGGCGGCGCAGTCAGTGCGTGCTTCGTGCAGAGGGTGGCCGAGAGACCGCAGCGTGGCCGTCCAGGCGCCCCCTGCCCGGAGGGCACGCAGCAGCAAGACACAGGGCAGTGTCGACTTCTCCTCCCCTTCGGGAGCAGGGAACTTCCACTGGAATTGGCGCTACGCACACACAGATTGCTGGTCCGTAATGCTCCCCATCTGTTTGCAGAAAGACTGGGAATTCGAGCCCCTGCCTGAGCCGTTTAAAGTCTTCTCACCTCCCAGGGACCCCAAAGGGCCACGGGGAACTCATCCCTTCAGACTCCAACACTGAACCTGCCAATTATTCCACTGTGTCTTCAGGTCATTTCATTTCCAATCGTTTTGCTACAGCATGAGAAATTAAATCTTCACAAATTCTTTTTTTTGTTTGTGTACATTTCGACAAACTCCTTCATGTGTTTATGGAGAAACTATAGCAATTCAAGAAACGTCAGCCTGGCCAGTGGGAAGTACAAGAGTCCACATCCTGCCCTCGAGTGTCCTCACGAAAGCGCGCCCTTCCGCGCGTGCTCCCTACGAGACACTCCACAGGGATGCGCCCGCATCGGGAGGGGCCTCTGAGAGCAGAGACGCAGGCTCTGCTAAGTGGGAGCTCACTCGAAACGAACTGCGTACTCAGGAAGGCTGGAAGAAATTGTCCCTGTCCCCCAAGTAACTCTTCCTCAGGGATCCAAGTGAAACGGAGGATACAGACACACACACCAGCTTCTGTAACTCTTCTCGGCATTGCTGCTACCCCGCGAGCCGAACCTTTGTTGCTGGACTTTCTTGATGCCCTTGGCTTACGAAACCCTGCTGGAGTTCTTCACGCAGCTCGGTGGTTCTTGGGTGAAGGGGGTCTGAGGCGTCAAGAAGGTTGTAGGGACGCCACCGTTACAGCCGCATCGGGCTTAGGGCTCCCCGAGGGCGGTCTCGCCCGCTGCTCTCTGCACGTCACCAAGTACTTCGTCCAGAGGAAGCACACTGTTCAGTGAGGTTCTCTTTGATGGGATCGACGGTGGTGTGTCTCCTTTTAGAAACGTCTGCTCTCAAATGAGGACTCTTCAGTTTTTCCAGCGGTGGAAGTGATGGCAGAAGAATTCTTAATTTAGTCGTTTCCTTGTTTTATCTGCTGCTGTTTCGATAAAAGAGCGGGTAATGCTGGTGGGATGAGAGGCATGACAAGGCACTCTCCCAGCAGTGCCTCTCGCCCCCCACGCCCGGGAGAGCATCAGTGCTGCGGCCTCCCCCCGGCACCGGGGACCGGGACCCCGGGAAGCGTGCCCGACCCACACTCTCCCCACCAGGACGCCTGGGGCTGGGCTGTGCCGTGATGCCGTCTGACTGCCGTCGGATAGGGGAAAACAAAATTCTTCCATGAGGACGCATCTTCTCCAGGCCTCAGCGGCCACAGGCTGGGCAGGCCGCACTTCTGCTCTCCGGGCCCCCGTGATGCCCTTCGAGTCCCTCGGGTCTCGTCAGCACCTTCATCCAAAGACGTCGCTGCTGTGGCAGCTGTAGCCATTGTCTGTTAATCTGAACGCTGGGACAAAGGCCACTTGCCTGGGGTTCTGTCCCACAGGAGTCTCACCGACAAGGGAAGCTCACCTCAGCGGGGGGGCCCAGGGCTTTTATTGGGGTTTCAGGGCTTTTATTGTGGCTGACGGGATCACGGGCCACGTGACTCCATCCTGGGCGCCCGGCGGTCTGGCAGGTCCTGCCGGGCTCAAAGCCCCTGCTCTCTGTGCCACGCCCACCTCCCCCAGTGGCCCAGCCCTGTCTGGGGCCAGGCTGTCAGCACAAACTCAGACGGGCCCTCAGGGACCCACCAGGAGTGACACAGACAGTCCCGTTACGTGGGGGATCCCGCGGTGGAGGGCGCAGCCCCCAGCGATGGGCTGAGGAAGACCAGCCACGTTCTCTGCTGTGCAGCTGCTGCCAGAGGGGAGGGCTTTCCACTCCTTAGACCTGGTCCGGGAAACTCGACACAGCCGTCACGGCCGCTCACCGCAGGCCCGCAGGCAGGGAGACCCACACCAGGAAACACGAGAAAAAAGTGCCAGGGCCAAGCCCGTAAATCGTAGCCAAATTTATGCAAATATGCCACTCCCTTTTTAGGAGGTCATCACTTCCTTGAATGTATAGGAGGAAAATCCAACGAGTTAGTTTAAGATTAGATCACAGTTAAGATAGTGCATTTACTTTGAGCATCCGAATATAGCAGCACTTCTGAAACCACACAGATTACGTCAAAGAAACAGGAAATTTTAAAGCCGAACCTTAATGACTAGTTGCTCAATCCATTTATTTCACAACTGAAAAGAAGTCAGATTCCTATACGAAGGCCATCATTTCTTTCTAGATCTTCCATTCCGAACCACACCAAAGCACTGTCTTTCACCGCAGGAATGTTCTTCTACATTCGCTACCAAACCCGAACTCCCTCACCCACCGACAGGCCCACCGACATGCCCCAACATGCCCCAACACGCCCCAACACGCCTGGCTCTGACTCCAGAGGTGGCATTTACATGCCAGATGCACAGCACAGCACACAAGTGAAAGATGCGGCTCAAATGCGTCCCAGTTCTTTAGTGTTAGGAGCTTCTAGAAAGAAAAAGCGTGTTCTCATTGGTTCCCCAATAGTTGGGAATATTCCAAAATGGGGGAGCCGTCTGCACCGTGCGGGACCCCTCCTCCTGCCCGGCGCTCTGGAACACAGCGCGGACCCTCCCCCGCCATCGCCACACCTCGGGCCACCCCGGCCGGCTGGCGGCACAGCCCCCCTGTCTCTGAGGGTCTCGCCCCTGCCTCTTCCTGTGCCTTCCATTCGCGGCCCGCCTGTGACTGCTGTCCCGTTCCCCGGAACTCCTGAGGCGGCGACTCCTGTTCTCCAGTCCAGTCCCTTCCCCCCCTCCCCACCCCCAATTCTTAGGGCGACTTAGAAGAAAAAGCCACTGCCTTTTCTAACACAGAGAACGTGTTGGTAAACGATTTTTAGTCGAAAAAGATTGCTTTGGTTTGCATTTTTTTAAACCCAAACCCAGTAATAAAGAAAAAGATCAGTGAGCTATTTCAGTTTAACTTTCAGTGAAATTACAAATGGCATCATAATGGCATAAATGTGGTGATTTCCACAAAGATGCAAATGAAGAACAGGCGACTTTGGCCGTCACCCTTGGGAAACACAGGACGGCCCCTGTGCCGTGGCGACCGGCACCGTCTTCCTCAGGGCGGGGAGGCCGCCCCGCCCGCCAGCAGCCGCCCCTCCCGGTCGGCGGCCCGAGTTTAAACGAGGACCATTCCCTCCGGGGTGGGTGCGCGCACAGTGCGCAGGGCACAGCAGAGTCGGGGAGGGTGCCGCCGTGGACGGGCGGAGGGTGGACAGGGTGCGTTTGGCTCTGCAGGCGGGCCACCGCAGGCAGGGGCCTGGCAGGTACCTGGGCGATGACGATGGCCGGCGACCCGTCTCCTTCTGCGTCCCGGGCCCCCGCGCGCTGCCTCACCCGTTGGGGTCCAGGTGGTGACTAAGCCGCCGGCCTCCCTCCTTTCCGCGCACCCGCTGGCAGCACATCTCGACAATGCCAGGCAGTGAGCAGGCTGCCTGGGTCTCTCTACGTGAACTCGCTCTGCGGCGTCGGGAAGAGCCGGAATAACCCACAGGAAGCAACGTGGGCAGAGCTGCTGAAGACTACGAAGCAGCTGACAGACAAAGACCGAAAAATAAAAGGTCATTCAGGGGGAAATGCTCGCCTCCTGCCGAAGCCCTGGGCGGTCTTTTCACAAAGTCACGTTTCACCTTCCCCTTCCATGCCAGAGAGACGGTACCGGGGTTACTGGTCCGTCTCAAATGAAGAACGCTCATTATCCAGAGTCGCCCCAAGTCCCCTCTCAAAGAATCCAGATGTCACATAAATGCATTTTTGGAGTTCACAGGACCAACAGAATAGAAGAAAGGTGTGTGTTTTCTAACTGGGTGTTTTTTATGTACGAAAGGTTGGCCCCAAGTCAACTCAGTGTCCAGATGGTTGGCTCTGTAGTACCTTCTGCGCTCACTCTACCCAGGGCTTTGACTTCGCAGAAAAGTGCTCTGTGACGTGTCACCGAGGCAGGGGACGCGGTCTGTCACGAGCCCACATGCCGAGGGACCCACAGAAGGAGGCAGGGCTGACGGGAACGGGGCGCAGGCAGATCGGCCCGCTGTGCCGGGTGCAGCTGTGTCAGGCGTGCCCCGACCCTCCAGCAAACGCCGGCTGTGTTTGGGGGGGCGTGTCGGTGTCCTCACGAGTGTCTGTCATAGACCCTGTTGAAACTGGGCGTAGGACACCAGGGGCTGTGACAGGGGCACGGGCTGCAGGCTCTCACAGGGGACTCAGTGACGTCCCTGGGCCCGTCCCACCACCTCCTCCCCACACACCCGTCAACAGTGGACAGGCGAACCGCCACCCGGCTTCACGAAGTCTAGACGCCCTAACACTTGTTAGGTAACGGTGGACTTACACAAAGGTATTAGCGTTTGTGTGAACACCGGGTGTAAAACGGGGACCCAGACAAGTTCCCCACCTGCTAACGGGCGTTCGCTTGGCCGCAGGAGCACGGCATTCCCACGGACGCCGGCTACGCGGTGGCCCCACACCACTCGGGCGTCTACCCGGTGCACGGCCAGCTGTACGCGGCCTGGAAGAAGGTCTGGGGCATCAGGACCACCAGCACGGAGGAGTACCCGCACCTGAAGCCGGCGAGGAACCGCAGGGGCTTCATCCACAGGAACATCATGGTGAGTGGGCTCTGGGGGGCGCGTCCCTCCCCCGTGGGCAGCTGCGCGGGGAGCTGGCTGCCAGGAAGGTGTTTGGCATGTCTGAGCGCGGGCTGCCTGATTAAAGTCACGTCCTGTCCCTCCTCCCGCGAGTGTCATGTGGACCAGCCTCCTCACTGACACAGCCGCCGTGGAAGGGCCAAGGGGACACCCGACTTACGGGCAGTGCAGAAGCATCGCCCCGCAGGAGGGCCCGAGCACGTAAACCCGCAGTGACCCTCCGCACCGGACCACCGTGCGCCTCTGCACAAGCCCAGCTGTGCTCCTCACCGGGCCACTTCCTGCCGAAACACTCGGCCAGACAGCCCCAGGCGGCGTGCGAAGCCCCGAGCCCCACAATGGGTCACGGCACAGAGCACACGCGAGGGACGTGACGACATCGCTCGGGGTCATGACCCCGTTCCCTCCAGAGTCCCTCCGTTGTGTGGTTCTGTTCTGTTTTTTCCCACACTGGTGACAAACGTAGGTCGTCAAGATATGTCATCGCCCAGTACTATGTGAGACTTCCCAAAGCAAGCAATCACATTTTGATTTGTTTTTCCCCCCAAAATGCAGCTGTGTCCTGGCCTCTGTGGCCCCTTCCCCAGGAAGGACCCCCGACGCCTTCCAGCTGCTCCTCTCTGTCCAGATCCGCATGGCACCTCATTCACAGCCAGGCACCTGGGTGGAGGGCAGGGACCCTGACTCAGGCCCGCACGCACCTCCCTCTCCTTGGAGGTCATGTGACATGTCTTCTAAGTCCGCCAGGACCGGGAAACCCCCGACCAGAGTCTTGGGGCTCCTGCGCCCAGACAGGGTCACCCGGGCAGCATTCACGCCCACTCAGTGAGAGCTGCTGGACGCCAGGACTGGCCGCCCTCCCCCGGGGGCGAGCTGTGCTCTGGAGACCTCGGAGCAGGCAGACCACAGGCCCGGCGAGCCCTGACTCTTTCTCAGGGAGATGCCCCTCGGTAGAGACCCCCGTTCACCCTGCAGGCAGCCTCCGGAAGCTCCCAGACGCACTTGTGGGCAGTTGCTCCGGGTTCGGGCCTTGGGTGGAGGATCCTGGCGTCGGGTCCCACTGGCCAAGGGTCTTGTTGACGGTGGCCTTCATCACCTTCTCCCAGGGACGCTTGGTGGCCGTGAGCGTCCCAGGGGCACGCCTGGTCTCAGAGTTTGAGTCGGGCAGCAGGACCACCTCTAGGGGGCCCACAGCAGGACACCTAGCGAGCTCCCATCCCTCTCTCTCACACGGAGCCGCTCCCAGGAACGGGGTCAGCCTCCCGTGTCATCGTGGGCAAGCAGCAAGGCAGTGGAGTGTGACCCTGGCCCACTCAGGTTGCCTCCAGGCCCATGGACCCCCCCCACCAGGGCCTGTGGGGACTCACACACTCTCGCAGTGGGGACCCTCCCCAGAGGCGCTGGGTAAAGCCTGCAAGTTCCTCTCCCAGTGTTCAAACTCACATCATCTCAGGAAGGGACAAAGAGTTCTCTCTGTTCTCTCTCCACCAAATCAGCTGGGAGGTCAAGTCCAAAGACTCTCCCCCCCTT
>CM052545.1:1515820-1606446 GCA_028533065.1 Trachops cirrhosus
CCCCCCCCCCCCCCCCCCCCCCCCCCGTTTCAAACTGAGCCCTGAAAGGGATTCAGAACCACACCCTTTTGAAATGTAAAGCTAGCCTGGCCTTACAGAGAGTGTGGAACAGTGTGAAATGGGGAATGAATGCTGCGGGAGTCAGCACACTTCCGCGAGTTGTCAGGGGATGTGTTCCGTTCAGCTGGGAGACCTCTGCCCTCGGTCGTTTTCTGTTAGTGCTTTCCTGCGTAGTATTAGGAGAATGTGTAATGCTCTTCAACATAAACGGTGTCAGAGCTAATATTACAGTTAAACTGAATTTCTTTGAAGGATGTCATCAAGAGAAGACAGCTTCTAAGGATGTAACTTTTCCCAGTTTACCAAACTAAACAAACTACATAAAATAAGAGTCCCGGTTTACGCAGCAACGCACGGAGGCTGGTAGAGCCGAGAACTACGTTCTCTAAGAAACCGTCCCAAGGACCGGAGTGAAGGTCGCTTTAACGCGCACCGAACCTGAAGACGAAGGACCCGCGTGCACGGGGAGGGCCGCGGCGTGCGGGGGCCTCTGCAGCGGAGCGGGCAGGAGGAGCTGCGTCCCACGTGTCTGCTCCGGTTCCAAACGCGGTCTCCCCAGAATCCCAGCCAGTTCACAGCTGGCTCCGCCCCCTGGGGCGCGTGCGGAGGAACTGGCAGGAAGGACCGGCCTGGGCGCGCCAGCCTCCTGGAATTACATAATCATAGTGCGGCACCACCACCTCCGATGCTGTTTGCAGACGCGTTTTCCCGTTGCTGTTTTATCTGTTAAGATGCTGGAACGCACTGGGCTTCATAACACAAGTCCGGACTCGGAGACTTAAAGCAGAGGAGGGTCTGAAACGGCTCACAGTGCGCCCTCGCCGCAACTCTTTCCACAGCTCCCTTCGGGGTCCCGCCCCCACCGCCCCGGCTGCGAAGGGTTTTCTGGGCCTTAGTGAAGGGTGGGGTCGTGGCGGCAGCCCGTGCGCCGTCGTCGGTGAGAAAAACAGCCGGGTTTCCACGGGGAGCTTTCTCCTCACCGTTCATTCTCCCCCCAGGTGCTCCCGCGGCAGACCTGCGGGCTGTTCACGCACACGATCTTCTACAGGGACTACCCCGGGGGCCCCGAGGAGCTGGACAAGAGCATCCGGGGAGGCGAGCTCTTCCTCACCGTGGTCCTCAACCCAGTGAGTACTCGGCCGGTTCTCCCACGGAAGTACCCACGGCGAGAGGGGGGCGGACAGGGACCCGACAAAGATGCTGGGTTGGCAGCTGCCAGCCAAAGCAGTCTGAGGCTCCAGCAGTAGAAACCCAGTGGAAACACCTCCGGAAATGGGGCAGACTAACTCTCCAGGTAAGGTGGGCCTGCGGAGCTCCTGGGAGAGCCAGGCGGGGGTCCAGGAGACCCTCCTCTGTGCTGGAGAGCGGCCAGAAGTCAGAGATTCTCGCTCTTATGGAGAATACAATTCCCCCTATAAAACTCCTGGCCCCACTGGGAACAGGGTTTCTCACTCAGCTGACCGTGGCTCTGTTGTCACCCTTTTCTTCCTATTTAAAGTAAAAGTACCAGCAGGATGGGAGAGGAGCTCAGTGAGCAAATATGGTCATTTTGGGTGCGTTCACGTAAGGTCTTGTTTCCCTGGGTGTCAGCCAGGGCAGAGCAGCCTGTGTGACGGGCGGCTGTCCCTCCGCACGTCCCGATGCTGAGGGCCAGCCCCACCTGGCCACTGAGCGCATCCCTGCCTAGGGCACGCACGGTCAGGCCGTGCGCACAGAGGTGAACTAACGGAAGTAAGGAGTACAGGAAACACAGAAGCAAACCCGTGTCTGATTATCAGGAGATGTATGTGCCAGCAATATTCAAGATGAAACTAACAGTGATTTTCCAAATGTGAAAAAAGATTCTATCAGCACAGAAGTTGGAAAAGAGAGTAAAACATGGAAGATCATTCTCGTAACCTTACAGTTCTCACAAAAAATGAAAACGGTAGGCCTTTTTCATCGTCTGCTTCATTCAGTAACTGTGTCCGTTTCTCAGCACCTAGGAGACGAGACGGAAGTCCAGGCGGCTCACCTGTGGCTCAGTCGGCCCGGGGCCCCAAAAGTCAGGGCGGCGTGGGGCAGTGGGGCCCGGCCTTTGGAAGTTCACCAACTGCCGTGCCACAAAACACCAGTCATTCCCTCCAGCCTGCCGGTCAGAAGTACTCTGACCCTACTGACGCTCTGTTCTTTACAGTGACGTATCCTCAGAATCGTCTTACCGGCCTCCTTCTCTTCCTCATTCAGCGAGTAGCGCGCAGGCAAGGTCACACCCGTGCCCAGCCGTGAACTGAAGGCTCGGCCTGCAGCACGCCAGTCTTGACACGCCAGCGCTTCCACCGGTGACTTCGAGACCCTTCACCTGTACTCTACGCGTTCTGACACTTTAGATTTCCTTTCACAGATCACTGAACAACAGGACCATGAACGGGAAATCACCCACTCGATTCTTTTAATCAGTAGTGGTTTTTTTGAGGTCTAATTATGATTTTGATCCTAGGGATCAAACCAGTCCCATTATGATTCATAGTGTACAGTTTTGTTTTTTTCACTTTCCAAGTCTTCACTTGATGTGCCGGCTCAGGCAAGCAGACAATGCTACAGTCACCCATGGGGGGCTGATCTGCAAGGACGGAGTTCATTTTCCACATGCAGACGGTCCCCCCTGGGCGGTCTGACTTTACAATCGTGGGAAAGTGACAGGCAGCCAGTAGAAGCCGCGCATATTATTTTAAGACAAAGTATTTTACCAGGGGTGCAGTTCGACAATACTTTTTGAATAGCTACAGTATCTTTTTCTTCAAATTTTAAAATAGTATTAGATTGGCCAAAAAGTCCATTTACTTGTTTTCTGTAAAATAAAAGACCCGTTTTTCATTTTCACCCATAACCTCACTGATCTGGGTGTTTGGAGCCCTCTGGCTCTCTCTGCTGTTGCTGCAGGGGGCGGAGGCCGGGGCGCTGCCCAGCGCCTTCCAAGGCACAGACGGGCCCACAGCAAAGGGCTGTTTGGCCAAAATGTCTGTAGTACCAAGAAACTCTGCAAACCACTTTTGACACATCCTATCAGTCACAGAACCTTCTCCACACACTGCACAAATCTTTTTTGCGCTTAGTCACGTTTTTACCTTTCTTGAAATAATAAAGCATGATACACTGAAAACATTGCATTTTTTCTTCCATCTTCAATATTAAAATGGCTACACAAAAATTCGCCAATTTTGATGTTTTTTTAAAAATGCACGCTGATATGACAGCTGTCACATACAATCTAAGAAAATTGTTTTGAATGAAGTTAAAGACCACTAAGCACTGCTAGAGTCATCCCACGGGAGAAACTAAACGAACTTCTTGGCCCCCCCCCCAGCAGCTGCTCCCACAGGAGAGGACGCAAACGCTAACAGCCCGATTCAGCCGTTCGATCCTGCATCTCCCTTGACAACCGCACTTCCCCTCGAGAACAGGGAGTCGGAAAAGAGGCCGGGAAGGGCGGGAGGGGCCGAGGGGCCTCCCCTGTAGTGTGGCTTTTCATTCACAGCCGCATGTGATGCCAGGACCACCTCGGGGGCTTCGTGGATTTGATCTTATGGGGCCTCAACAGCAATCCTGGGGAACACTTAAAGGTGAGGAAACGGGGTGCAAACAGATGCCATCATGCAGCCGAAAAAGCAACAAAGTGAGAGGAAGAAGCTAGCTCTTTTCGCTGTCACCACGCTGTTGACAGAGGGCCCCAGGCCACGCTCACGACCTTGAAGAGCCGCGCCCTCCCAGAGAGGGAAGCCACGCCCCTGGTCCTCTCGCGCTGAGAGCCGCGCTGCAGACGCACATGGGAACACGAGAGGGAGGAGCCGGGCCTGGGGGCAGTAGCGCGGGGAGAGGCCGGCGCACCGGGCACCCGCCTTGCCCTCGGGAAAAGGAGCTGCCTGGTTACAAAGCACCCGGGCCCTCCGAGCGCACAGCCGCCGGTCACCTGGAAGTCCTCGCTGGCAGGACAGGGGCGCTGAGCCACGCAGAGCCAGTCACCCCGTCCAACACCTGCTGCCTTCCATGCTCTGTGACGCAGGAGGGGGGAGGCCCAAAAACGACTTCGTGCAGGGCCGTCTCGGCCCCGCCCAGTGCGCTGCGGGGACCAACCTAAGGGCCAGCGGAAGACTCACAAGCACGCGGCGACCACCTCAGGGACGTCCAGACCAGGACTCAGGGTTCGCCCGTCCGACTGAAAGCTGAGGAACAGACCTCACAGCCCCTTGGTCTCCGATGGGCCTCGGAGTGTTTCGCCGGAACCCTTTGCGCGTGAGCCGGGGCCCCGGGCTGCTGGCTGCGACTGCGGGCGGCACCGGGGCGTGCTCCGCGGACCCGCGTCTGCGGCTTCGCTCTGGGCCGTCTCCGCGGCCCCCGGGAGCGGAGCGTCGGGGCGCAGCTCCGTTTCCTGCGGAGGCTGGAGACTGTTAACAGCGGAGTTTGGAGACAGTCGCGCGGAGCTCTCTGCCATATGTCAGACAAAACTCGATGGGAAAATCGTCGGCTTCCAGCCCCGCCCCCACGGCTTCCGAAAGAGCAAAAAGGAGCTCGCGCTATAAAAATATAACAAGCATCTGTCTGCACAGGAAATTCCGCTCTGAGTTTCTGCAAATGATGCCTGCTTGCATTTACACGAGAAATCAGTCTCAGGGACCGCGGAGGCGGCAGCGCACCGTTCTGTCCAAAATGTGGAAATACGGGCTGTCATTCTGGCCGGCTGGCGGGAGGGTGACTGAGCCGCCGGTGCTGGGGCGGGCGGGGCTGGCGGCGGTCCGCGGAGCTGGTGCTCCCAGTGCAGGGACCGGGCTGCTGGGCCATGAGATCCCCTCCCCCGCCCCGTGCACACGCCCCCCTCCCCCCCGCCCCCCGCCATGTACCTGCGGTGCGCCCTCTGCTCCCCCACGCAGGAGGACTCGGGGCAGTGCTCACGCAGTGCAGTGTCTGGCACAATGTCGTTCTAACTCTCTACTTCTGCTCCACTCCCTGAGCCTCGAAAGAGTTCTGTCCAGAGTCGCTCTGCGGGGGTGGCGTCCCTGAGTCCATCTGCAGGAGCCTCAGGAAGGATCCCTTTCTCTGACTGCCTTCCGCCCTGTTTCCCCGTTGTCACCTACAGTGTGCCCTTGCTTCCGCTCTGGTCAAAGCCACACCTTCCCCTCGCGATGTTCCACGACCTTCCTGAGACTGACCGCTGAAACCCACGACCAGACCCGTGACCAGTCACCACAGTGCACAGAGAGCCTCGCGCCCGCACCCCGCAGCCCCTCTCGGACCTGACTGTGAACCGCCCCCGCTGCCGACTTCCCACCCCCCTTGCCTCGCTGAAGGGCTCAGCGACTCTCCACCCGAACCCATCTGCCTTTCCCATCCGATCCGGGCCAGTGTCACCCACTCACCGTGTTTTGCAGTGTTATAATGCACACCCACATTTTTGGCCCAAACGTTCAGGAAATGAATCTTCATTTTTAATTTTTAATTCAATTTTTGATTTATTTATATTTAGAAACAAAACTGATTATTGCATTCCAGGGTGTCATTTTGCACATGGATATCATTATTGCTGTCTAGAGTTACACTTTTGACATATAAGCATATATAAAAGAATTAAAAACATTTTATAGATACAGAATCAGTACTGCCCATGTATAATGCACAACCTTATTTTTCCCTCAAAAATATGGGGAAAAAAGGCTTATTGTACATGGCAAAATATGGTAACTCCCTTTAACCATGAAACCACACATTTTTCTTCTGTTTTCTTCTTTTCCCCACCTTTACATTGCGTAGTTTTTACTCAGCGTCCCTAATAGTATCACGCGTCCCTCAGTACGCCCCGCGCCCGTGCACCGCCCCCTCTGGCCTCAGAGCGGCGGCCCCGCCTGCGCTGTTCTCTGTACCAGACGAAGCTCTGGGACGCGCCTCTTCTCCCACCGCCACGCACATAAGGGTCAAAACGCCCCCCCCTCCCCCCGCCCAGGGAAAGACTGCCCGTGGGAGGCGCGAGCCCTGGGCCCGAATCACCGGGGCGGCGGCACCGCCTCCCTGAGTCCCTCCTTGCCCTGCCCATCCCCGCAGACACGTGGGCAGAGCAGGCCGCGCGCCCACCTCTCCGCCAGCGCTGCCTCTGAGTGTAGAGACTCGCGCGCATGCGCGCACGGCCAGCGGGCAGTCGGCTTTCTGTCTTCTCCAGCCAAAGCCACGGGGTCAGAGGCTGCTTCGCCAGCCTGTGCCCCTCTCCCCTCCCTCGCGCACAAGCTGGAGTCTTTTCTGGCCCCTCCGGTGACGCAAAAGCGCCAATGCGCAATTGTCACCCCAGTCAGAGGAAGGCAGGAACTGCAAGTGTGTCGCTGCGGGTCACAGCTGCGGCCCGGCGTGTGGCACGCAAACAGGCTGGAACTGCGCGCGTCCGGAACACCGCTGCTTCCACCTGATTACTCGGTTATCACCACTGGACTTGAAGGAGAAAAACGAAACCCTCTGAGCAAACCATCCCCTGCCTACGCTGTCGTGCTCCACGCACGCGAGTACCACCCCAAACTCCCCTACGTGTTCCCCTCTGCACGCTTCTCCGTGACGCACCGGGGCGCTGTGCTCAGACGGACAGCTGCGTACTGTCTCCGTCTGGTGTGATGGTGGCAAAGCCGGACCACTGTCTGACCCTTCGCTTCGGTGTGGACGACCTTCAGCCACCCAGCCGTCCTCCTCGCCCTGGAGAACCGGGCCGTCCTCGGGGTTGAGTTACCACTGCCCTCCTGCAGTTTGGAGAGGGAGAAATCGCCGTGAAGCCTCAGGAATGGAGGTCTCCAGGGAGAAGGGGCTGTAGGCTGAACGTGGGAAATGAGGGGGGCACTGAGCAGGCCATGAAGTCCCTGAATGGCGGGGGTCTGCGGGGCCCAGGGAGGAAGAGACCAGCCTGACTAGGGAGCAGAGGGGACGAAAACTCCTGCCCCCAGAGGCACAGCACTTGCTCCCAATAACCGGAAATCCCACTCCTTCACCAATTTTTGTAAAGAGGGGAACAGCATTCTCACGGCTCCTGTGAAGGTCGACTTTGGGAAGACGTGTGTGAGGCTGCCTGAGAGCACAGGGGGCGGAGGAATCCCGGAGACGGACGGCAGCCCCAGGCAGAGACCCACAGTCGGGGGTGCCCCCGCGGCCCGCCCGGCCCCCGTCGTGCCCCCCGCAGGGAAGGCGCAGGGACACCCGGTGAGGGTCCACTCTTCAGCGCCGTCCTTCCCCGTCTGCGGAGCCTCTGCTCTTTGCATGGAGAGCTCTCCACACGAGTTCCGTACAAAACTGATCCTCCCAGAAGCTTTTGACATTTCATAAAGCACTTGACTAGAAGGGCTGTCTAAAATAAATACATAAAAAGAAAACTTTGAGTGTTTTTGGATATCTAGAAAGTGGCCCGAAATCAGTCACAGCATTTTGAAAGCCCAGCTTTTTTTTTCTTCTCACAAAATAAATATACTCGTCTGGGATGTTGATTTTCCCCTGTATTAAGGCAAATTCTGCTTTATGGACAAATACAATTAACTAAAACTTTTTGATGATGAAGCTGATCTTCTCGATTACCTAAATTTAGTTCATTCACATCTGAGCCAAAATCAGATTTTCATGTGGGTCCATGTGCCTGGAGGATTTTTTTTAAATTCTGTCTGTTTTTCCGGTGAAGTCAAACGCCTGTGGGAGGTGTCATCGCACCTCTCTCTGCACTCAGGATGCTGTGGACGTGGCGCTTTGCAAGTGAGAGGCAAAAGGTCTCTGCTGGGGAAACAGCAGGTGCTCAGTGCGAAAATGGATGCGACTTTGTGCTACGCTGCTGCTTACACGACAACTTCCCTTAATCAGTCGCTGTGAACCTGCTCCAAACTGTAACTGTTCCACTGCCCTGTCACTCTGTGAGTCCCAGCGGAACAGGGCAGCTGTCGTCTGGCCTCTGAGTCCCGGGGACAAGGACCCGGAGAGACAGTGTCAGAACCACGAGGCCACGGTCGGCGGGGCGAAGTCACCAGAACGGCGGTGTGGGAGTCGGGGCGGCGGCTGCGGTGACGAAAGGGCTGACCGTGCAGGTCCGAACGGACAGCCAGGGAAATGGAGACAGAAATGTGGCTTTAAAAAAGGGCACACACTCCAAGCTCAAGTGCTGTGAGCGACACTGACCTCCTCACGATGACTCGGAAACCTGTGCCTGACCGAGAGCGGCCAGCTTACCTCCCGCTCTCCCTGCGCGTCTCTCGGACCCCAAACACGACGTGGTGGGAGCCCCTCGCCAGGTCGCTCTGCAGCCCTGCATTCCTCGGAGATCCTCAAGTGACGAGTGAAGCACAGGCCAGCTAGAAAAACAGCCTGAGTGAATTTAAGCCTTAGAGACAAAAGTGGAATTTTTTTCTCCCATCGGACAAGGAGCAAAATTAATGGGAGCGATTTTTAGCCTAAAGCAGCTGCAGCCGCACAAAAACTGGAGGGACATTCGGCCCCAGAGGGAGTGGTGAGTAGGCCCACCATGCGGAAAGGTCGGCGTCTCAGCCGCATCCAGCACGAAGCGTTTCTGGTGCTGGGAACTAAGGCGGGCTGCAGAGGAAGATCTCCGCGGAGAGGAACGCTATGCAGGCGGCAGGCCCCGCCCCCTGGAGGGCGGCGCCCCAGCCTGGGCTCCCCGCAGGAGATGGACATAGCGGGACTGGTGACACTGCGGCACCAGAGGGGCGGGCCTCAGGGGTCCGTGTGGGAGAGGAGGGGCCAAATCTGGAAATACGCACCCTCTTCTCCAAGCTCAGGCCAAGGCCCCCAGTGCAGGGCCCAGCTGTGGGATGCCCAGCGGGACTGCGGTCCTGGAATCCTTTTAAAGGGGCCCCGCCCAAAGGCTGCTGACTCAGGGCTGGGCGTGCACGGGCCTCAGAAAGGAGAGCTCGCTGTGGGCCTGGGACAGCATCTCCCGAGGTCCCAGCTGGTTTTACACAGATGCCACCCTGTGCTGGCGTCAGCCAAGTAATAGTCCCCGCATCCCCGCCTGTCTGCCTCGATCTCCCAGACACGCAGGGACCAGGAGCCCCAGGCGGCAAGACGGGACCTTGAGTTACCCACGCGAGGGAGTGAGTGGCACCCGCCCAGCCTCTCCTGCAGACCCAGTCCTGCCCCGGGGCGCAGCGGAGACGGAGGAGAAGACTGAATTCTGCAGGTAGTGGGGAGTTTTTGTTATCTTCTGGCCCAGGAGATTAAAACTACTTAATGAAGTCTGTGTTTGCAACTTAAGCCACCCAAGAACCTCCTGCCACCTGCCCGAGCCTCCATCGGGGCAGGGGGACAGTCACACGCGCTGAACCCGTTGTGAAGGGCAGTGAGGAGCGCAGTCAGGTCACTGCGACTGTCATACCCATGAATACCAAGGACCTGGTGTGCGCATCCCCCGTGATGTTTGCGAACGCAGGCGTTGTGCGTGGGCTTGCGTGGCGGTCTGATGAAGACGCACACCGCTGTGATGTGAGGGGCGGCCATGGCTGGCGCCGAGGCAGCAGCCGGCCTGCCTCCGAGAACAGAAGCTGGTGGAGTGAGTTACTACAGCCAACACGTGACATCGCACGGCAGGGCGCTGAGAGTGGCCACACGCAGCAGGTCCGCCCACAGCTTCAGAGTCCACACCGATCACAGGATAGATGGATGCGTGTGCTCCTGCACCCGGGGCAAGGACCTGCACCCGCTCCACAGTGAGCTCGCCCGCCTCCCTCAGACCAGGAGCGGCAGTGACAGCAGCACATCAGCCTTGGGGACGAGAATTCACAGGCGGGTCTAAGTGTCGCATCTTACTCAACAGAGCCACCTCTGCAGCTGCCGGGGCCTCGTGGGCGGTCACTGTGCTGTCAGGCACTGCACTGAGCTGTTCCCCGGGGTCGTCTCGCTGAGTCCCCACCGGTAACTCGCCTGGAACCCTTCACGCCGCTCTTCCTGCCGCCACAGGCTGGTGGAAACCGCCTCCGCTCCCTGCGCTCCCTCCGCCTTGTCTGGCCTCTCTCCCCCGTGACGCATCACCGACCTAACACTGAGCAGCAGAAGCCGATCTGACGTCCTAATCATGCTTCCCGGGCGTGACGGCCGGGCACCGGGAAGGCCGCCTGACAGCACAGTCGTCCTCAGAGCAGCGCCCAGGCTGTCACCGCCGTGGGCTCCCTAGCCCGCTGCTTCCTGCGTGTCTGTCCCTGCCCCGCCTCACAGGGCAGCCACAGCTGCCAGAACCAGTCCGAACGCCTTGTCCCAACTGTCACCGCAAGACAGCACAAGACTCAGTGGAGGCACCGAGAGGGCGGCCCTGCAACTGGGAGAGGCGTGGAGGGGCAGGGACAGGGGCTCCCGGGTACCAGAAGCCACACGTACAGGCTCAGGGACGCCCTGGTGGGAGTGAGGTGGGGGCAGGCACGAGAGCCTGGACAAGGCCCCCCGAACTCCAGGACCACCGAGGGCGCGGGTCTAGAGCCGCACTGGACTGCAGGGCGGCCGCCGGCCACAGCGACACCAAGCACGGAGGGGGGCCCCCACAGGAGACATGCTGCGAGCACAGAAACCAGGCACAGACGGCCAATGCGATGTGCAGTCCTTAACGGCGCAGTGCGCCCCCAGTTAGAGGTAACACGCTTGTCACCTCCCCGGCTCCTCGGCTGCCCCGCGCGCTGGAAGGGGCGGCGGGGCTCCTGAGTCCCGGCAGCGATTCCCGCCCGCCCGACACCGAGCGCCCTCGGCTCGGAGCGGAACCTGGAAGCATAGCTGACCGCCGGCATCTCTCCACTGGCCGCGCTTTCACCAATGAGTCTGCTTCTCTCTCACACGCGCCAGTGCTGAGGGCACTGCCTTTCACAGAAAAAATAGCGTGTGTAGGTGCCTGGTTATAAACATCTGCGTCCACCAGGCTGGAAAGGATGCTTCTCGGTTGCTGCTCAGGTGAATCCTGTGCCTTGGCAGAGTTTCCAACGATTGGGTTGTAACCAGCTAACCAGACCTTTCGTAACCACTGCTTGCTTACCCGTGGTGGGCTCCTAGCAAAACCGCTCTAGAAATGCACCTGCAACTTGACTTGGCATCTTCCTCCTCATTGGATTCTGCACGTACGATACAGATGATTTATTTTGGTACATTGCATCCTTTAAAAACAAACAAGAAAGACCCTCGGTTCTGAAGCACTTAAATTATGAAGCCTTCCTCTTATGGAAGACTAACACCTACTTTCCCTGGTTGTGTAACCTTTCCACGTTTCTTCATGTCTTTCTGTCCTGTGCAGAAATTGTTGTCACATGAGGAATTAGCATAAGTAAGGTGACACTATGGTTGTCCTAGATCAGAACAGGGGTAGGGAGGAAATAGTGTCGGGAAATCAAGCTCTTTTGAACGGAAACATTCTCGTCGTGTATGTGTTCTCCGCAGCCCTGTGCTCGTCCCACATGCCTCCAACTAAAACGTGATGAAGAAGCTGGGAGAGGTTTTCTGTCAGCATCCATGAACACTGAGAATGTTGTGGTTCGCACACACACAGCCCCCCCCCCAAAAGAAAGGTCAGAAAGAAACCAGCGTGTTTTCTGTCCTGGCCGATCAGTGTCCCGTGGGGGCTGGGTTCTCTGGGAACTCGCAACAGATCCCGGGCAGGTCCGCCATCTGGAGGTGTCCGAGGCCGCGGGAGTGACTGTGTGTGTGTGCACTTCGCGTTCCGGTACAGAAGGCACACGATCGAGGAGCTGAAAGCCTGGGAAGTTTCCGCGGCTGGAGGAAACTTTCCGTTTCTGCCGCCTGTTACCTTCGTCCCTGCCACTGGCCTCGGGCCCAGCAAAGGCAGCGCGCCCCACAGCCCTCACTCACTCGGGGACACGCCGTCCTCTGCACGCTCACACAAGCGCAAAAGGGACGCCGCACCCAGTGCTGTCCCAGGTTGAAAAGTACTGGCAGAGCGAGGTCAAATGTCCAGCGTCACAAAGTCACCCCGTGCCTCTCACGTTCCTATTTCCTGGCCACTGCAGATATCAGTCAAGGGACATACAGACACCGAGATTTACTGATGAATTTGTCATACAAGTAAAGCAGGAAATTTGAAGAAACTGGACTGTGTGGGAGACGGCGAGCGGCCGGAGGGTGAGAGGTCGGCCAGCGGGTCCGCCTGCGCGCACGCCTGTCACCGTGAGGGAGGGCCATCTGCTGCCACTGCGCTGGTTGCAAGAGTGATGAAGGAGTCCCTCCAGCAGACACTAGCAAAGAGCTCCCGAACGTCAGTGTGAGTTTCTCCCATCTCTCAACTGCCTGCCACTGTAAAACTGTCAGAGGAGATAGGAGGGGAAAGGCAAGAGAAAGAGAAACAAAGGTACCATAAAAAATAACCACAGTGTTAAGTCCCGTTTTTTGGAAATACCCCAAACCATAGAAGTCTTACTTATCAATTCCTTGATGGTATCGGTCTGCTGGCAGCCATTTAAAGCCCCCCTCAAAGCGCTGTGTTTGTGGGAGTTCTCAGACTCGCTGTGCGTTCAGGCAGAGCGAACAGAAACATAATTAGATTTTCTTGGTCACAGTGGAGGCTTTTCACGTGAAAGCCTCAGGATTTCTTCTTTAGAATACAGGCCTCATTGTTTTCTCTTATTTCTATTTGTCAGTAATTGCATTTTCCTGATTTATTATACCAAATCTTAATACAATCTTTCTCTCCTCTGTGCCACTTTACTTCAATTTTCTTGAATATTTCTCTCAGTCTCTTAATAAATGAACCTATTATACTCATTATGATGACGATTATAATAGCCATTGTTACTATCCATTCACATGGCATTCTATATTTTAAGGAAGTGCTATGATTACATGAACTATTTTCCTGATCTTTCCTATAGCAGCATCAACACCACAACGGCTTACTTTGCCATGGAAAATCTCATGCGGTTTTATTCCTCTTCTCTAACGCTAACCAACAAAAAGCAGTGGCTTTATTTTAAAATGCCCATTCCACATCCCAGACCAACGTCACCAAGCCCACAGAATTCAAATATACTGTAAATAAAACGCTGTGATTGTTTTTAACGCATCTGCTTCTGCAGAAAGCGTTTCTCTCATCCAGCCAAGCACTGAAGGCTTTTCTTAAAAGGCGTGTTTGATGTTGAGAACAGTGGACCCGGCGAACGCGGGAAGGGTCCCAGTGCTACGATGGAAAGCAGTTCACGGCTGTCTCAGCGAGAACTCACTCACTCACTCTGCTCGTTGTGGCCTCGAATCAGCACGAACCAGGGGGCACCCAGTCAGCGCCCGTGTCGGCTCTCCACTGATTATTTCTATACCTGCGTTCCAAGCCAAGTTAAATGGATTGAAATGACGAAACCCCAACGTGCTGGGATACCACTGCCTGCAGTCAAGAGGGGTTCACACAGCACGAGGCCCTCACGGGGACCGTCCAGGACAAAGCACTCGGCATCGGTCTCCTCGCGCCGGCCGGGGCACGTGGAAGTAGCATTCGCTTCTGTTGTGATGAACTGCATCAAAACCTCAGGGAAAGTGTTGAGAGCAAGGCCTCACCCGGTCTCGCTAAGAGCACGCCCCCCAGAGCGCACTCACGTAATGAGAGTATTTGGGACCTGCCCCACATCCAAAAATGTGTCACGAACGGCAGTCCCGTGTAGAGATGACCTCTGACAATCCCAGCCTTGCTGCGATGGCTCCGCCCCCCAGGGTTAGAATCCGGTGCGTTTATACTCAAGTTCCTGTGCCTTTTCAGATCAGCATCTTCATGACCCACCTGTCCAACTACGGGAATGACCGCCTGGGACTCTACACCTTCGTGAACCTGGCCAACTTCGTGCAGAGCTGGACCAACCTGCGGCTGCAGACCCTGCCCCCCGCGCAGCTGGCTCACAAGTATTTTGAGCTCTTTCCAGATCAAAAAGACCCTCTCTGGCAGGTAAGGCTGGGTCAATCATTGGTGTAATTAGTTCTCCCCACAAACATGTCTTCGAGTTCTGTAAGACAGTTTAGATCTGAAAAGTGAAGGCGTCTGGGGGTTGGGGTGGGCTGAGGGGAACTCGTACACTGGGGGAACGTTAGCAGGTTTGAGAAGCTGCTTCTCTCTGCATTGGAGTTTTACGTCCCTGATCCGTGACAGGCCAACTCTCTGCCCTGGGCCCGCAGGAAACGCTGGGGTTTGAAAGCCCCGTGAGGGCCCCAGGGGATGGGGTGTTTTTCAGTCGGGAGGGGTGAGCATGCGGACTGCAGACGGCTGGGGGGGACAGGACGGGCAGCA
The DNA here is from genome assembly GCA_028533065.1 of Trachops cirrhosus. Lineage (NCBI taxonomy): Eukaryota > Metazoa > Chordata > Mammalia > Chiroptera > Phyllostomidae > Trachops > Trachops cirrhosus. Next base: position 1,530,132 of record CM052545.1, read on the forward strand.
GGGCACCTGCTAGGCTGGTAGCCCGCTGGTCCACCTGAGCACACACCCGTCTCCGGGGACAAACACAAGAAAGGGACAGACGAGGCGTGGGGGACACCAGCAGCTGGGGAACACGGGCAGCTTTCACAGTAGTTTGGACTGACTTTGGACATGGCGAAGTCGCTGAGCTTCTTAAGAGAATATATCACATAAACATGGCACCTTCAAACTGGGGGTGACAGGACTTCACAGAGGACAGTCTCACGTGCCCTGGAATTGCAGGGGAAGGTTCTAAGTTAAACTGCCCACTCCACGATCTGGGGAAAGTGATCATCTTACATAATTACATAGCACTTGCTGTGTGTCAGACTCATTCAATGCTCACAACTCCCCTGTGTGGTCTGCACAGTTATCCCCATTTTACAGACGAACAGACTGAGGCACGGAAGCTGAGACGCTGAAGCAAGGTCACACGGCTAGTGTGTGGCAGGCTGGGGGTCTCCCAGGCCGTCTGGCTCGGAGCCGGTGCTGTCCGTCACTGGCCTAACGCCGCTAGAATGACCGGCAGCTGATGGCACGGTAACTCTCCTCCGGTGCGGCGCTCAGCCAGTTTCACCGGCTGAACTGAAGCAAGCTCTGGACTCCTGCTCAGTTCATGCCGCTTTGAACTGGAGCTAACTGCCTCCTGAGCACAGACAGAGGACCCCAACCAGTCACCACCGCAGGTGGGGGCAGGTCACGGTCGGTGGCTGTGCAGTGATCACTGCGCATTGTCTGGGTTGCCCTAACACACGTCTTTTTCCCTTACTCACTGCCGAACTCATGGAATGCCAGCCTCCGGAAAGACTGGCCGTTCTCCCGCTGTGTAACGCCTTGTCTTTAAACTGAAACCGTTATGCTTCGGGGTGGCAGGTCTGAGACCAGTGCCCCTCCAGGAGAGGGTTGACACCCACCACTCGCTGTGACCCCCGGCGGCCCATCTCCGCAGCAACAGGAGGGGAGGGTCTGTCATGTCTTCGCATGACCTGCACGTTGCAGTTAAAGTCAAGGATGTTCTAGATCAGTGACTGTCAACCAGTGCGCAGTGAGATTTCGTGCAGCATGTCAGTCAGGAGCACTGACACCTTTTTTTCCCTTGCATTGCCAAAAAAATGACCCCGGCCCACACATCAGTAGCTGTCTGGTGCAAACTAATCAAAATCACACCTGCTTCGCGTGGGGGCAGCAAAAGCATTGCTGGGCGAGCCGCGGAGCCTCGGCAGTCGGCCGACGTGCCCCCGGAGGTCACCGGGCGGAGAGGCGCTGCTCCGGGCGCCTCTGGCACCGCCCCTGAGGCTGGGGTCCACCCGCGTCTTCCCGTCTCGCCAAGATGCAGTGCTTTTCAGCATGACAGTCCGCTAGTCTCAGATGCACACTCACTGCCCCCTGAGGCAGCTGCCAGGCACCTACTGTCTCTTCAGACGGCGTGAGTGCAACCCGCCGCGCTCCTCAGATGGAAACCTGGCGCCCGGGCGGTCGGTCACGGGCCCGTTAGCACGGCGGGCGCGCCACCTCTGCCCAGCTCGCTCACGATGCTGGCACACCCGTGCACACACGCACACGCACACACATGCATGTGCGCGCACCGCAGAGCTGCGTGCTCAGTGCTGCGGCACCTCCGGAGTGGAAGCGTGTCCCCTTTAGCGCCAGTCCAGCGACCGCTCAGCCCCAGGGTGGGCGGGGCCACCCCCAGGCTTCCGAGCGGCCACAGGGACGCCTGTTTCCGGGGGCGTCTCCTTACCGGGAAAACTCTAGCTCAGGACGGACCCTCGAGAGCGGGGAGTGCATCTCTGCTGTCCTCTCCCCCAGAACCCCTGCGAGGACAAGCGCCACAGAGACATCTGGTCCAAGGAGAAGACCTGCGACCGCCTGCCGAGCCTCTTGCTGATCGGACCCCAGAAAACCGGTGAGCGCTGTGTGTTCCCACAAGCCGGCGGGCGCGGCCCCCGGTGAACGCCAACCCACCCCCCACACCGAGTCCTCAAACCTCCCGGGAACGCACTGCACCCTGACCCAGTCTCCCTTGAGCTCGGTAACGTGCTTGTCCCTGCAAGCTTGTCGAAGGGGTTTTTAAAGTGAAAAGGAAGAAAATACCGTATTTTTCAGACTATAAGACGCACCTCCCAGCCCCTAAACTTGGGAGGGATTACGGTTGTCAATGCTGCTGTTGAGTTCTGTTCACATTTACATTGGTGAAATATGATGTTATTTATGTTATTAAACATTTTACCACATTTTTTGCTTCAAAATTTTTCTTCTTCTAACACCTAGGTGCGTCTTGTGGTCGGAAAAATATGGTAGATGTCATGCAGTTTGAATACCCAGCAGTCAGTTTGGTGGGAAATGTTACTTTTATCCAGAAAGCTTCACTGAAATGTGTTGCGATTAACATTTCTAAAATGAAAAGAAGTCGTGTGTTTAGAGAGTAGCCAACAAGACCCCATCAGAAGCCGGATGGACACGAGTAAGCGACTAGAAGGCGGGAGAGATCCCTTCCGAGACCAGACTCTTCCAGCCGTCCGTTGTTACAGTTTCTTTCTGAGCGATTTCTTGCAGAGAGGAGGACTTCCTGAAAGCCTAAGGATGTTTGATAAGCAAGATCCCTAGACATAAACAAACTGTTGTGCTAAGAAAGGTATTTATTCACAGCCAGGAGAAAGCCTTTATACCTTTTCTTAAGCTGGCGTACGAGATTTTCCCCGTAAACTCTGATTCCTGTAAGAATCAGCAGTACCAAAAGCCCACTGGACGTTTTAAAACGCCCGGCACGTCACCGTCTCCTGCCCGAGAAATTTTCTGGGGCCCTTGGACTCTGGGTCACAGAGAACTGCCCTGGCAGCCGCCCGCCCTCGGGGGGTAGCGGCTTCCCTCCGCCCGTTCTCCGGAAAGGCCCGGGAGAGTTCTGTGCAGTGGTGGGCACACAGAGCTTCCCCTCTCGGTCCCACTGGCAGACATCGATCTGGAAACCACGGTAACGGTGGCAAAGGCTGTCTTGTCCGTATTTGCTGCACTCGTCCTTATCTATGGAGAGTCGAGTGGCAACTAGAACAGCACGCACACCGGTCTGTCAGCGAGCTCCCCGTCACCACACACACAGGTCACCACACTGCATCGTCATTACCACCCGTCCCCTCTGTGTCTCTGTGGGCGGGGCTGGCTTCAGAGAGCTCCTCGGGGTACGCCCCCACCCCCACCCCTGCGCTGTGCTGGATACACAGACGATGTGTGCTTCTGGCTAGACGGCAGGATTATTATTTGTCATCCTAAACTCAGTTGGGTGTCCAAATGTTTGTGTTACATTTTGTCTATGACATTTACCTTTGGAAGGGAACTTTTTATCCTTTCTGTAGAAATTGAATTCTCCCAGTTTGATCAAGGTACAACTTGCTTGCAATGAAATTCACCCATTTGAAATGTGCAGTTTCATGAATTTTGGAAATTACAGACAGCTGTGCAGCCGCCACAACATTCAAGATACAGATCCCGTGTCCCTGAAAAGCGACCCAGGTCCCGTCCCTGTGAGTCCCCCCACGCCCCACTCAGCCGCAGGCAGCCGCTGGCCCTCCCGTGCGTCTGCCTTTTCTGAAATTCTGCAGAAAGGGAGCACAGAGCCTGCACTCCCTGTGCTTGACTTCCTTCTCACGGCAAGGGCTCCTGAGATTCCGCCAGGCTGTTGCACGTGCCGGCATATTGTGAAATGTTTTAAATTAACAAAAAAATTCTTATAGCTGAATATTCCATAAAAATTAAATATCTTCATTTCTAAGTATTTTTATGAACAACTTTACACTTGTGTAGAGTCACCTAACAAAAATGCAAAAACTGAACCTTCGGATGATTATCTGACTGTGTCTGCGATTTTATATGTACATACAAACACACACACACAGGACAGTTTATTCAGACCTGGGAACACAAGTAGGCGAAGACAGACTTCAGAAACCACAAACCACAAACCCCCCCGCAGCGGGTTCACTGAGCTCCACCCGCCAGCTCCTAATTTACACTCGAAAACACTCATTTTAGCATTTATGACCTTGCTCACGTTAAAGCTCACACTCTGGGCCCCCGATATTTACAGATCTACGCAGATACCTGTGATACGTCATTCTCTTTCAAAAAAGGGCAATTCTCTAAGTCACATCACTAAGGGAGGAGACCAACCAAGAGGGGATGAATCTCCTCAAATCTGGCGTTTAAACAGGTCTCGACACTACTTTCTACAGCCAGGTGAGTGCACGCACAGCTGACCAGACCAGGTGACAGGTCACGCCTGCCTCGCGTGGAACGACAGGCCTTCAGGCTTCCCCAGGAGGGCTCCGGGGGAGAAGCCCGCGTGGGCGCTGGCCCCGTGCTCTCGCGTGTTGGATGGCGGCATCGCCCCGCACAGCAGCGTGTTCCTCGTGCCCCAGCGTCCTCGGGGACAGCACGGCTTCTCATCCTCAGAGAAGGCCCGGGAACGTAGGGAGGCAGGTGGTTTTCTGCTAACACAGCCGAGACTAAGAGACGCGGCCGCATCAGCGACAGGGTGGAGTCAGGAACGGCCCCCTTGGAGCCGCTGCTAGTTCGACGCTGGCTCTGTCTCACCGAACCCAAGGAGGGCGTCTCTGTGTCCGTCTGGGTCGCCGCCGTACTCAGTTTATCGGTCACTTTGCAATGCGAATGGTGGGAAACTGTGCTTTCACTTGATTAATCTCCGAATCTCTGCTGTCTTTGCAGGAACCACGGCTCTCTACCTGTTCCTGGTCATGCACCCCTCCATCCTTAGTAACTCCCCCAGCCCCCAAACCTCCGAGGAGGTACAGTTCTTTAATAGAAATAACTACCACAGGGGGATTGATTGGTAAGATGGGTCGTTAGTATGAATCTAAAAGTATATGTACTGTGCACTCACATTTATGAACTTTTCAGTGTGTAGCCTCAAATAAGTGTTATCCTCTGTGCCTTAGAAATTGAACACCAGCAGGAGAAGGGAAGCTACTCAAACAAACTTCTCTCAGGTTTTGAGGGGACATGCTGAGAGGCTCACAGGCCGTTTCAATTTGCACCAACTGCCTTTGGTGGCGATGGATAGTGGGAGAGCAGGCAGAGGCCCCGCGCACAGCGGGGACCCCAGTCCCCCCACCCTGAGCAGGCCCCTCCTCCACAGCACTCTCTCCCTGGGTGCTGCTGTCCTTGCACAGAATTGTCCACTTTGTTTCGGCGTAAAAGGAAAATAAATAGAACTGGAAATGTGTATGCATTTCATAAGTAATGAAAGCCCTGAAAAGGATATCAACAAGATACACAATTTGACTTTGGGCCTTTGAATTCAAGTTAGAAATGTATCCACCATCTAAGGAAAACACCTCATTTAAAATGTCAAATATGCACAAAATACGTAACATAAATACAGTAATGCAGCGGGAGGAGATGTTGCAAGCATGCTAGTGACAAAATTAACCGGCAAGTCTTGCTGGTAAGGTGTACATTCTGGGCAGAAAGTGGTGCCCAAGAGTGGGGTTCTCACAGTAACTCCGGAGCATGGGCATAAATGTCTTCCACGTGCTTTAGCACAACTCGCTCGTACACAGTAACCCCTGCTCTCGAATTGTACGATCTCGTTTCATAAGCATCAGCACCCTTGAGACGGGCCTGTGGGTCGGTCGCCCGCGTGGAAAGAGGAGGCAGGGGGCTGAGTGTCACCTGTGCGTGCACTCGGGCTCCCTGCTTCCCCGCCTGTGCCTCCGGACGGGGCTGGTGCTGACCCGCTTCCTGGAAGGCGCCCTCTGCGTCAGCGGCTGCAGGGCCACGGGCCTGGGGCGCCCGCCTGCCCACCCACACGCCTGCCTGTGGAAGAGGGTGTCCTGCCCTGTGGCCCGAGGACCGGGCAGGGTCAGAGCTGCCGAGGGAGCCGGGAGGAACTCGACCCCTGGCGTCCCGGGACCGAAGGCTGTCTGGGGGGACAGTCAGCTGGGAGGGGGAGCTGTTCGAGAGCCAGTGAGGGCGGGGGCTCCCAGCAGCTCAGGGAAGTCCCTGGGCTGTTACAGAGAGACGGCAGGAATAAGCAGAGAGCTAACGAGCAATTAAACATTTTATTTTGTTATGTTTTTAAAGACTTTATTTTTTAGACAGAGGGCAAGGGAGGGAGAAAGAGAGGGAGAGAAACATCAATGTGTGGTTGCCTCTCATGTGCCCCCACTGGGGACCTGGCCCACAACCCAGGCGTGTGCCCTGACTGGGAATTGAACCAGCGACCCTTTGGTCCACAGGCCAGCACTCAGTCCACTGAGCCACACCAGCCAGGGCGCAATTACAAATTTTAATTATAACTCACTGAAAAAACCTCATTTGCAAACACTTTTGATCGACAAATTACATGTTTATAAAAGGCAGTTGCACGAATAACCAGCACTGGTAACTGCAAATGCCTGTCACCAGCAACAGCGATGGCCCTGTGCTCAGTCTCAGTCCGTCCTCACGTGGGCCTGGCCTCTCTGTGAAGCTCCAGCTGTCCTTCTGGGCCGCAGAGCCATGAGGTTAAAGGTCACGTGCCTCAGGGGGCCAAGGTCACCCCACAGAACCTACCCAGACACCGTCAGGTAACCGGGACCCAGGTCTGCGTCCCTCAGAGAACTGGGGGTCCAGGGCTGCCTTCGGAGGCAGGTAGCCCCACACAGGCCCGGGCACCGGGAGGGCAGGGGCAGCGTTCGGACCCTGAACGCTCTCTGCACCCGCCCCTCCCACCCCTCCCGGGCGCCCAGGGTGAGCCCCCACACAGACCAGGGCCCTGAGACACGGCACTGGCCCCCCCTGGAGCGCGCGCCAGGAGAGCAGACCCAGCCTCCCGGGTGCTTGTCTACACTGCCTTCCCCACCAAGGAGGCCGGAGGGACCGGTCACCACGGGCGTTTTCCAGAAAACCTGAAAGGCTTTGTTTCCTCACCGCCCCAAGCTTCGAGGCGGGGCTTCGTGGCACCCGCCAAAGTCCACCACGTGTTGGCTGGAGCCCCAGCCAACAGACGGAGGAAGTCCCCGCACCAGTGTCAGTGACCCCTGCTCAGGGACGCCGAGCCCCCGGTGCCGGCAGCCCGGCCTCTCCAGGGGCTCGAGAATGAACGGGGGGCAGGGGGGTCTGGAGGGCGAGGCCGTGGAGAAATGGACGAAGCCCTGGTGCGTCGCAGGGGCAGTGTGGAAACTCTGGGTCGGTGTCTGCTGCCTCCAAGGCCTTCTCCCCGACAGCAAGCAAAGCAACAAGAAAACGTGTTCAGAGAAGCATTTGGACCACAGGACGCGTGTTCTGTGTGCTTTTCCTTGCTGATCTCTCAGGGGACAAGCGCCTTGCAGGAGGGGGCTCTTGTGCAGGGGAGTGGCGAACTGGTGGGACCCCGTGAGCGTCTGTCTGCATCCCCGGGGCTGAGCACAAGCCCGTCTCACCCTGAGCGATGCTCCCTTCCCAGGTACATGGACTTCTTCCCCGTCCCCTCTAACGCCACCACGGAGCTTCTGTTTGAGAAGAGCGCCAACTACTTCCACTCCGAGGAGGCTCCCAGAAGAGCGGCCTCGCTGGTCCCTAAGGCCAAGATCATCGCCACCCTGGTGGACCCCGCGGACCGAGCCTACTCCTGGTACCAGGTGAGGAGACTGCAGACCGAGCCCAGCGGGTGCCGGGGGGATGCAGGCCTCGGGTTTTAACCAAAAGGACTTGCTCGTGTTTCTATCTGCAGAAGGGTGGATACATGTTTCTTTGTTGCCAAGGAAAAACTAATTTTCTCCTTAAGATTTTATTCATTTTGTACTCATTTAATTAATTTATCGAATAAAATGTGTTAGTGCAATGAAGAAATTAAAATATAACAAACCAAATAATACTGAGATACATCTGGGCTTCTATGTATGTGCATTTTAAAAGCAAAATGTTATAATACTTCAAGATCGTTATTTCCCCCCAAACGTGCAGTGCTGCCGTTACTGTCTGTCTCACCCTGGAGCAGAGCGGACCCCCGCGGGTCTGCTCCGCAGGGGCAGAGAGGCGGCACCTCCGGCTCACGGGGGCGGAGGGGCGGCACCTCGGGCTCGTGGGGGCGGAGGGGCGGCACCTCGGGCTCACGGGGGCGGAGGGGCGGCACCTCGGGCTCGTGGGGGCGGAGGGGCGGCACCTCGGGCCCGGCCGGCCACGTGCTGGGGCTCAGCTGCAGTTCCGCCCCCGTGTTTCAAAAGCAGCCAGAGAGAGTGTGTCAGGGAATGAGCTTAGCTGTGTCCCAATAAAACTTTATTTGCAGTGAAGGACAAACCAAACTTAGCTGCTGCGGAAGAGCTGCTGGGCACCTCCCTAGAGGAGGGGAGGCTCTACAAAGGGAGGCATGTAGGCGAAGTCAAAACGGAGGGTCTTCAGGGCTGTGTGCCGCTGAGGGGTTATCGGCGGGTCGGGCCCGGCAGGCGGACCCCGGCTCCTATTTCCTGGGAAACCACCAAGTTAAGACAAACGTGGAGCGGTGTGTCCAAACCCCCTCATCGGACACTCTGCACCCGAGCGGAAACGAGGCGCCCACAGGGCCCCGCCCCAGCAAGGCAGGGGTGCCCCCTTCTCAGGGCCGGACTCCAGACAGGTGCGTGCCCGCAACCTGCGGTGTCAGGGAGTGAGGCTCCCCGGCACAGGGCCGCCCCTCCGACAAAAGCAGTTTCTCCGCGTTCGCGCCAGGGCGTCGGGAGTGGTTCCCGGCTGGGACGGGGTGGGAGAGGGCACACACCGCAGGCAGGGTCCCCTGGAGGCGGGAGCACACGCCTGCACGCCCACCGCTCGCCTCAGGCCCCAGCACCATCTTTTAAGTCGCAACGAACAGTAAGCTGCAAATTGACCGATTCGATTTTGCATCATTTACCTTTTCCACCAGGAATCTGGAGAAAAGAGAAATGAGCCTTAATTGACTAAAAGAGAAAGAAGAAAACTGGAGCTTGGCAACCACTTAGCCCCTGAAAGATCGGGACTTGACTGGCAGGGAGGCTTTGAGGCGCCAGCTAACAAGGACGCTCAGACATCACAAGTGACGCGCTCCCCAGGGGAGCGTGCAGGCCCCGCCCAGGCCAGGGGAGTGGGCGGAGCGTGGCCCTTTGAATCCCGGTCGCACCCAATCTGCCCTTCAGGGGCGGCGCCCACCCCACGCCCACCGCTGAGCCTGGGTGTTTCTGGGGCAACCCGGGGCAGAGGCCACTTGCTCCAGCCCCTGGGCCCCGACGAAACCGTTTCCTCCCTGGGGTGCTGCTCTCTGCATTTGGTGTGACAAACGCTTCCCACGCGTCACAAAGGTCACCGCAAGGTGAAACAGCGGCGTTTAGACCGCGGCGAGCGCGGCGGAGCTGTGGTCTCCGCCCCGCGCGCGCCAGGCTGTGCTGCACCTTCTTCTCTTGGTGCAGCCAGTAGGGTTTCTGCATCAGGTTCCTGGGGCAGCGGCCGCGTGCAGGTGCGTCGCGACACTCACCGCAGGTGACGAAAGCTTTGCTTACGGGCTCCAAGGGGCATTCGCGCCACTCCCAAAAGCTGACCTTCAGCGTGAAATGTACATGCCAAGGACACGAGTCCACAGAGTCGGTTAAGGGATCCTATCAGTAAGCACTCGGCCTCCCCCACCCCGGGGTCACAGCTCTGATTCCGGGCGCTCTGAGGAAGCGGTTTGTTGCTTCCTTAACTGCAGAGCAGGTGCCTCTCCTGCGGCGAGGCGGCCCTTCCCTCAGCTGGGGGGCCTGTGGCTTGTGATGGTTTATGCCCGAGGCTCACTGTCATCATCATCCGCCTTTGCACCGCAGCATCAGCGATCGCACGAAGACGCCGCAGCGCTGAGGTTCAGCTTCTACGAAGTCATCTCCGCGGGGCCCAGCGCACCCCCCGAGCTCCGCGCCCTGCAGAAGCGGTGTCTGGTCCCCGGCTGGTATGCCAGCCACATCGAGAGGTGGCTCCTGTACTTCCCCTCCTTCCAGGTACGGATCGGGGAGAAGGCGGCTGTGGGTGGCTCTGCCCCAGCACAGGCACAGAGGAAAGCTCTGCCATGAAAACATCTCCCACTCTCACTCTTTAGTTGTTAACAACGAGGCCGTGGCAATGGATTAAAAAGTAGGCACAGGCAGAAAGTTGTTTGAATTTCTCTCTGAAAGCTTCCAGGTTCGCTCCCCACACTCTGTCCCCTAGCTCACACCTCTCCTTGCTCTGAAGAGCATTGGGAGCCCCGATTCTCACTCTGAGAAGCAGCCTCAGAGGCCTCTTAGCCAAACGAGGCAAACATTGTTTTGCTTAAGCGCCATAATTTCCTTCCAAATGCCTTCCTGAAGTTTTCTGAGTCCTATGCTGTTCCCGGCTTCCTCGAGTCTCTCCTTTGCCGGCAGCAACCAAAGGACAAAGCCATGGCTGACGCTGACTGCCGAAAGCAGTCTGGTCGCGTGCCACGTGCCTGCGTGTCTGGGACCACACTGTGCAACATGGGAGCCGCTACCGCACACGGCTGTTAGAACGGCTGTCAAAGGCACAGAGAGTTAGCCATTCAGTTCCTCCACCCCATCGTCCGCGTTTCAGCTGCCGCCCTCACAGAAAGTTCCAGTGAACGGTGCCGGGCTGGGCACACAGCACAGGACAGAGCAGGTGTGAGGGAGACTCGCCCCGCAGGCCCGGTGGCCCTCCACCACGCCGTCCTGTCCCTGATCTTGCCGTCCTCCCCCGAACCAGAATAACGAGGCAATTCTCCCGCTCGGTCTGTCGAGGAACCTCCTCCACACTCAGGTCCCCGGGCGTCTTGTCTTTCTCTGTGACCGCGTTATCGCCGTGCTCCCCCTCCGAGCGGGGCCTCAGAGAGGGGCCCCCCGCTTGACGGTGCGGCCCACGGTTCGCACACTCACAGACCTGGTTCCCACGTGGGATTGCATGGCCACGCTCCCTAAGCTCTCTCGGTCCCTTCAAGGGCTGTTTGTCTGCACAGAGTTTGTGGCACTTCTCAGCTTACGACACGTGCGTGCCCTTAACTCGTTGCGGGTCACCCCGAGGGTGGCCTGGTCCGGGCTGAGAGCCGTGCGTGCCGACCCCGCGGCGCAGGGCCTCGCCCCGAGCAGCCCGGACCGCGGGGCACTTCCATGATACGGCTGCTTGTCTCTCTCAGTGTGCGCTGCCTTTTTCTTTCTCTGGTGACTCAGCTCCTAATTATTGACGGGCAACAGCTGAGAATGGATCCTGCTACCGTGATGGATGAAGTCCAGAAGTTTCTAGGAGTCTCTCGGCATTACAACTACTCGGAAGCGTTGACGTAAGTCTGTGTTCTAACGCACGCACCGAGGTTTCGGCAGAGAACTGGTGTGGAGGGAAGCCCAGTTTGGCGGCCGCGGCCCGGGCCTGCTGTTCCGTGCCCACGGACTCTCGTCCGGGCTGACATCAGCCACGCGGGAGGAGCCTGTCCACCGTGTGGCATGTCCCGGGTCCTCCTTTGATTTCTAACTACAAAAGCTCTCCCCTGGAAGGGACCAGGAAGCAAAGCAGTTGTACGTCGCAAAGCCAGCAACTCCCCTTAGAAGGCGAGCTGGCCACGCCGACCCTGTTTAAGGGGCAGCGCTGGGGCTTCTGCAGTCTGAGGGGGGCTCACCAGTGGCTGCGAGCGGGCGTCAAACGCGGCCTCCGACAGCGAGAGCGGCGGTGCCACTGTGAGGGGACCCCGTGTCTGCCCCTCTGGCTCACCCACTGTGGGCCCGACTCGCCACCTCTCCTGCAGGGGCCTCAGTGGTCACAGCTCCGGGTCAGTTTTGCTGGTTCCCTCTGAGATTCTCAGGTAAAGACCCAGCTGGGCAGGGACCAGGTGAGGCGAGCGCGGCACTGGGATTCGAGGAGGCCCAGCCTCTCGGGGCTGTGAGAATGCCGGGGAGGGCGTCTCCTTAATGTGCACCCCAACCTCACAGGAGCCCTGCCTGGGCACCCCTTATAAGTCTCACTGCGCCCATGGACAAGGGCTGACCTCCTGACAGACGAGGGTCGTGTTTGTCCCTGTGCCACCTGCCTGGAGCGGCTGGGAGACACTGGTGGATGGGCCAGGACCCGCCTCTCACTGGAATGCTGTCCTCGTCCCAATGCACTCTGTATCCCGTACGAGAGGACAAGTGGGAGGCGGGCTCTTTACCTTCCAGCAGTCTTCACAGCGCAGCACTGGCCGAAAAACATCTCACACGAATCACATGCAGACACACGCAGAAGGGAGACCTTTCGGGTTCAAAGGCAAGGGAGGGCGGAACCCGGGTTCCCAGCCTCCTTCCCAGAGTCGTCCCCGCTGGTGCTATTTGCCTGCTGGGCCCACGATTTCTGTGCCACGAGTCCCTGCACGCTTACAGCAGCTTAGCCCCAGGGCTAACGAAGATGCCAACCCTGGGTGCCTAACTCCCAGCATGAGCTAAAGAAAGCCGAGGGATTTCAGTTGCAGCTAGAAATTCAAGTCCACTTTCTGCTTCATGTCTTTCTGAGTGTCTGCTGCGAAAGGAAGCTTTTATTTTCTAAACAGTTTTCTATTTCACGTGGGCTTATCTTGAGTGCCATTTATCTCATACAGAGCAGAGAGCACTGTGCCGTTTCAGAGAAGGGAAGCGGGGTGTTCTGGAAAGACGCGGGTCTTTTCCTTGTGGCAGCCCTTCCCCTGCAGGCAGGTACTTAGCCCCGTGGGACCCGCTGCTGGCAAGCTCGGCGGCCTGGAACAGAGGTGCAGACGGCAGAGAGGTGACGGCACAGCACTGTGCTGCGGGCGGACGGCTGCAGCCCCTGGGCACCTGGGCGCACCTGGGTGCCCCTGGCTATGATGCCCTGCTACGCGGCTCTCCAGCCTGGCGGGGGCGCAGTGAGTGCAGCAGCAACATTAAGCAGGGCTGGTCTGCACCCCTCGCCACCCACGAGGGTGGATAACTACTGCGTTTGTTTCTCGCTCTGTCGTCTTGTAAGTCGTCAGCTGGCCCGACACACCTGGTGAACCGCGGCAGTGTGCCTGCGGGGTGACGTTTGGGACTCCTGTCATTGCCCCAAGTCTCGGTGGGTGTAAACGCACCCTCCCGTGCCCGTGCCTTTGGGCACTCCGGTCGGGGCACCTGTAGGGAGCAGCGGTCCGCGCAGTGCTTTGCGCACGCGGGGTGACTGGCGGACAAAAGGCAGGCGCTCGGGACGCGCTCATCGCTCCTGCTCCCCCTGCTGGTGAGAGTGAAGCCCGCCTCTCCGGTGCCTGAGAAACGAGGACCGGCCGCCCCCTGGGAGCGCAGTGCTCCGCGGCCAGACACCACTTCTCAGCCGGCCCCGGACCCGGCCCCCGGACCCGGCCCCCGGACCCGGCCCCCGGACCCGGCCCCGGCCCCCGGCACACAGCGAGCGCGCGGACGAGGCTGTGCAAAGGCGTGCCCCACGCACTGGGCACGGAAGCGGCTCCCCGTGTGCGAGAGCGCAAACCGATGGTCTTCAACGTAAAAGCTCCGGTTTCAGAGCTGTTTTCAAATAGTGATGATCAGATGCTCCCGTGAAGAATATTGCTGACCCCTTTCCACAGTCACTGCAGAAAGTGGCCAAGACGGCCGAGTCTCACTCAGCGTGGGAGGTGTGTGAGGACTCAGAATGACTTTCCTCTGCCACCACGGACTCCAGGTGGCACACGGAATACGTAAAAAATCTGATTACTCAACAAGTGTGGGTGTGAGTGGAAGTAAGCAGGAGGAGCGTTGAGTGACGTAAAACTTTCTCCTTCCGTCCAGTCGATCACACCTCGCCAGGCCCGTCTGCGTGACCCTGACCTTCCCCTGCAGACAGGGCTGGCCCACCAGCTCTGCGCACCTGGCGCCCGGTGTGCTACAGCTGACCGGTCGTCGGAGAGAGAGCAGGGAACATAATGCTTCGCGTGGAACTGCGCTAACTCGCATCAGCTAACATCAAAAACGCGAGCTCTCCGTCCGTGAACACCTCCACTCACAGTTACCCCCAGCCATCACGGGCCGGGCCGGACGGGAGCGTCCCCCTGTAGGATACTAGTGAGTCAAACGCGCAGCCTGAGGCCTTTGCCGCTCTGTCAGTTAGCCTGTGTGCGAGCACCAGTGGGGCCAGACAGAACTGTTTGGATGTTTCGTGCTGATCTACTGCGAAGCCGCCGATAAATGGGCGATAAGGAACTGAAGGCCAGGGGCTGAATAAAGACTGTTCCCTTGTGCGGACGGGGCTTAGCTGAGAGATAAGGGGCTGGAGCTGCTTCGAAGTCCAGAAGGACTTCTACCCCGTCTACTACCATCACCTCCTCTGGCAACCAAGTCCCTTCGCCCGGAGCTCTCCCCCGGGCCAACCGAGAGGCGTCTGAGCAAGAACGTGCTGCGTGAAAACGTCTCTTAGCGACCAAAGCGGCCTCCGCGGCAGCGAGAATCTGCTGAGCCTCCAGGTGACCTGGGAGAGCGAGCCCAGAGCGCCACGTGGCGGAAAAGAAGAGGATCGTCTGTGGCCGCTTCTGGTGATGAATTCGTTTTCAAAGTGGTTGTTATGTTTCGAAGTCGGGCTATGCTGTGTGCAGTAAGTATCCCCACGTGTTGCCTCATAAGGGCACTGCGCGCTGGGTCCGGTTAGCTCCAGCGATCCGCGGAGAAACCGGGGTGCGGAAGAGCCGAGCGTGCACGTGCGGGAGGCGGGGCGCGTGCGCCGCTCAGCAGTTCACGCTGCGCCAGCTGCGCGAACCAGAGGCACGCGGTACTGTGCGTTTTCACTAACGAATGGCATGTCGACAGGAAGTCCTTCCTTTAAAAACGGAAACCTTAAAATGAGCTTTTTACTCTGTCCCCAACTTGGTTGTCCAGAGTTCACCTCCAGACACAGGACCCCACCTTGCACCATAAATGTGCCGGCGCGCCAATGTGCCAACGGAGCCACCGCGAAACGCCGCGGGGTGGCTCTGATCCCAAAGACGGCGTCGGCGGTCGGTGCGAATGTGGAGAACCCGGAGCCTTCACACACTGCTAATGGTCATGCGTGATGTGAGGCTGCTCTGGAACAGCAGCTTTGAGGTTTTTTAAAGAATGCAACGGGCTTCCACAAACCCTCCGGTGCAGTCCCGGGAGCCCATCTCTGGAGAAATGAACGGCCCCCCAAGACGTGCGCACAGCGGCGACCTTCATGACAACCCGGACCGGAACCAGTCCAGACCCCGACTGGAACCAGTCCACGCGCCCAGCAGCGGGTGGTGGGTTAACAAGTCGGCACATCCTCGCCAGCAAAGGAAAAGGAAGTGTGCGGAAGAGCCGGACTGAGCGACGCAAGCAGACCGGTGCTCGAGGGCCGGGCTGGCGACCAGGACTGGCTGCCGGGGTCTCCAGGGCTGGGGGGTGCGCCACTCTGCACCGGGATGGCGGTGGCAGTCGCTCGGCTGTAAGCACCCCCACGAATCACTGAGCCGCACCCTTAGGATGGGTGAGGGCTGGGACATGGAAATCACACCTGGAAAAGGCTGTGCGAATAAAACGTGATGATGTGCCCCTCTCCTTCACCTTTTACTCAGCGGTCACTGGCGGGCACAGGGCCGCACGCCGTGCTCAGTGCCCTCACGCGCGCACTCAGGGCGGGAAGGGTCAT
The DNA here is from genome assembly GCA_028533065.1 of Trachops cirrhosus. Lineage (NCBI taxonomy): Eukaryota > Metazoa > Chordata > Mammalia > Chiroptera > Phyllostomidae > Trachops > Trachops cirrhosus. The sequence goes on from CM052545.1 coordinate 1,545,726, forward strand.
GGAACGAAAGCGCAAATGATGAAGAGCCATGAGAAACGTGTGAGTGAGTGAAACTACAAATTCAGCGTGCTGATGCTGCTCTGTCCACACAGTCACGGCACGAAAACCCAGTTGTGCAGGGGCCGTAGCCTGAATGCAGAGCTCGGGGCAAAGCCGGGCCTCGGCTCTGGGACACGGCGGGTGGGCGACAGCCGGGGGCCCTGAGCGAGTCAGTCGCCCCTGTCCCAGCAAGACGCCCTTCTCTGCGACCCTGCAGGTCGCACGCAGGCCCCAGGTCCACCCGGAGAGGCGGCTGGGGCCTGACTTGTCCTTTTTAAACCCTGGGAAGGCTTGAAATGCAGACAACTTCTCCCTTCAGATGAAGGAGGCAGGCTTATTAATTTCTATTAATAGGGGACCTTCTGCTGACAACATTTCTATTAGGAACCCGGCCAACTCACAAATCTGACAGATGGACTGAGAATTCTGCCAACAGACTTTGTGCAGGGAGAGGTAGTCAAAAAATATGCCCGTTTCCCTGGTTACCGATTAATACCCAAATAAAAATATTCACGTTTGGGGTCACTGCATCTCACAAATGAAAAACACTTTCCTGTCTCTTTTATTTTTCTAGGTTTGATTCTGACAAAGGTTTCTGGTGTCAGCTGCTGCAAGAAGGTAAAACGAGGTGCCTCGGGGAGAGCAAGCGGAGAGAGCACCCTCCTATGGACGCCGATGTAAGTAAGAGCTTAGGATGCAGCCCAGCCCAGCCCAGTTCCAAACAGCAGCACACCTAGTTTCTTAGAAAGGTGGCTGGGGCCGAAATTCAGCCTTTCTGAAAATTAAGAGCGACACTTGGACTCCAGAGCATCCGGGGGGCTCGCTTTGATTTTTCCGGTGAGATGCACCGCCTGCCGGGCCGAACAGAGAGAGGCGATGGGACTCCCCGTCTGAACCAGAACCCAGGCGGCGGCATCTCGTTCCAAAGAGAAAGCTGCGCCCACAGAAACGGCAGCACAAGCACGCTCACTGACGCCAAGGCGGGAGACGGGTCCACCGGAAACGGGACACGGAGCCAGGAGGTCCCCACTGTTCCGTCACCGAGTCACTCCGCAGGAGTGTGTGTCTCCTGCATGTGACAGTGCTGGTGTGCTGAGCTCTGCGCTGTCCACAGGCCACTAAGTCCCTCCCCAGGCGGGAAAGTGATGCCCCCGTGGCCAATAAAGGGAGGTGGCTCGCTCTCCGGAGGGCCAACCCCAACGCCGGGGGAAGGGTGGGAGAAAGGGGCCTGGGGAGTTCAATGCTGCAGTGGGTCAGGACGTGGGACCACCAGGACGTGGGACCACATGGGAATGCCAGCAGGCAGCGGGACGAGCGGTGTTCCAAGCAGGTCACCACAGGGGACGATGCGAAGTGAGCCATTCAGAGAGAACACAAGGGGACCTTCAGACACACACTGCCCCCAAAGACCAGCTCCTCCCTGGACTTCAGGTCCAGCCAAGCAAAGGGCACAGAAGGAGGGGCTCCAGACGGGAGACCTAACCTGTGTCCACCCCCACCCTGGTCTGAGCGTGCCAGCGGGGCCCGCAGGCCAAGACAGACCAGAGACAGGCAGCTGAGACAGACGGGCACAAGCCACACACAGGTCTGGGTTCTCCCTCACCACAGGCTGCTCAGAATGGGGCGCAAATGCTCGGCCCAGTGCCAAAGGTCGTGACCCCTGCAAAGCCCAGCATGCAACACAAAGTTACCCATGCAGGAGGAGACTTTTCCTGTGGCGTTTAAAACGGAGTGCCGCACAGGCCATTTGGACAGAAGGGATTAAGTGTTTGCTTTTAAAGCTCTCAATGTCATGCAAAGCAGGGAGTACAGACACAGGTGCAGAAACGCCCCTCACCACGTCCATCACCAGGGTCGGCGGTGCCCGCACTCCCCGCAAGCCCCACCCAATGCCACCGCCCAGCAGAGCCCCCTCGCCCCTTCAGACAGTTCTGGCTGTGAAGTCCAGTGTCCAGAGGTGTTCCTTCCCCTCCCCGGCTGCAGTGGCACCAGCATGCCAGGGTGCAGAGCCCCCCGCCCCCTGCCACATCTGTAAGGCCTGCCACAGCAGCCAGGGCTTTGTAAGTACCTTAGAGGATCATCATAGCGTCCGAAACATAGATGCCGATCGGTGGTGACAGAGGAGCACTTAACAGCAGAGGCCGGCCCGGCCAGCTCTCTCTCCGAGGCTGGGAGGGCGTTCAGAGCGCAGGGCTATCGAGTCCGGCTTCCGGCAACTCAAGCTCGTCACTCTAACATTGAATTCCACACAATCAAATAAACTGCACATCTACAATGACAGCCCTTCCCCTAGTGAGGCGGTGTGTAGACCAGGGCGCGTAGACCAGGGTGCGTATTTTGAAGAACGAGTCCCGGTGTTTATCTCGCGCTAATGAAGGTCCCCGTGCGTAACCCGGGCACTGGGCGCAGGCAGGTGTGACCGGTCAGGGCAGGCGCAGCGTGCTGTGATGGACGGTCAGACACAATGCACTTTCCCTCCCCCGCAGAGCAGAGCCTTCCTGTCCATCTACTACCGGGACCACAACCTGGGGCTCTCCAGGCTGCTGCACCGGCTCGGGCAGCCGCTGCCAGCCTGGCTGCGGCAGGAGCTGCAGAAGGTGACGTAGCGCCGGGGACGCTTCTCACATCCAAGCACCTTCCCAAAGCTTCCAGGAGCTACCAAAAGGCTGTTTGAGAACACACCTCTTCAGAGGAGGAAACAGGACGTCTCCTCTGTGCGCTGGCATGTGGGTGGCCAGGAGAAGGAAGAGCACCCACCATGAGCCTTGAGGCCTGCGGCCTTCCTCCTGCCCCGCACCTGACCGGGGGCCCCGGGGCCGCCCTGCACCGCCATGAACACCGAACTCGCACACAGAGCCGCTGCACTTCCCAGAAACGCTGGCACCTCTGTAGGGCCACCGAGACTGTCTCTGCAGAGTTCCAGACCAATGTCTGCCTGTGCACCGCTTCCTCACTCTCTCATTCTAGACAGTGTCCTACGAAACAGCAGCAAAACAAACATCGCAACACAGCGTGAAGTGCCGGAGGCCTAACTCCCGTGAAGAGCACTTGCCAAAATATAGATCCGCTGAAGTATTTGGGAAGGTGGTAGTCTACAATCTGTGCGAGATCAGAGTGGAAGAAGTATGTATGAGCTTCATCTGCATCAAAGAAAGACCACTGCTACAGAACAAAGGGACTTTCAAACCCAGGGCCCAGTGCACTTACAAAGAAATGACCAACTCCTACACCATAACGCGGTGAGCAGGCGGCCGTGAAGCCAGCGGACGGGAAACAGAAGCCCACCGAGGGCTGCAGACCGTAAACAGCGATGAGGCCTGGGTCCTCTGAGGGGAGGGCTGTCCACCCTGAAGGCGGACCCCTGACACCGGCCTCCCTTCCTCCGGGCCGCCGGCGTCTCCAGCAGGCTCCCTGCGCCCGCGGAAGCCCCCAGCCCGGCCTGTGAGGCGGGAGCCGCCTCCAGAAACAGACCGGCACTTACATGCAAATGCCTTTTTCTTAAATGTTCCTCGGAGCAAAGCCTGTCAAAGGAGAACTAAGGACGGTTTCTCTGGATCATGTGTTACGTTATTTACACTTGCATTATAGAAAAAGTACACTTTTCATGTAGTTCTAAATGAAATTGTGTAATGTAGAGAGTTATAGCAAAAACAAATTAATATAGGACCGGTAATCTGATATCTGCAATGATACTTCTAACACAAGACAGAAAACAACAGCAGGGCCCTGCCCAGGGTTTTAGAAGAGTCCGTCAGCGCGCTCCTGGAAGACAGCAGGACAAGGTTAAACTGATGGCCCGCCCTCCAAATGAAACGGAGGAAGTGCAAAGACACAGCAGGCACAGTTCCTGAAGGATAGTTACACTTCACCGTTAAATGGCTGTATGAATAACAAAGCATTTAAAAAAGAAAACAACGTCATATGTATTTTCCTGTGTTTATATTTACTTAATTTTTAAATGCACACTACACATAAAATATGCAAGCAGTAAATAAATTCCCTGCCATGGACGCACAAGCCTTTGCAAAACACTATCAGAAGTATGATTGGGGGGGAAAAAGATGCCAGGAAAATCAATCACCCAACTATTTTTATTGTTGTTACCCATGAAACTGTATCAATTATTCATTACTTACAAAACAAGTCTTGAGATCCTTCCACATACTGTAAATTTTTAAGGTTACATTATAATTATTAGCTAAGTTTTCCTAAAGTTTTACATGCCCCAACGATACACGGATTTTTAAACAAATAAGCTATTGGCAGAAAGAATAGGCGAAAGAATCCGTTTCTAAGCCCCCTGACTGTAAGCGCAAAGTCCCAGTGGTGTGGCCGCTGCGCCAAACTCCGTCTTCGCGCGTGTATCCTCACGCAGCACGTGCCGGCGTGTGGGGAACGTGGGTGGACAGGGTCCCTGTAGGAAAAGCGGCCAAGAAGGACAAACACGGTAAGGACGGGCCCCTGCGGTCACTGACAGCACCCTGCTCGCGTTTTGACAGCATTTCGACTGATGCAAGGGAAAAAAAAAAAGAACAGAAAACTGACACACTGATGTTTCCGGGACGTGATGTGCACTTAAACTTCTGAAAAAAATCGCTACTCGCACGATTTCTGTCCAGATAGATGGGTGCGCTGAGCAGCTCACCCCGGACGGTACAGGTTAAGAGGGTCTTGTTCCCTGTGTCACGAAAGGAGGCACAGGGGTCCATCCAAACTGCGCTGGTTCGCGGTGCGGGGAGGGCCTGCCTGGAGGGGCCCCCGGGGGGAGGCGGCCTCACTCCCAGTGCGCGTGCGCGGCTCCACCACGAGCCCCGTGGGCGGCCGCAGTGCACGGCGACCAGGGCCCGTGCGCAGTGAGTGCAGGAGACCCTGGCTGAAGACCAGCTTGTGTAGGGTTCCTTGACGTTGCTTAAACCGGGAAACTTCCTCAGGAAGAAACAAAGCAGTCATGTCAGTGTTTGTAGCTCTAATATTCTTGTCATTCACGTTGAATGGAAGTTACTGTAAACATTTTCTTTCCCCGAGATTTTTAAAATAAAAGTGACCCTGGATCTAATTCTTACAGTAGCACCGCACCTGCTATGTCGACAATAAGCCGCGATGAGAGAACGCAGCGCGTGGGCCTGGGGACTTGGGGGGACAGGTGGGTGTCCGAGTGTGTGCCCTGGGCCCAGTGGGAGGCGGTTAAGGACACAGATGCCACCGTCGGTGTGACTCAAACGGGCAGGTGTAGGATGCAAGTTGACTGTTCATGACAAAGCCTCTCAGGGGTCCTCCCAGTCAACGTGGTTCAGTTCTGGTAAGTGTAAAGCAGCTCGCGTGTCCCCCGCAGGCGCTGAGAAGGAGGGAGTCAGGGGCCCCGGGGCCACTGCGCGGACGGGAGGGAGGGCAGAACCTCCTGCTCCCGAGACTCCGCTCCCACCCAGCGGCTCCTGTCTCTGGAGCCGAGCGTGAGCGCCTCTGTCCTTGGAAATCAGCAAAGTGATGTCTGCAGAAAAGGGGGCGGGAGTCCGCCCTGGTCTCCACGTTCCGCCCACCCCTCTTCTCTGTTGCAGCCCTGCTCTCCCCGACATCAGCTGTGCTCAGCGCACAGCCCGCCGGCCTGGGTGCTCCAGTGACTCCGACAGGCCACCCCACCAGAGGTCTCCCGTGGGAGCACGACTCACCCCAACTTTCTACGTAAACGTGCCACCTCGAGTTCCAGCCAGTGGGCGACTGTTTTCTAAACCAGCCCCCCCAGAGCTGCTGGCTTGCAGTGACACAACCTTACGCTTTCCAGGGGCATCAGCACCGCACGTCCCCGGAGACACAGGACAGCCAGGGGCTCGCTGATGCGGAGGCACAGACAGTGCACATGTACTCGTCTGAAGGGCTCTGTCTCCTTTCCGACTGCGCTCCGCAGCCGAGCTCTACTCCCTCAAAGCTGAGTCTGCTCGGTCCCCACCCACCCACAGCATCATTGCTGCCGCCTTCTTCCAGCCCACCCCACGCACACACTGCACGTGTGCACCCCGGTCCCATGCGCACCCCCGGCCCCAAAGGGCCCCAGTCACGCTGAGGGCAACGCACACCTGTGCAGGACTGTCCTTAAGACATTACTCGTGTTGGCTTGAGATGCTAACCCTCTCTTCGCTCACTTTACCCAAGACAGACAATTCCACTCGGTCAGGCCATGACTTGTAGCTCTGGGGATGAACACCGAAGACACAAAGCGAAAATCCAGGCTCCACGTGGACTGAGCCTTTCCCTGGGGCCCAGGGGACTTAGTGGACTTTGGGGCCACTCCCCACACCCAGTGCTGCTCCTGGCTCCTGCCACTTACTGTCCTCAAGTTCTCGTGGATAAGAGTTTTCTGCATAGTCAGTGCTCTTAACAAACGTGACAGAGGATTTATTCACTGGGCTGTTAGTGTGGGACATTTTTCAACGTCCCCTTGCACCTTCGTGTGTCACGTCTGCAGCAATCTGCCCCTTTGAGGTCTCGTCACTTCTCAGTTTATCCCCGAAGTCACAAACACGAAGATCAATCAGTCGCTGGGGTTGGGGCCAGCTGTATTCTCACCGTCCCCTGGAGAGCACACCAGCTCGTGTGTGTGTGTGACACTCCCACCGATTTCACCGCAGCAGTGGCGCGACGCTCCAGCACACGTCACGGCGGGAAGGGCACTTACAGTGGTAGTGACCGGTCCCTCACGTCCCACACTCGCGTGAGAAAGCCACCCTCCCCGCCCGACAGTTGTTAATGAACTCACACCCCTGGAGTAGCTGCCCCAGTGTCCCGTCAACTCTCCCCGTGCCCACCTGGGGTCCCTGGAGTAGCGGTCCCGGTGTCCCGTCAACTCTCCCCGTGCCCACCTGGGGTCCCTGGAGTAGCGGTCCCGGTGTCCCGTCAACTCTCCCCGTGACCACCTGGGGTCCCTGGAGTAGCGGTCCCGGTGTCCCGTCAACTCTCCCCGTGACCACCTGGGGTCCCTGGAGTAGCGGTCCCGGTGTCCCGTCATCTCTCCCTGTGACCACCTGGGGAGCGTGCTGCGACACTTCCCTGCCCTCTGACGTGGATGGTGCCTCCAGAAAAGGCACTTGAGCAATCGCTCCAGCTACAAATTGAACGAGCCACTTTATATTTTTCAAATCTTTTCACCTTATCCAGACTAAAAGAAACCCAGCTATGGCACTCATGGAGAAACATTTGCACTGGATACTGACGGGAAGAATGGCCGTCAGAGAGCTGACGTATGCAGATCTGAGTGAGTGCCAGGCATTTCTGGGACATGAACAGAGCGAGCCTGTCACCACAAGGCAAACAGTGGACACCGCCCAGTGCCAGGGACGAAATCCGAGCTGTCGGGTGAAAACTGGAATTCTGCCGAACTTGTTCCCGACACCAGGACGCTCAGCGCCCTCGCTGATGAGACGGACCGGCCGCGACGCTGACAAACAGCCCTTCCGACATTCCGCTAGCGAGATGCGCCAACCCGCGGAACATCTGCATGACGGGGGACCGCCTCTTCCAAAGAACCATGGTGCACTGCAGGTCACGAAGCAATGAGACGAGGTACGGGCGCCGTGACGGCCAAAGGCTGGTCCTCGGGACCAGGTGCGCTCACAGTCCGGATGCAGCAGGACCTGGAATGTTCGTCCAGGGACTGGTTTCAGGTTCCACGCCACAAACGCCCTTTGAGAAAACACCATGTGTCCAGTTTTGGTGGAGCATCGAAGAAAAAGGCCACAAACACACCCTCTCCCCTCCCAGACACACATTTGTGTCCGCTCAGATTTTCTTTGTACTCTTCGACAAAAGCAACGTGTCCAAACAGATCAAACGCAAAATGAGACACCAGAACCCAGCCGCCTTCTGTCAAATCAGACGTTGATGGGGTTTGCAGAGATGTGACAACCTGCCACTTTTCTCACTGGGTTATTTTTGTCCTGGGAAACATTTATTTTTTACTAAAACGACAATATTATTATGGGTTTGCTCTCATTACTTTTAAATCAATTAACATTGTTTAATTCCTCGCCCTAAACGTCTAAGGCAGTAAATACGGAGAAACACGGCCCTTATACACCACAGCGCTCTCAGTTTTGGGCGTAAAGGGACGCTGAGACCAACCGGTGTGAGAGCCACCGGCATGGGAGCTGGAGGTAAGTTAAGTTCCAACAGCAAAGCTCGTGCGGGGAAGAGTGGCCCAGGAGGACACGCGGAAGTGGTTTCTTGATGAAATCTCTCAGAACGGGTCTCTGGGTCCAAAGGGACCTAGGACCGGGGGGCCGCCTGTGGGGGCCCAGGCTGCTGACCACGGAGTGCGGGCCGCTCACTGTGGACGGAGCTGGAGGAACGGGAGGAGGTCCGCCCCGCACCAGCGGAGGACAGGTGACAGCCGAGGCCCAGACGTCCCGTCATCACCACCCTGGGGAGGAAGGGAGAGAGGAATCCTGAATTTGACTGGGTTTCCCTCACCCGGACTCAAAAACCCCTAACGTGGCGAGACCTTTCTTGAATGGGGATTGTTACAGAAAACCACAGAGAGCTACGTTTCTGCCAGGTGTGTGGGTGACGGGACCGAAACCCACCGGGTGGGCACCGCGTCCCAGACTCGGGGGAGGCGGCCCAGTCCCGCTGAGAAGGGCAGGGGGCTGGGGTCTGCAGGTGCAGCCCAGGGCTGGCTTCCCCCCGCCTCCCAAACCACCTGTCCGCCCCACGTGGACACGCCCTGAGCCCCACCCTCGGCACGGGGGAGCCTGCAAATCCGAGTTGCTCTTGATCAGCACACCCCACGTTCCCTGTGTGAACGAACCCTTTGGCTCTATCCTCCATTCCATCCAAAACCAGCCACTTCTCCCCAGCTCCGTGGGGACACCCCGTTCTGATAGCATCATCGTTAGCCCGGAGATCTGAGCTTCCATCCCTGTCCCCAGTACTCCACTGTCAATCAACCCCAAAGTCACCTTCATGGACATCCATCAGAGGGCTCTTGTCCCAAATCCTGCCACCACTCCCCTTCTGGCAGAGTTCAAGGCTCTGAAGTCCTCGGGCCTCAGGATCTCAGTTCCTCCCCCCTCATTCTGCAGCTGGGGGACCGGCTTCCTTGCTGACGCTCTTGGGGCCCTGTGGTGACAGTCCCTCCACCGTCCACATCGCCAGCTCCTGCAGTTTACCTGGCTCTTTGCTCAAATGTCATCTTTGGGGAAGTCCAACACTGACAACCCAACATAAAACCCCACCCTCTCCCCATCCCCTGCAGTCCTGGTCCATCACCCTGACCTGATGTGTTTTAACCCGAGCCCTGTAATGTTTAACTATTACATGACTTACTGATTCCACTACATCTGTGGCTCTCTCCTACGCACATAAGCTTTCTGAGTGCAGAGGGATTTGCCTGTGTCACTGATGTGACTCCTCGTGTGCATGCCAGTCTCTGCCACAGAACACGTGACTCCCATGTGCATGCCAGTCTCTGACACAGAACATGTGACTCCCATGTGCATGCTAGTCTCTGACACAGAACAGGTGCTCATGTGGTGAATGAATGGATTGATTTCACACTAAATAGCCAGGGAAAGAAAAAAGGCAAAGGCTAATGGTTTTAACATTGCCTATTTTCTATATTTAGGTGATAAAAAAGTATAAATTTTTACAAATAAATTTAATTAACGAAGATATATATTTCCCCAATTATGCAAAGACTTACAAATCTATGTCTTCCTTCTAAATAACAAGAAACAAATTCGGACTTTAAATAATAACAAATTCCTAATAAAAATTTAAAATTACCAAAACAGTTTTAAAACACGAGAGAAAAAAAGCCCTAACCTTTACAGAGAGCGCTCTGCTGACCAGAGCATTCTGGGAAACCGTGCACCACCACGAGGAGGCGCACTCCGCCGGCTTCCTCTTACAGACGGGAAGCGGGTCTGGGAAGCGTGGGCAACTCCCCACGGCACTCGAGACGCAAAGTCAGCGACGTGAGGTTTGAGCCCAGAGTCGCGTCCACCTTCTGCCTAATGTCGCTCTCCCTCCTTCCAGCCGGGAGTGTGGACCCCGACCCGTCGGACCTCGCTCCAGTCCCTGACCTCGCCCCACATCAGTCCCGTGATTCCGTGCGGCTCCGATTTGCGCACGGGTTAGACGGAGACCATGACGGTGACCCTCCCCCAACTGTGGCGAGGATGACATGTGCGCATTAGTGAGCAGACGGGGACCCAATAGTCATTAGCTGTTATATTACGATCGCCCCCTTGAGGCAAGGATGACACATAACCGTCCTCTCCAGACCCCTGCGTGCCTGCTCCCGTCACAGGGAACCCTCCTCAGACCTCTGCCGTGACAGGCCCCCGCCCTAAAGAAACACATGTGTTCAAATATGCACATCGATTTCATCACACCCACTGCATGTCAGGGATTTCTTTTGATGCCTAAGACATATGGCTCATTTACATAAATTATCATACAAATAGAAGGGTTTTAAACCAGAGAATTCTAAAAGTCATTTCTCTGGTTCAAGTTCTCCTGGGTTTCCTAGATATTTACTTGGATAGAATTAAGAAATAACCACTAAAACATCTTATGTATTAAACTGGAGTGTTCTCATATACCATTTGAAGTCTTTAGTGTAGTTTTGAAATAAAGGAATAAGAGATACTTCTAGATTCAGCTCAAGCTCAAATTTTTCAGTTATACAAATCCCGTCAGTTCTTTGAGGATCAAATAGAAATTGATCAACGCAGTCCTTACTATCTCGTGCAGAATTTAAACCTCGAACACTGAGACTCAAGGCGGTGAAAATCCATTCCAATTATAAATATTGACTAACAGGAGTCACTTTCAAAGTTTGTCTTAAAATTTTCTGTGAAATGATTTCCATGATAAAATTTGAAATACAGTCTCACAGGAGGAAAAAAACACTCAACTCAAAACTCCTGGCGAAGACAGAGGGGCGATGGGCCCGAGGTCGAGAGGCACGCGCCACGCTCGCTCCCACGTGCCGGCCCGCAGTCCATTTTCCTCCCGCACACTGCGCGTGATTTCCCGGAGTTTGTTCTCTGTTCCTGCCCCAGCTTCCCCGGGGACAGACACTCAGCCACAGGATAAATGCAATGGTCCCTGCCCTGGAGTGGGCTGGGCAGGAAAATGACACTTCTCCAACAGAATCAGTGCGCTGGACCCACCCCACCTGCAAAAGCATCACCTTAAATACCTCCAATGTCGGGAAATGGCTGAGGTCTCTCCTTGAGTACTTCAGTGCTTTAAAAGCCTATCCACAGGGTTCTCATATAAAGGAGGTCCGTGGTATTTCGATTTTATTCTCAGAATCTGCACCTGGGCAAGTTGGTCCTTTCTAGATGAATCTAAGGTTTTCCATACCCGCAGTGGCTAAAATATGTCATGTAAAACCAGAGTCCAGAAAATGGGTTGGTGGAGTCATTGTGTATGCTGACATTTCCACATTATAATCCACACACTCGTTTACAAAACAGTCGTGCAGATAACGCGAGTGTTCAATTTTAAACCTGCAGGTTTTAAAACAGACCTAAATCATAGGGTACCACCGCCACCTAGTGGCCTGATGAAAATGGGCCGTTGTAATTGTCCATTATTTTATATAAACATAAGCTAATCTTTCACTAATATAGATACTTATAGTCTTTATAAATAGTGGGTCAGAGGGATTTTGGATCTGAGTATTCCAGTAAATCTAAAACATTTATAAATTACATGGGAAAATAAACACAAGAGAATTTTAGCAAGTGATCATTAAATTTTCAAATTATTCTAATGCCTAGTATAAAAGCACAAGAAAGTTTACAAATTAATCTATAAACACTATAAAACAGTAATACTATTGTTCACTTTAATGCTATATATTGCTACATTAAGTATTAATCTTTTACATAGAGGCAGGCAAACCAACGAAAAACGGCCTTGACGGTAAGTAGGTTAAACCAAAGACTGAGTATCACACGTCCTCTGAGAAGAGAAGAGAGAAAAAGTCAAGCTTCTGAGGTGACAAATATTCGACGAGCGCTGAGTGCTGCCACTCTGGCGGTGCCGGGGAAGCCAGCGGACGGCCACGGGGCTCCGGGGCAGCTCACGCACGGTCGGTGCTGGCCCGCACGGGGCGCAGCACGTTTCTTGCTAAGCTCCTCAGTAAACATGTTACAGATATTCAGCGGAGTCGCAACACAGCGCCCAGCTCCAGAGCCCCTCTGACCCCCGGGGCCCACAATTCATCAGTCTTACACTCCCACTGTCCCCTCCTCTCCGGCTGTTACCTGTGCTGACCTGGCTCAGGTTCTACCCAAACCACTAGGACCGTGCCCTCGCCCGCATCCCCTCGCCCTGCTGGCTCTCCGTTGATGACACACTTTATATTGGCCGGGAGGTGGGTAGACACACAGGAACACTGAGACGTCCCCACGACCTCCTCCTCACCGGCCAGCACCTGGCCTGTCCGCGGTTCTGCAGGTGACCAGTCCGACCACAGGACTGTCAGGGGCTGGCTCCAGCCTTGTGCACGAGTCCCCGCCCTCCAACCAGCGGCTCGCCGAACCTCTCCCGCGTCACCAGCTTGTCCAGGCCCGCTGGACCTCTCCCACCAGAATGTGAACGAGCTTCACGTCCCCCACACTCAGAAACGACCCGCTCTCGACCCCACGGCCCTCCGCAGAGGCCGCCCCACTTCCCGCCCTCTTCACAGCACGAGCTCTCGAGAGTCCCCCAAATCCACGGTCTCCGGCCCTCCTCGCATTCTCTCGGAAGTCGCTCTTCACAGGGTCCCAGACACCCCCCACTGCCACGCCAAGGTCACGTCTTGGCCCCCATCTCACTGGCACCCTGAGCGGCTGGCCACCCCCCGCACGTGGACACACCGTTCCTGACTCAGGAGACGCACCCCGCTGCCTCTCCTCCTGACCTCACTCAGCCCACTCTGCTGTTTCCGCCGTATTTCCCCAAAGACAAATGTCACCGTGCCCAGGGCCCAGCCTCTGCTCCTACTTTCTATGTCAACGGGGCCCTTGGTACAAGCCCACAATGGCGTGGACCCCGTCACCATCCGCCGTGCCAGCTCCCGCATTTGCTTCTCCAGCTCGGCCCTCCCTCGAGCCCCACACTCACACCGGCCTCACTGCCTAACAGCCCTGCCTGGGCGTCCGAACAGCCTCCCACCCTTCCCACCCACAGCGCCGACCCCCGAGTGCTGACCCCCAGCTGCTGCCCCTGCACTCATCCCAGCTCGGCTCACAGAGGCCCGAGGCCATTTCCCCTACCCTGTGTCCCTCTCACACCCCAAAGCCACTGTGTCACCCAACACTGTCTGCTCTACCCAAAACAGATCCGGGCGTGAACCAGGCCTCCCCTGCGTGGGCCCCACCGAGCCAGCCTGACTCCCTCACCTGTGCAACTGCGCTGACTTCCCCGGACTCCCGCTCCCACCCTGACCCACTGCGCTGGGCCTCCTCTCAGCACAGTGAACAAGAGCACGCAAACCGGAGGCCAGGCCTTGTCCCTGCTCCACAGGGAACTCTCTGCTGGCCACAGAGCTCCCTCCTAAAAACCCTAAAACTGCACAACAGCCACAAGGCCCTAAGTGGCCTCCTACCTCCCCATCCTCACGTCTTGCTCGCTCGCTTCACTCCAGCCAAATGGGTCTCGTTCCTGTGCCGTGAACTTGCACGGAGAGGAGCTCCTGGTTGCTGAATAACAGATCGCCCCCGAATGCTCTGACGTCAACAATGCTGTCTCACCAGGTCTCCTCAGGTCACACCCAGATGCAGCCGAGGCTGGCCCGTCCTCCAGGGCAGGGTCTCTCAGGCTGGGGACAGGGCCCCCCCCCCCCCCGCCCCTCGGGCTCCGCCCACACGCCCGCTTCCCCAGCTCCTGGCAGGACCCAGCTCCCCGTGGGCTGCTGGTCTGAAAACAGCCTGGGGGCCCTACCGGCTGTGGGCCAGAGGCCTCTCCAGTGTGGCAACGTGCCTCATCAGAGCAAACAGTTCCGGAAGGCGAGATGAAGAACGGCAGCAAGACTCAAGTCAGAGTCCTTTAAACGAATGTCATCTCAGCAGTGACATGTCATCATCCTGCCCCTGGCGGGAAGGGCATTACCTGAGAAGGGGAGTCGGGAGGTGGGGACCCTCTCTAGCACAGCAGGTGTGAGGCCCCCAGGTCACACTGGTGCTGGGAATACTCTCCTCCCTGGCGTCTGCACGTCCCGCCCCCTCGCCCTCTCCACGTCTCTCACCGAACACAGGCGCCCTCTCAGTGAGCCTTTCTCTGAACACTTCAGAGATCACAATCCCCGCCCCAGAGACTCCTCCCCTTCCTCGCTTTTCTCCACGGCACCTAAAGACTTCACCACGTTACCTTACTTACTGAGGGCGGTCTGCATTTTGGCAACGTCCTGAGCTAGGGCTACGATTCCGCCCCTCCCCAATGGCTGCCGGCTGGCAATGGCCGCAGGGACGTTCTGCGTGGGACGGGCCCGGGGAGGGGAGCTGCGGTCGGACTCCGTGCGGCGCTGGACGGTCAGACAGGGCGCGAGGCGAGGCTGCAGGCCAGGCGCGTGTCCCTTCCGCGCAGGGCCCCCTGGCGGGAGAGCGGGCCCAGCCAGGTCTGCGGCACAGGGCCAGCTCCTCCCGCCGGTGTCCTGTCCCCAGGGTGGAACCGTGGGCCCAGGGAGAAATCAGCGCAGATCCCTGGCCATTCTCGCGGGTACCGGTTCCCCCCGCAGCGGACCTCATTATAGACAGAGTCTCCTAGTGGTCCCGCTCGTCTGACAAACTCCAGCAGTCCTAAGAATGGCTCCTTTCCGCCACTCTTGTATGAGCTCTGTGAACAAAAAATGTGGACTGTGTTCTTCACTGCTCTTGCCCTGGCATCTAGTAGGAACTCAGTAAATATTCACGGACGAACAACTTTTTAAAACCTAAGGCACAGGAATAAATATTAAGGATGGCAAGAAAGGGAAGGGACCAATACACACTGACGTTGCAGAAGGAAGGGTCCTGTAACAGAGAAATGAGAACCCGGAGGGGTCTCGGGGACGGGCCGGAAGAAGGGAAGCCAGTCTGCGCCGCGAGAGCGCAGGAGCAAGACGAGACGCGCGTGCTGCACTGGGTGCCCCGCCCCCAGGGCTAGGAACGGGACTGATAATCGGCGGGCGAGTCACTGCAGCTTTTGTAGCGGTGGCTCCCAGGGAGAACACCGTGTTTCAGGACATTTCATCTCTCACAAACACACTCGGATGACTGAAGGGGGAGTCAGGAAAGTGGGGCGGCAGCTCAGTCCTATCGTCCTAGATTAGTAGCATGACAATGGAGAAAAGGTGGTGATAACGTGCAACTGTAGAAATCCTCAGAGCTGTTCATTGACATTTCTGATTCCCTTCCTTCTAAGCACACAGTAGGGCTCCATTTCCCCACCCTTTTGGAGTTGGGTGTGGCCATGAACTTGCTTTGGTCCACGAAGCAGGAGGCGGTGTGACAAGTGCCACTGCAGAGCTGACGTCTTTAAGCACAAGCGTGGCCTAGGAAGGGGACACCTGGTGAAGGCCTCATTAGCCGAGTCTCTACAGTGGACAAGAGCGTGGCAAGAGAGAAACCTCTGCTGTTTGGAGCCACAAACTGACCGTGGCAGTTTTAACTCGACAAATTTTTTTATCTACTCTTCAAGAGATGGGACTTCCTGTCCTTCCCTCTCGGTGTGACCAGGGTTTACTAACTCCCTTCTAACCCGTGGTGGTTGTAAGAATGGGAGCCCCTCTGCTGGGTGACTCCTTTGGGGGCAGCGAGCCACCAGACCACGAGGACACTCTCGCGGCCAGTGGAGAGCCAGGAGGCGGTAACTCGCCAAGCTCGTGCGTCAGCCAGCTTGGAAGAAATCCTGGCGGCCCCGTCGACCTCCTAGCTGCAACCTCATGAGATCTGGAGACGGTTAGGTGCTCCTGGAGTCCTCGTCCATGGACGCTGCCTCAGACGACGAACGCTTGCTGCCTTAACCCTTGATGCCACAGGCCGGCCGACACCCAGCAGTAGACAACCGGCGCATTGGCTGACGCAGAAACGCACCAGAGACTGAGCTGGAGCGCAGGGAGACGCCGGTGCTAACTCCGAGGCTTTGAGCTCTGAATTACCCGGAAACCCTGTGATCTCTGGGACCACCAGACCTGGATTCCTCTGCAGCGTCGAGGCCGGGGCCACCCCGCACAAGGAATGCTGGAGCCTTGTAAGTGTGTGCAGCTGAGCGGCGCTCCGAGCCAAGAAGAACACTCCTACACAGAGGGGCGACTCTCGTCCTCTTCTGTGGGCGCGATGCTCCGGGCACGACCTTCCCTGCAGCAGCAGCAGCAGCAGCAGCAGCAGCGCACTGCTCCTGCACGGAGACCCTCGCGTGCTCAGTGACAGCCAGCCCGCGAGCCGTCTCCTGACTTGATTCCCTCCGGCTCATCCGCACGTCCCTGTGAGAGGTGTGCAGCTGACTCTGTGTCCCCAGTACCCCCCCTCAGTCCCTACACTGAAACCGCAGCAGGAGGGAGAGTGGGGAGGGGGGAGCGGCACCGTCGAAGAATAAGCATCTGTGATGAGCTATTCCAGCTCACGCATCGAACGCAGAATTGGAGTGCTGCCCAGCCTCCCCTTGATCAGTGTGAACAGCTTCGCGGGGCACCTTCTAGTTCACGGCCAGTTTTTAACTCCACCCTACTGCCACAGGATGTCTCCTGAGTGTTGCAAGTCTGAGATCCGGCGTCACAGCGGATAAACGCATTAGGCTCGATCTCAAAGCCCCACACGTGCATTCCCCTAACAGTCGATGGGAACCATCACTAAAGCGTCGCTTAACATGGGGACATCACGGATGGCAGCGTCATGAATGCGTTTGCATTAAGCTCCGTTTCACAACAGTTTCGTATCTACAGGAAAGTCGGTGCGCGTCCTGACGACTATCTGAAATAGTCATCCGTGCGTCGTCTATCTGAAAGTCGCCAAGGGGGCAAGTCGCAAAGGTCCTTTCGGAAGAAAAAAGCTGTAGCTACGTGTGGGACTGAGTTTAACCAGATGTGCTGTGGTGGTCCTCGCACGGTCTACGAAATACCCGTCACTGCGTCACACACCTGAAACTAACACAACGGCCCACGTCCGATCTACCTCAACTTTTTTTTTAAATTTTATTCAGTACAGTTTCTATCCTTTATTCCCATTCCAGTCCACCCACCCATTCCCTCCCATTTCCAACCCCCTAGTTTTGTCCATGTGTCCTCTATATTTGTTCCTGTAAACCTTTCCCTTCTCCCCTGAAATTTCCCTCCCCTCTCCTCTCTGGGCCCTGACAACCTGTCCTGTATTTCAGTGTCTTTTGTTATATTTTACTTGTTTCTTTGTTTTGTTGTTTAGGTTGCTGTTAAAGGCGAGATCATATAGAATTTGTCTTTCACTGCCTGGCTTATTTCGCTTAGCATGCTTTCCAGCTCCATCCATGCTGTTGCAAAGGGTATGAGCTCCTTCTTTCTTTCTGCTCTGTAGTATTCCATTGTGTAAATGTACCATAGTTTTTTGATCCATTCATTTACTGATGGGCATCTAGGTTGCTTCCACCACCTGGCTATTGTAAGTTGTGCTGCTATGAACATTGGGGTGCATAGGTTCTTTTGGATTGGTGTTTCAGGGTTCTTAGGATATAGTCCCAGCAGTGGAATTGCTGGATCAAAAGACAGATCCATTTTTATTTTTCTGAGGAAGTTCCATACTGTTTTCCAAAGTGGTCATACCAGTCTGCAATCCCACCAACCTCAACTTTTTAAACAAGGAAGAAGACAGACGGGTGGCATCTGCGGGGCCTTCCAGCGCGCTCTCGCCAGGCAGCTATCACGCGCAAGTCCCCTAACGTCAGACCCGAACCCCCACCTGCTGCAGGGCAGCCCCTCCGCACTCACACACAGACCAACTCGTCCAGTGTGACCTAACCCACCGAAAGGTGGACACGCGGGGAGCCGTGGACCCGCCGTTTCTACCGTAATTACCCTGAAACAAACTAGAAACAAGCTCGCCAACTACTCCAGGGAGCGGGCGCACCCCAGCATCTGGACTTCCGGCTGTGGCGACAGCAGCAAGGCTGCGCAGTTCGCGCCTGCGCCCCAATCGGAAGCCAAGTGCGCTGCCCTGTGGAAGGAGGCGGGGCGTGAGGGAGGTGCAGATAAGCTGGAAGACTTGGGGAAGGAGGTGGAGCCAGGGCGGAGCTGGGAGGGGCGGGGCGGGGCGGAGGAGAGCTCGTATAGGCCCCGCCCACCGCGGCACGTCCCCGGAATTGCGTCATCCGCTGTATAAGAGCGCATGCGCGGAAGAGTTCGCCCTTTCACTTACGGGCAGTGTTGTGTTTGGGGCGCTGTGGTGGTTCGGGTTTTGTGCGCTGAGATGGCGATTAGAACGGAATCTTTTGGCTTAGTCGGAATCTTTTGGCTTAGAATGCAGCAGGCCCGGGGGGCTTGTAGTGAGGGAGCGAGGGCAGCTGCGGCAGTCTGCGCGCTGGGGGGCCTGAGCGCGCTCAGGGGTCGCTTAGGTCGCGCGGCCGCCACGTGCAGTCCTGGACGCTGAGTCCCAGGCCGCACGCATGCGCTTTGGCCTGGCGAGCACCCAGCGCTCAGGGCCACGTGGCCTTGTGAATCCGCTCCGCCGCTGCTGACCTGGACCTGCGGCCCGCCGACAACTCGAGAGCAAGCCACGTGGTGAGTGGGGTCGGCTTCTGCCGGCTGATGACTTCGCGTTTGTGGACGTCCATGTGTCTTTGGGACCTGTCGACTGTGGCAGTCTCCCTTCCTAGCCATGGAAGAGCATATTCTTGTTTATTGGCAAAGCTGTCACCATTTAATTGGTATCAGATTCTGACTTGCACAAGTAACATTCTTCACTGTTAGGGGAGGGTTCGGGGGTATTGCGCAGAGATCTGTCTTTCAAATGTTTCCATCAAGGCGAACGAATTGTTCCGATGGGTGACGGGAAACATAACAAGGTATGCTTTTCATTCATGTTTCAGAGTTAATCTTAGTGCAAAGGACCTGGAAGGCCAACATTGGCCCCTTTTGCTGCCATTTTGTAACTGGAATGAATAATTAGCCGAATGAATAGGAAGTGACTGAACTACCTACTGAAATCTCAGCTTTGTGAGTGGTAAAGCTGTCCTTCTCTTGCAGGGACGAAGAAATGCAGTGACACGAGGGGAGTCTGAACAGCTCCGGCACTGAGTGGCAAGTGATGCTGTGGAAACAAAATAACGTTCCAGAAAACTATCGAGGCCTGAATGTTATTCTTTCAAAGAGCGAGTAACTGAGTGCTTCGTTGTTGTAATTAAATAAAATGCTTGATCCTTCTGGACATTCAGAGTGCCCTGGCTGATTTAATGAGTGGGAAGGTACTGCAGAGAGCAGTCAACCGACTTGCCACCTGTTTTGCTGTTAGGAGCGGGCCTGGTGGTGATGAGGGTGAGCATGGTGAGGGGTTGCAGCATGGGGGAGGTGACAGGTGCATGAAAACCAGGGAACCCCTGAGGGAGACAGCAGTCGCTGTGCACCGACCACATAAGAGACTAAGGCAGCCTCACAAGGTGAAAAGCTATGCACTTTATTTACACAAATGTGCGCTGAACACTCGTATCTTACAAAAGTGACACGTTTATCAAATCAGCTAGAATAAAGGCATATTTTACGAATCAACAGTTTGTCTTCAAGGCTGAGGGACCTGGATGCCATTTGTTAACAGCTCCGACGTGTCTGTCGCTTGCGCCAGCACTGAGTCCTAAGGGCAGCCTGGGCGAAAGTTCTCGCCGGTCAGGGCCTGTTCTTCCCAAGCCCTTGTGCAAGCAGCTGGCTTCTCCAAATGGAAGCCCTTGGGAAGCCTCCTTTACCGAAACCGTGGGCTTTGAGGACAGGTGTAGTGTTAGGATTGCCATTTCCAGTTTACGAAGGAGTAAGCTGGAAAGGGAGGCACCGTTGGGTTAGCACCAGTTCTTCGACAGAGCTGAGGGTTTACAAACCCAGGACAGTTTGAGGGGGAAAGGAATTAACCATTCTGAATCCTGAAATTCTCAGTAGGACCACTTCACTTTCTATGCCTCTCTTCCTTGGCTGTAGAACTGCAGACCACCTCAGATTTTGGGGAAGGGGATTCCTCTAGCATCCTGAGGGCGTGCCCTTGAGATTGGGGCAGAGACTGCACCGCAGGCAAGAAAGGCCTGGGAAGGTGCAGAGTAAGCAGCTACTCCTCCCCTCTCCTGAGAGAGCGGGAGGGAGAGGGCTGGGGGTTTGCAGTCAAAGCCTCTCACCAGCTCTCACCTGGCTCCTCTCGGCCCGTGGTCTCAGCCAGAAACTAGGGGTGCTGTAAAACCCGGCAGCTTTCCATAAGCAGTGCAGTGAGGTACCCAAGCCCAGAACCAGTGGGTGAGTTACACCAGATGACAGCTGGGTGTCCAACCTTTCGGCATCTCTGGGCCACACATTAAATACACAAATACTAAGAAAATGAGCGAAAAAATAGGGGTTGTAAGTAAATGCATGATTTTGTGTTGAGCTGCATTCATAGCCATCCTAGGCTGTATGCAGCCCACAGAGCCACGGGCTAGACACCCCTGCCAGAGTTTTTACCCACTGTGCAGGCCCGGAGACCTTTTTAGTGTATTAAATGGGACCACCAGGCCAGCCTTAGGAACTCCACAGGTTTGAGTCAATTGCCATGAAGTTGCAACAGATGGCACTCAGGTATTGCAGAAAACAGCATAATGCTACGGAACAAACATTTATTTTACCCAGTTACCAGTCGAATGGTTACAAGGAACCAGAGTAGGGTGTCAACTAACAGTGGATAAATTAGATGGTGCATCCAAC
Source organism: Trachops cirrhosus (assembly GCA_028533065.1). NCBI lineage: Eukaryota > Metazoa > Chordata > Mammalia > Chiroptera > Phyllostomidae > Trachops > Trachops cirrhosus. The sequence goes on from CM052545.1 coordinate 1,566,631, forward strand.
AACTTGAAGACGTTCTTCATTGCGTTACCAGGAATTCCTCCACCTTCACTGAGAACGTACAAGGTAGCCAGGATAGTGTCCTCGCCGTGGCCACGGTGCTCAGTACAAAGCACCGCTCAGGAGTGCGCTGTGACGATGAGCCTGTCCCAGGCTGGGAACTGAGCAGAGTCCCTTTACCTCTTGGACATGGGTTTCCTCACTTGACCATCCACAGAGATCAGATACCCGAGGGTTACGTCAAATGTGGGCATGTAATATGAATCCATATATCAGTGACTCCGCTACAAGAAGTCCTCCCAGTAAAGATAAAAACAGCCTTATTGCACGATCAGTATATACAGTAATCTCCCGAGAGTTCTGAGAAACCCGCAGGGAGAGAGCAGGTTCCAATGAGAATAAGGTCAGTGTCCGCGGAAACTGCTCTGGGGCGGTGACTGCTGATGAAGGACCAGCAGCACCGCACTGAGGTATCTAACAACCGCCCACGTCCCACATTGTCGCGGGCACCCAAGGGGCGCAGTCGTCAACCCAAACCACAAACGGACCTCCGTCCCCATCTGCTGGCGCCTCTGGCTGAGTGCCCGTGTGGAGGCTGAAAATCTCCAACAGATAAAGAATCTTTAAATACTGTTTCCTCTTGAGGTTCCTGTGAGTCACAGTTTGGTGACACTTTTTATCCAAGGTACAAAGGCCGAAACTTTGGTGTACACGCCGGGCGAACCCTGGACGCGGCAGCCGTACCCCCAGGAGGTCACCCCGTACACCACCCAGCTGGCTCCCGGCCGCTCACACATGAGGGGTCCTCCACTGTCGCCCTGGCAGCTGTCCACACGTCTGTGTCCCTGCAGGTTCCCAGCACAGAGCATGCGTCCCGTGAACCGGCCCTTGTAGCGCTCCTCACAGACCCTCTTGGGCAGCAGGGGGATGGCGGCTTGCTGCAGAGTTCTGGAATAGGCTCGTCCTACTCAAACCAAAGAGCGGCGTTAGTCAGCTGCCAGCCAATGAGCTACAGGAAAGAGCTACAGGTGCCGGTTTCGTGCACACTTCGGAGTCTTTAAAACAAAAGCCCCAGTGTGACGCTAGAGCAACGTCAGTGGTGGACAGTGCCGGCCCTGCCTTCCCGTTTGCGCCCAGCGCCTTCCCACCGCCCTTCACTGGCCTGTCGCTCACCACCGAGGTTCTGAGAGTGGTTGGCCGGCGCCCATGGACTAGGCGCAGAGAGAGCATGCGCGCAGGAGCCGGCACCTGAACTCCGCCCGCGGAGGCGGAGGATGCTCTCCAGCGGCACGGTGTCGGCCGCCTGCCCCTCTGAGACCCACCTGCCTCACTGGCCGGAGCGTTAGTGATAGATGAGTCACGTGTAAGCACGGACGCTGGCGATAAGTGCCCCAAACGGAAACTGTTTTCACAAAGCAGACTCAGAAACGAGGCCTGCCCCTGTAGGGACCGGCTTCACTTCCACCACCCCGCGCCCCGTGTGCTGGGGAAGCCGCTCCTTGGCCGAGCGGCTGCAGCGGGCCACCGCGATGCCATCCGTGACGCCGAAATCCCACCCGTGTCTCTGACCCTGTGTGCTGATCTGGAGCAGCTGCCCTAATAAAACACGTGCTGTGAAACCTCCCCCCTTTGTCATTTCTGTTGCGTCCACTGGAAGGTGACCGACGTTCCTGATGTAAACGTGCATCTTCTCCAGACCGGGCTGCCCCCCCGCCCATCCGCACGGTGCACAGAGCAAGCAGGCCCCTGCCCCGGCCCGACTGTCACACCACCCAGGACACGTGTCCTCGATGACGGTGGCTCTCAGGACGGCCCCGTGCCTGTCCAGGCCCCTTCCCCTGCTGCGGGCGGAGAAGCGCAGGTGCCCGGAACACGGAACCACTGATGTTCACGGAACATCACCTGGTTGGAACTACCCCGCGGAGAGACGTGTCTGATGCTCCTCCCAACAACTCCCAGCGCAGAGTGTTTTTAACGGAGAGCAATCGGCCGCCATGGCTCCTTATTCCCGAACCACCTGTGGGCCCGGCCCCTCACCTGGGTGCGAGCGCCCAGCTCTGCGGTCCCAGGGACACTGTGCACCAGTGTAACTGAGACAGCCAGGGCCGTGTGCCTGAGAACCCCGCTCTTGCCGCGGACCAGGGGGCGGAGCGCGGGGCGGGGGCTGAAGGAGGACTCCAGTGGGTAGGGTGCCTGCACGTCCACCTGAATGGCTTGGCCTTCGTTCCGCTGTAAGGAACTCTCCCTAGGACGCAGTATGGCCACAGGCTCCCTGACGGAGAGGCAAACTGCCCAGCACCGCAGCCCTTTGCTGGGGCAGCTGTGGTAACGGCACGGGGAGTCGGCCAGGCCCAAGTCTTGGGGGGACACCTTCAACGTCCCTCCGTTTGTCTCCTCCCTAGTCTGGGGGACTGGGAGGCGGCAGCGGGTGCCCAACCCCTTGGACTCCGAGGCAGTGGATGCCCCATGGGCCCGGAGTCCTGACGGAAACCAGCAGCACCCAGGATGTGAGTCCCCGGCACAGACACGCCCCCGCCCTCAGCAGGCCTCCCTGACGCCGCGGCCCCGGCCGGTGCGGTGACCCAGGCCCGAGGGGCAGCCAGACCCCGCTAGGCCCCTTACCTGTGTCTCCCCAGCCCGTGATGTAGCAGCGGGGCGCTGTCCTCTGGGGCCTCTCCCTCCAGAGCGGGAGGCAGGCCGGCAGGACGTGGCTGCTGAGCCTGGCGCACCGGCCCCGCGGGCCCCGCAGCCGGACCAGCGCGATGTCGTAGTCGCTGCTGTCGGGCCGGTACGCCCCGTGCAGGACGATCTGCTGCACGGCCACCTCCTCCTCGAACTCCTCGGGCACCAGGGTGTGGTAGTCCCCGAGCCGCACGGCGTAGCTCCGCGTGCTGTTCCCGTACCTGCGCGGCACAGCCCCGGTCAGACGCGGGACACGGGCTCCTGGGCACCCTGAGCCCTCTCGCACCCCCGGCCCCTCTGTGAGTCGGAGCCTTCTTTCCACGCCCGGCCCCCGGCGCCTCGTGCCCGACACCGGCCCCTCCAGCCCCACGGGACTCGTCCTCTGACCCCACTACTCTGTGCACCTCCGCCTCTCTCTGCCCCGGCGCCCCTCTCGCCAGGCTCGGACCCCACAGTCACTCTCTGCAGACTCCCAGTCCCTCCTTCCTTTGATCCGCCAAAACCCCAGCTCTGGCCTCCCCAGCTCCCGCCTCCTAGAAGCTGAAAGCAGAAGTGGTGTTCCACAGACCTCATCTCGGTTTCCCCCCAGACGTGCAGGTCTGGCCCTGGGCACCAGGCCCGCGCCTGGACGTGGAGTTAGGGACGCCAGTGTCTGTGGCCACCTGGCTCTGCGCCGGACCCCTTCACTGCCCTGTGCTCCCGGGAGCTGCAGGCCACCCGACGCTCCAGCAGCCCGGGGCAGGGCTCTGACAACTCGGCTGTGTGGAGTCCCGGAGCCCCCCCAGCCCAGAAAGCGGAACGACACAACCACGGTGACGGCCTGTGCAGCCACCCCCGCTTCGACCGCCCCCCCTTGCAGATCCATGACACTGACAATTTCCTGCGTTCCCCGAGGGTGTCCACCCCCGCCCCGAATCGGCGCCCATCTGAACACTCAGGGCTTCCTACACCTGCACCCGCCAGGCGCCGTCTCCCAGCTCCACTGCAACGAAAGCAAGATTTAGGGCGATTCCGCATCCTGGGGCTGTAAAAAGGAGAGTCCCGGGCAATGACCGGATGTTCAAATGACTCTCACTCAAGGTCCACACTCTGCACACCGATGCTGTTACTCTACCGCAAAGACTCAGTGGGCCTCGTCAACGTGCCCAGGTTTAACGTGGACGCCCAAGCGACTCACTGCCTTTCCCCCAAGAACGATGGTGAGAGCACCCCTCGAAGTCCCTCGGAGGTGCCCCGGGCACCACTGGAGCCCCGCGCTGTCACTGTCCGGTACAGACAGCAGCCAGCCGGCGCCCACATCCGTGGGGAACTTGAGACGTGCTTAGCCCAAAGGCAAATGTGCCGAAGTCTAAGGCGGGCTCAGCATCTTCAGTAAGAAAAAAGGGCACTGCAGACAATGCTCCTCAGATCATGAACAAGAAAATTAAATAGCGCGACTTTTATATTTGCAAGGATAATGTTTTGGATCAACTGAGTCGAAGCATACCATTGAAATTAATTTCACCTGCTTGGTCTTTTCATCTTTTCAAGTGGCCACTAAAACAGTTAAAGCCACACACATGGCTTGAGTTCGTGGCTCGCGCCACGCTCCGCCAGGCAGCACTGCTTAGAGAAACAGCTCGGCACAGACCAGGCCTCCCGCTTCACGGTCCGTCTCGAATGCAGTTTCCTGTGTGGCTCGTAACGCGTAAGCTTGAGTTATGAGACAGTCCCTTCATGGGTCAACATTTTATGTCCTTCAGGATCATTAAATGACTGACTGACCTACAAAAAAAGTCTTTTCCATTCTTTGAAGAAGAGCTAACGCTTAGCTACGGTAACCCTTGCATCTGAACGGAAACAAGGAACTTGGTGTCGGAAGTGCACGCTCACGTCCTGGGCAGCCTTGCGTCCACGGGTCACTTCACGTCCGGAGTTCAAGTTTCACGTCCATGAAACTTGACGCCAGCGTGGCGTGTCCCCCCGGTGATGCAGCCAGTCTTCCGAACCCCCTTCAAGGGCCCCACTGTCCACGTGACAAGGTTCAGACTCCTGAAACGAGCAGCCCACCGGCCCAGGAACGGCCCTCGTCTGCCTCCCACCCTCGTCCCAGCCGGTCCCTGCGCCCCCGTCCCTGCAGTTGCTCGGAGAAGTGCCGCCCAAGCCTGTCTGTACTCAACCCACCCACAGCCTCACGCCGCCCCCTCATCCTCATGGCCAAGGCGGATTTTCTCTCTCAAGGCTCAAGGCTCAAGAACCCCGAGGAAGCTCCTCCGGCCCCGCCTGAGAACTGGCCTGGCCCAAGAGCACGGTCGCAGCCCTGTGACCATTCCAGGACTTTCAGGACCTGTGAAGATGCTGACGGCTCCTCAGGGGTGAGGGTCTTGCTCGCTGGCTGTGACAGACAGTCCCCGCAGGCACAGTGCCCGTGGAGGCTCCCGAGGTGTCTGGGGGCTTCGGAAGCGCTCGCTGTGGCTCCGGGCTTCTCAAGACAACAGCACCAGGAACCCTGGTTGGCAACCTATGCTCAGGTCTTTCTGGCTGAGCTTCGGCTATTTTGATACACTTTATTCTATTCAAAAATGTTTCCAAAATAAACACTTCAGGGTTGGCTGACAATCCATTCAGTTGTTTGCTTTGATGAAATGCCTTCACCTCCCCCTCAAATAAACCTTGGAGGAGGTTCGCAGAGGAGCTTGAGCAAGACAACACAGCAGCCCAGCGAGCCCGGTATCCCCTCCCCTGAGACTGGAGTTAAACTGAACCACAGCACAACCCGTGCACTTGAATGTGGCAGAGGTGACGCAGGCCGCAGGGGCAGATCCTGGGCGTGCTGGGGCCTCTGCACCTCTCCCCTGCCTCCGGCCCTCCCATCTGCTACAGCAGCCTTCCACCCGTGCCCCCCGTCCCGGCCATGTGGGTCGGACCCACACGCTAACGGGGACCCAGGTGGGTCCCTCCGGAAGAAGGCTCACAGCCCACACGCAAAGACTTCCGCAGAATGAGGGGCTCATTCCCAGACTCCGGGTCGCCGACTGCTGCGCCCACTCAAGCCGATCGAAACGTCTCCGTTTGACTTGGCTCTTGAAACCCCTCTTCGACCCCGTGTCCAGGTGCACCGCCCCGCAGCAGTTTCCACCGGCCCCTGAGGGCTCTCTGCCCCGGGTGGCATCCCGCGTCCACACTGCTGCCCTTGTCACTGGTGGGGCACCTACCTCTTTTTTTTTTAAGATTTTATTGATTTATTTTTAGAGAGGGGAAGGGAGGGAGAAGGAGAGAGAGAGAAACATCAGTGTGTGATTGCCTCTCGTGTGGTCCCCACTGGGGACCTGGCCCACAACCCAGGCATGTGCCCTGACTGGGAATTGAACCTGCGATGCTTTGGTTCACAGACCGCGCTCAATCCACTGAGCTACGCCAGCCAGGACTTGCTTTTTTTTTTTGGCACCTACCTCTTGAAGCAGTGTGCGGCCGTCAGCACCCAGCAGCTGCTCAGGAGCGTGGCCCCGCACAGGAGCCGGCCGTCTGCCCGCGGCGACCGGAGCCGCAGCGACGCCTGCCAGGGCCAGCTGCCCCTGCGAGGGAAGGAAGCCACGCGTGCGCGTCCGCGAGGGGCGGGAGCGCAAAGGGCAGCGCCCGTTAGGCAATGACTTGATAGGCTTGAGGTGGGGGCGGAGGGATAAGGGGGCCTCGGGTGAAACCCCCCACCTGGGCCCGTGCCCCCAGCCCTGCAGGGATGAGCGCTGTGCGCACCCCCGCCCACATCCCGGAAACCGCTAATGGAGCCTTCCTCACGGTCAGGACCAGAGCTGTGCGCTCCCCCAGCCTCGCCCCCGCAGCCCTCCAGGTCGGGAGCAGAGCTGTGCGCCCCCCCAGCCCCCGCCCCCGCAGCCTGGAGGGCATCCAACACCAGGCAGTGGTTTTCCAGGAGCAAATCCCGCCAGCGAATCAGCGGCACTGAATCGAGCCCGGCCCAGGAGGGGCACGCTCCGAGCCCAGCGCCTCCGCAGCTTTCGCGGCTGGCGCCTGCCACCACCTTTCAGCGGACGCCTGGCTCCTGAGTCAGGACGGTGACTGGGAACACGCCGAAGGGCCGCGGGGGCTCAGGCGGCCCGTGTTTAATGCGCAAAAGAACACAGGCACATGACACCCCCAGTGACAGTGGCCAACCCCGACTGTAGCCCTGTGTCTGTCCATCACTCTGGGACAGGGGCCTCCCCCGAGGAGCGGTTGGTTACCTTAAGGAGTTTTTCCCACCGACGATCCGCTTCTGCCGGCGGTGCAGCGGCCGGAGCCCACAGGCGGACGGCGGGGACGCTGGGCGGGAAGGGTTCAGAGTTACGCTCAGTTCGCGGGGGACACAGTCACACCGCCCCCGCTGCCCCCCACCCCGTGTCCAGCGCCTTTCTCCTCCAGCCGCACCACCCTCTTCCTCACAGAGAGGACAACCAGCTCCTTCCTCGCGTGGCCCGGGCACCTGCTCTGAGCTCTCCCACTTCGTCTCTGAAGCGGGGTCCCGGACTTCTGGGGTCTGCCCCTGCTGGGTAGAGAGGCTGTTTGGGGGTCAGGAACACGAAACAAAGACCTTCATGGTCGAAACCACCTGCTCTTCCCGCACGACCCTCTTCCGAGCCTCACGGAGCTGCGAGGAGCCCCGCACGGCCTCCGGAGGGACCCCGACCCTGCACGGACTCAGGCCTGAACGGACGGGAGGGGCTTCCTGCGCCCACCTGAGTGGCACACCGCGCTGAGTCGGCTTCCCAGGGGGCCGGTCCTGTCCAGAGCGTAAGTGAAGAGCCCGGCGGGCGGCTCGTGATGAGCTGCTGCCAGGAGGAGGAGAAAGCTAAGGCGCGGCCGGGTTTCGTCGGCTTCAGGGAGCAGCCTCGCAGAGCGGCCTTCCGTTCTCTGGGGCAGCGCACGCGTGTCCAGGGCAGCTGCGCCCCGAGTTCCTGCCCGTGCGGGAAGCCGAGAGCGGGCACCACGCCCAGCACCCACCAGGCCGACCAGGAGGGGGCGGCCCAGGAGGGGTCAGCACCTGCTGGGTGCCCAGAGGAGGGGCACACCCGCAGAGGCCGCTGTCAGACTCCGCCCTCCGCCCTCAGGACCAGTGTCCTCTGCACGACACTGCAGGTTACAGGCGGCGGAAGTGCTCCAAGGCAGCTCAGTGCGCCCCCTGCCGGGACAGCGTGTGCGGTGACCCTGAGCGAGCAGGCTGAGCAGGGTGCCCCCGCCGGGCAAACCACCGGAGCGCAGCAAAGGGAACCTGTGCGAGGCCGGAGCACCCTCTGCTGCTAAAAGTTCAAGGGCAAAACGGAGTTCATCCATGAGAGGACGCCATGGGACGACCAGTGGCTTCGATCGGAACCCCTCAGAGAAGGCTCTAGGTGCCGGGGCTCTACCAGGGAGCCGGTGTGGGGCGCACGCAGTCTTTCCACTTGCGGGTGGCAGCGCGGGAGCCTCGGAGGGCGTCGGCAGCGGCCTTGCTACGGCTCTCGGAGGCACGGGGACGCGTGCATCAGTGGTGGGGCAACTGGCCTACGCACGTCCTTCTAAAGTGGGTCTGCACGGAAACCTAGCGAGACACTTTGCACCTCCTGAATGTTTGCGTCTTTCTTTCGCTGCAGGAGTAATCCAGAGACTGTTGTGCTGGCTGCGTTGGTCACATTCGAATGGTGACTGTGGCTCGGACCATGGAAGGGGCGTAACACAGGAAGTCACGAGCAGCCCTCGGGAACCACTGGCTGGTCAGTCACACCGGCCACACGTGCGTGGGCGCACGGGCCTCCAAGCACCACGGCTGTGCCGTGCCTTCTCTCAAAGCCCCTCAGAGCCGGGGGAGGCGGGTCCACAGCGCCCCAGCACTCTGGCCTCGTCTCCGGCAGGTATGGGAAGGTGACGGAGGAGAGCGTTCAGGTGCAGCTGCGCCCGGGGCTCAGAACATCCGATGCATCGAAACGGCGAGCTTTCCATCCACGTAAAGAAGCGACTGTTCTCTTCATAAACGTAACCGGTTTTCTCCAAAATAGCCAGTTCTTCCACGTCCCCATTTAAAGCAGTGTTTGTTTCATAAAGACCAAACTCGGAAATTTGAAGAACTCTCCCACTGAAGTGTGAAACGTCTATTACTATATTACACTAAAAGACTATTTCTCAAGTTCCTTACATTTTTAACTTCACAGAATAAAATCCACAAAATGATTTTCTTTTCGTAATTAACTTAAAAAAGCCATCCCTGTCGTTGGAAGTACAGGATGAAGAGAAGTGCCTTCCCACCACCCACCCTCAGGTTTTCATTTCTCTCCTCCTTTTCGTGAGGCCCCGTCACTTCTGGCTCCTCCGGGACACCAGGGACTGGGACAGTGGCATTTCGTCCAGAGAAGGCCCTGGACGACACAGCTCGTGCCTGGGGGTGGGGAGGGGGTTGGCGCTCCCGGCTTGTGTGGGGCCGGGAGGGACTCACCTTTGTCACCGTTCCCTGGGGCTCTGCTGTCGAAGTAATCGCAGATCACGCCCGCGTCCTCGCTGTGGCGGCAGTCGTGTCTCCCGACATCCTGCTGGACGCAGTCGGCCAGGGACCCCTCGGCGCCCGTGCACCCCACGTTGTCCAGGTGGATGGGTCCTCCTCCCTCCCCGAAGTACGCCATGCCTCGGGCTCTGGCGGGGCCCCTGCAAGCACGGCATTCGGAGGCCGAGCGTCAGCCCGCCATGCACCTGAGTGAGTCACAGCGCGTCCCTTCCCTAAGGTTGAACGGACGCGGCGGAACGAGGCCCGTCTCTGGGGAGCCAGTGACGCGTTTGAAACGTGTGTGACTAAAGTGGCGCCATCTAGACCAAAGCTTTCCTGTGTTACTCGGTGTATCACAGTTCTCTTCGGAACGTATTTCTGTTTGGTGTTACACGGGGTCTAGCCTGATGTCTGTCCCCGGAGTAACTGTCCCAACACCTTCTCCTGCTGTTTTGGAGGGCTATTTTAGTTACTCATTTATCAAGCTTGTGTGTACTGGAGCCACTCTTTAGATGTTCTAATTCCGTAATTTCCAACCTTGGCAATGCGCTGAGTTATCTTTGGGGGCTGTTAAAACACAGCAAATCCTGAACTCTGTGGTGCCGGCCGGGTACCAGAAGTATCTGGGGGAACACTTGGTAATGATGCAGGTGTTCCCACCACGCTGCACCCCTGAAACCCACACGCTGCACCCCTGAAACCCACACGGAATAGTGTTGAATGTGAATTGTCGTTGAAAAACATTAAAACACAGCAAAACCCAAGCCCCCCACTCCCAGCATCTATTAAGGGGGAGTCCGCGGCATGGGGCCAGGAGCAGGTGGTAGTTTTCATGTCCCAAAGGGACTTGAACAGACGACTGAGGCCGGGACCACGGCTGCACTGGGGGTCACGGGCGCTCTGCCGTGCCTGCCTCACTGGGGGTGACGTCAGATGGTCCTGGAAGTCCAGGCCCCGCACTGCCCCCCACACCAAGCGCACCAGAGGGTGTTGACGAGGATAGCGTTTAATGTGAGCCTTAGTTTCCACTTAGCCTTCCCGTTGGGGCTGTGGCTGTGCGTTTACCGGGTCCTCCGGCTCAGCGGACACCTAGGGTTCCCACAGCGGTCTCGGTTCCTGTCAGGCTTATTCCCAGATTTTTCGTTTGTTTCTTTTAGTGCTTTCTATAAATGAGATTGTTTTTCTTATTATTTTCTACCTAGCACATAGGAACACTGATGCTTTCTAAAACACTTAGAGTTTTATATTTAAAGTGTATTTATAGCCCTGGCTGGTGTGGCTCAGTGGACTGAGCACGGCCTGCAAACCAGAGGGTCACCAGTTCCATTCCCAGTCAGGGCACAGGCCTGGCCAGGCCAAAGTCCCCAGTAGGGGGCGCGCGAAAGGCAACCACACACTGATGTTTCCCTCCCTCTCTTTTTCTTTCCTGTCCCCTCTCTCTAAAAATAAATGTTTTTTTAAAAAAAGAGTTATACACGAGCTATTGTTAACTAAGAGCTGCCTGTCTTGTGTGATGGAATGTACAGTTCTGGTGAGAAGACAGAGAAACTGAGACTCTACTTAGTATTCTTTACGGTTCTGAATCAAATCAGCAAGCTGCCCGTATTTCCAACCAAGTGATGAGAACTAATTTCAGAGAAATAACTCGTTGGAACAAGGCTTAGAACCCGGGAACGCTCACGGGGCAGCCCTCGGAGCAAGCAGGCCCCGCACCTGTAGCCCAGCTGCCGGCAGGCCACAGCGGCGTCCTCGTCCGTCCACCCGTCGTCACAGACCGTGCCCCACTGGCCGCCGATGAGCACCTCCACGCGCCCCTCTCTCTTGTTCTCCCCGTCCCTCAGTCTGATGGGAAAACCTGCGTCAGGATGCAAACGTGTCAGGAACGCCAGACCAGCAAACGGAACCCAGGCAACAGGCGTCACGAAACACGGCACAATTTGTTTTAAGAGCAGCCCCGAAATCTGCTGGGCCACAGAGAAAGTGAGCGAAGAGACACCGAGCGAAAAGCGGATCCATCCGGCACTGTCTGGGGGCCCTGAGGTCACCGAGCTCCACTCTGCAGCCCCAGCCCTGGGACGGGGCCTGGAGGACCGAGCCGTGCATCGGCTGACGGGGAAGGGAGGGAGGGAGGAGGGGGGGGGAGGCACTCAGTGAAGCCCTGGGAGGTTTTCCTGCCACTGCGTCCCGGATAGTGGAAGACGTTAGCCCAGAGCTGCATCCCTTCGAGCCTGTAGGTCATCCGCGCACACTGCCGGACACGTGCGCCCCGCGGCGGAGACCTTCAGGCAGCTGTGAAGGGACGGAGGCCTGCCCCTGGCCAGGCGAGCGCCAGAGGCGGAGAACGGGGGAGGAGGAGGCTAGCGGGGGCAGTCAGGCCTCCCAAGGCTGCCGACTGCCGAGGAGGCTCTAGTCCCCGAGGTGGCTACGGGGTAACGTCGTCCAGGGGCGAGACGTGGGGAGATGGCCATGGTGGGCTGCGGAGGGGGGCCTGATGCGCCCTGCCCGTGAGCGGGGCACTCACGGGGTCCCCGGGCGGATGCACGGTGACGTGGCTCTGTTCCGAGAGGACGCCTGGCGCGGATGTGACGTCCCTCAGACCAATGAGCAGTTAATGGGCACGTCACCGTATTTATTAAGACTTAGCACCCTCAGTTTTTTAAATTTTTAGAAACATATCTAGAATCCTGGGATTCGGCAGCGTTTCAGGAGAACTGAGCCTCACCGTCCTACCCGCAGGGACATCTGCAGCCACACAGCTTGTCGGAGAAGCCGGTGGTGACACGCGTGTCCTGCTCCTGGAATTCCGTCACCTGCAGCTCGGAGGCAGCGCGCCTCCACAGCCCACCCAGACACCGCCGTCTGCGGCCGAGGGGACCCGCTCCCAGCAGATAGCACGTGTGGCCCGGCCTCACAGGGTCCTGGGAGGATCGCGGGCTCCCCAGGCGGGGGCTCGAGGCAGTGAGCAGCAGGAGGGGAGGTCGGGAGGACCCGGGAGCGGGCGGTGAGCGGGTGCTTCACCCAGCGTGGTGCCGGCTGGGTGCAGGGAGGCCTCGAGACCCAGGGGTCAGAGCCCGGCGAGGGACAGCAGTGCATGCTGACAGCTTGCGTCCCCAGCATGGGTAAGGCTGTGGGGGTCAGCAAGCTCTGCCTCTTCATAACGGGAAGATTTAAGCCTCACCATCTCAAAACAGGGGACACAAGGGGCGGGCCCAGCCCCGAGGTTGAAAGTGGGGACCACCCACAGACAGCACATTACGTGGGGGATGTCACCAGCGACGTCACCCACACGGTCACATAGGGACAGTGGAGCTGCCCTCAGGTCCTGGCTCGTCTGCTTTAGCAACCTCCCCACCCCCGTATTTTCCGTTCCTGTCTCCTCTGCCCTCGCCAGAGGCAGGGTCCGTGAAGGACACGCAGCCGCTCTCTGCTCAGAGACGATCTGCACCCATAATCGTCTGAGACTTGGGCGGGCTCCTTCCCTTCACTCAGCCGTGAGTCTGCACTAACACAGACTCAGGGGCCGGTAAGGTCCCCGACGGGTCTCTGGAGTAACAGGGTGTCTTAGGAAGATGGGCGGGCTCTTCACTCCAGTGAGCCCACTCAGGGACCCTGGGGCACCTGGACACCGGGTCGGGCCAGAGCGATGGCGGTCTGGTGACCGGTGACTGACGGGACCCTTGGGGCGGGGGACCGCTCCCGCTGTGCTCAGGTGCCCTCTGTGAGTCCCCCCCTCACAGGCCACCAGAGCAGGGGAGGGCGGGTCCGGCAGGGGCCCATGAGCCGGGGGGTCACACATGGTGGCCTCTGTGCCACCTTGCAGATGCTCGCGATTATGAGCATTTTTATGAAGAAACTTGGCTTCTAGGTAAAACAAATAACTTTTGGAGAAACATTTCATAACATCAGTGGAAAGACTCGAAAGGTTATTTTTTTCTGAATGCAAATTACTGAAAATGAGGTCACCAAGGGGACCAGACTAAAGAGCTCACAGGCGAGGACAGCGCCCCACAGCGCGGCGGGTCCTCACCCGGGGGCGGCCGGTGCCCGAGGCCGCCGGGCGAGCAGGCGACGGCCACATCCTCGCGGTGGCTGCAGTCGTGGCGGCCCCACGGCGCCCTGGGGCACTGCAGCAGGCTGGGCTCCTGCCCCGAGCAGCTGACGTCATCCAGCCAGATGGGCCCCCGGCTCCCGCCAAAGGCGTCCGCAGAGGCCTGCCTGCCGTACCTGCACGACAGAACAAACGCATGTCTCCTTTCAAGGAGCCACAGAACGGGAGAGAACTGACTGAGTGTCATGACCTCGGAGGACCAGTGTCCTCGCTCCTGTCCCGAACTCCTTCACACACTCGGCCACCCCAACAGCCTTCGCTCAGTCCAGTGGATGACTGACCGGCGAGGAGTCCTTCTTCCCTGTCCAGGCTTGCGCTCTGTCCTCGGCTGGGCCGCCCAGCAGAGGGAGTGCAGGCCGAGGGCAGCCCGCAGCCTCCTGACCCGGCCGGCCAGCAGCTCCAGCACCAGCGCGGGAGAAGGCCGGCCTCTGGTGGCCGTCTGGGCCCCTCTGCTGTCCTCTCCTCCCAAAGAAGAAGTGGAAGTCCTCTGGGATTCCCCACGCACGGTGCCCGGTCCTCCGCTTTCCATAAAGTTACAGGAATTCGATTTTAAATTTTTTTATGAATTACATTAGTGTTCTAATGAACTTTATTTGTAACGCTGCACTACAAAAACCTAAATGAATTGTAATGCATACAGATACACATGCATATACATGTTGCAAAAATAAGAAAGACCTGCCAAGTAAAGCTTGGGAACGACGTCAGTCTGCACCTCCGTTCACTCTCCCCCGATTTCGTTTTCTTCTGCCCTGCAAAACCCAAGCCTCAGAAACCGCGGAGCTGAAAGACCGTCTGAGGCACCTTCCGGGTCCGAGAGCCCGTGCAGTTAGGGTCTCGCTCACGCACGGACTCATCTGCCACTGTTTCCACTCTGGGAATGTGGGGGCATCTCCCTGTCTGGGTGAATCTGCCTCATCCTTTTCCCGTGCACTTCTTAATTACATGTATTTGACGAGAGTAACGTTTTAACAAACTAAAGCAGTGAAACTTTTAATCAGTAATTCTAAGACCTCCTACTTTTCTGACCAGTGAAGCCTTCGCTGGCAAGGCGACCCGCCCGAACCCCACACTGCGGCCCCTCCCCACTTCCGCCGTCTTGCACGAGTGCACGGACCTGCCTGCCGTCCGTGCGTGGGGACCGCACCGCGGGGCCCTTTTCCTCCGAGCTCTCACTCGGGCACGGAGACCCAGACTCACCCGCTCTCACTCCAAAGCGGCACTCTCCTTCAGAGAGCCCACATGCAGGGAAAAGTGTGTACAGCACCTGCCTGCTCTAACACAGCCACGCAGGACTTTGACAGACAGAACTGAGACATTTTACAACAACCAAGCTCCGGTAATGCCGTCGATGCAAAAGACACTCAATGGATTTGTGAGACAAAATGAATGAAATGTGGAGAAAGCTATCTGTGTCACTCAATTGTTTACCTCAATAAGAAAAATATGAAAATAGTAAACAAAAGTACTTATGAAACTAAATCTGTGAAAATGACATACAGCCCTCAGTTTAACAGATTTATGAAGTGACACTAAGTACTTATTAATGAAATATCACTATTTATTTGCCAGTATGTCATGCCCCTTGACTCAATGATTATAACTACAGTGTCCACGACAACTCAAAATATTGAGCAATAATTTTTCATGATAGCACTATTTGTAACAAAAAAAAACTAAACTAAAATTTAAGCAAACCTTGGTGTAAACATTCAGTGGAACTTATTCCGTCATTAAAAAATTATGACTATGGCCCTGGCTGGTGTGGCTCAGTGGATTGAGTGCCAGCCTGCGAACCAAAGGGTCGCTGGTTCGATTCCCAGTCAGGGCACATGCCTGGGTTGTGGGTCAGGTCCCCAGTGGGGGACACATGAGAGGCAACCACACACTGATGTTTCTCTCCCTTCCCTTCTGTCTAAAAATACATAAATAAATAATCTTTAAAAAAGTAAAATAAAAACAAATTTAAACAAATTAAGACTATGTAGTAAAATAAAGGTAAAAATGTGGATAGAAAAATTCCACACCCACTAGTAGAGATATTATAGAGTTAGTCACACAAGACAGTAATGGTGGTGTAAGAATAGAAATATTATGGGTAGTTTTTTATTTTCTTTCTTTTCCAAACTTTTGCTGATTAATATTTTACTTTACTTTTACAAATTTAAAACATACGTAAGAAGCATGGCCACGGCTAGCTTGAATGAGGATATTGTTAAAGTTTAATGGATATTTGCGATTAGCTCTCCCTCAAGCCGAGATGAGCTCATCTGGCCCCAATTTCTCCAGCACGACGTGAGCGCCGTTCAAGTATCAGCTCAAAGGCTCCGGCTGCCGTCCCTCCGGCCAGCTGGAGGCCCCACCGCGGACGCACTGTGTGGGGGCGTGCAGTGCGCCGCCCAAGCGTCCCGGCTCGAGGAGTGAGGTCAGGGCGCGTTCCCAAGGCCGTCCCATGACAAGGAGGCCGTTCTTCCCAACTGGAAGTGGTCACTAGCGTCACATTCCGAGACCGGGAACCGAGGGGCCCCGAAGCCCTGGGCTGGGCCTCTCTGCCACCTCAGACGTGCTGACGTCAGGGCTGACCTCGTGCGGGAGCAGCAGGGCATGCGGGAACAAGGTCCAGCATTCACCGCAGTCTCACCCGAAGGGGCACAGAGGGACAGCAAGCCGCCCCACTCCAGCCAACTATTGGAGACCTGAGGCGGTGGCAGGAAAGGCCAAGGAGACGAACAGCAAGGCACGGTGGCTTGTCAGCGGGGACAGTGTCGCCGTTCCCTACTTTCGTGCCCCCCGTGCAGCAGGCAGGCAGGCAGCACGGGGAGCATGCATGGCTAGGGGGGCAGAGACGCAGCCAGGACCCCAACGTCCGGCGTCAACAACCCAACGGGGCCTCTGGCGGCCCCCCGTCATTGCGCCTTACTTGAAGCCCAGCTGCCGGCAGGCCACGTCGGTGCTCAGCGCGGTCCAGCCGTCGTCACAGACGGTGCCCCACTGTCCCCCGTGGTACACCTCCAGGCGGCCCTCGCGGCTGTCCTTCCCACCTGCCAGTCGGAGGGCCCCGTCTGCGACAGGAAGGAGACACAGACCAAAGCCGAGTAAGTCTCAACAGGGGGCGAAACCGCGTTTTCCTTTCACTAGAACCGTCACCCCCTTGAGGTCTCTCTGTCCCCGCTTCTTGTTACACTGGCCTCTGCACGACTCCCAGCGGCCTGAGGTCCCCGGGTCGTTGCTACAGAACCCCCTTCCCTCTCTGTCTGCCCTCTTGCTCTCTCAGCGAAAACCGCGATCTGATACAAGCCCACAGCGGCTGCTCAGGCCGCTCTCAGTTCAGCCCCGTTTGGGGGATGCCCTGGGGCTGCTGCCTCCCTAAGTCTGAGCAGTGCAAAAAGCAAGGAACGTGGAGACTCAGGAACAGTTCCAATTTCAACTGCAAAAGAAAAAAGAAGGAAACACGAAGGCAGAACGAGGCCCCTCCTGCTGGAGACTGGGTGCACCCAGCAGCCCTCGGCGTCCGGGAACTGCAACCCCCGGGCCCACACCCTTCCTTGGCGGGTAGCACAGATCTGAACTTGGAGCCCTGACCTCAGTGAACGCGAATTCCCCGCGCATCCTGTACAGACCTTCCCAGCAGACACGTGGTAAGTGCACCCCCTGAAAAGGAGACGGAAAGGCCGTCTTGAGGGCTGGGCGCTACAGAGTGCGACAAGGCCCTCTTTCTGCTCTGGCTTTCCAGGACGGCGCCCTCCGGACGGAACATTCAGAAGCGGCAGTGAACAGGAGACAGCGTTTCACTGCGCGGCGTGGGTCAGGGCGTCGCTGCTGCTGCGGGTGGCTCGCTTGCTCTCACGCCCCTTCGGAACCCCATCCCCACCGCTGAGAGAAAGGGGCGCGGAGGGCACCCCCACTGGAGCTGGGCCGCGGGGCGGGGCGGGGCAGGGCCTTACCGGTCAGCGGGGTGCAGGACACACCCGCGTCCTCTCCGTGGCCGCAGTCGTGCTCTCCCCAGGGGCTCTTGGGGCACTGCTCCACCGACAGCTCGTTGCCCGTGCAGCGCACCTCGTCCAGCAGCACCGGGCCCGTGCCCGCCCCGAAGTGGGCCTGCGTCCAGGCTCGGGCCACGCCGCTGGACGGGCGAGACCAGAGTTCTGGGTCAGACGGTGCAGGCGGTTGCCGGACGTCCCTGGCTCCCCGCGAGCGCCGGAGGACGACAGCCCCACCCTGCCCCGGGCCAGCGCGCCCCGGGGGTCACGCAACCACTTATTGTTCGTGGATTTGTTGACAATGGCCATTCTGACCAGTGCGAGGTGGTATTTCACTGTGGTTTTAATTTGCATCTCTCTGATGGCTAGTGATGCTGAGCATCCTTTCATATGTCTCTGGGCCCTGTGTATGTCCTCCTTGGGGAAGTGTCTGTTCAAGTCCTTTGCCCAATTTTTAACTGGATTATTTGTCTTTCTGGAGTGGAATCGTGTGAGTTCTTCATATATTTTGGAGATCAAACCCTTGTATGAGGTATCATTGGCAAATATATTTTCCCATATGGTTGGTTCCTTTTTTATTTTACTGATGTTTTCTTTAACCATGCAGAAGCTTTTTATTTGATGAGGTCCCATTTGTTTATTCTTTCCTTTATGTCCCTTGCTCTGGGGGACGTATCAGTGAAAACATCGCTGAGTGGAATATCTAAAATTTCTGGCAATGTTTCCCCCAGACTTTCATGGCATCACAGCTTATATTTAACTCTTTTATCCATCTTGAGTTTATTTTTGTGCATGGCGTAAGTTGGTGGTCGAGTTTCATTTTTCTGCATGTACCAGTCCAGCTCTCCCAACACCATTTGTTGAAGAGGCTATTTTTACTGCATTTTAGGCTTCTGCCCCCTTTTGTCAAACATTAATTGACCGTAGAGACTCGGGTTTATTTCTGGGGTGGTTCAAGTTTCAAAACTGAAACATGTCAAGGCTGATGCTTCACCAGACAAAAATATGCCCGGACAGAGAAGCCTCCCCACAAAGCACTGAATGAAGATGTCGCAAACGGAAGTAAAATATCAGGTTTTCCGAGCTTGCCCAGCAGGATGCTAGAGAGACCTGCAGGCTGCCATACCGACAGCCAGGATCACCAGGAGAGGGGCCGGCGGCTCTGGGGCAGCGGCGCCCTGTCCCTGAACGGGCGCCACGGGCTTCCCTTCCTGCCAGGATGGGGGCGACACCCTGTGTGCACCAACCAACATCCCAGCTCTGCACATGCACACCTAACGAATAAGGAAGCGGGGGCCAAATCTGCAGACAGTGTGCGGGAAGAAATGGCACGCTGATGCAAGCCTGATAGGGTGGGGGGGCTTCATCAGGTGACGGGAGGTCACTGCGGGACAGGGTTGGCCTGGGGCTCTGGGAGGAGCCCAGGGGCCTGCAGGGGGGACTCGCCCACCCTCTGCCTAGCCCATGGCCTGGTGGGAGGATCAGGGCTGGCTCCTCCCGCTTGTCTGAGGACACACAGTGCCTGCCTCTGGGCGCCAAACGCTAGATTCCAAATCAAAGGGAAACGTAACAGAAACAAGGAGAACGCACCTGAGGCCCAACTGCCTGCAGACCACTTCCGCGTCCGCATCGTCCCACTGGTCGTCACACACGGTGCCCCACTGGCCCCCGTGGAACAGCTCCACGCGGCCCTCACGCTCGCTGCCGCCGCCTGCCAGGCGCAGGGCCGGGGACGCTGGGCCTGTGCCACAGGAAACCGGAGACAGTGAAACCCGCATAGTGACACCGAGCCAAGACATCAGTTCTGCCCCACTGCTTTCCCGTCCTCGAGGACTGGGTGACATCACTGAGGAAGCCACTTCAGTGACACTTGCATCTCCCCGACTGTCATCTCAGGCAGTCGAAGTGCTCCGGACGGCACTGTGCTCGCACCAGCGGCACCGAGGGGAAGCAGCCCCGGTGCGCCTCCCCTACAACCTCAGAGACCGGGGCAGAGGGGGGGACACCTGGTCACCGGCCATCAAGAAGACGCAGCCACAGGGGTTCGGAGCAAGACCGCTTGCTCGCCTCGGGGTAT
Organism: Trachops cirrhosus; assembly: GCA_028533065.1. Lineage (NCBI taxonomy): Eukaryota > Metazoa > Chordata > Mammalia > Chiroptera > Phyllostomidae > Trachops > Trachops cirrhosus. The sequence goes on from CM052545.1 coordinate 1,585,959, forward strand.
CGCGGCGTCTCGGAAGGACGCCGGCAGCTGTGGGGCCTCAGTGGGTGTGTGGGATTTTGGAGTGTCAGACGGGTGGGCAGGCAGCGTGAGCAAGAGCACAGAAGGACAACTCTGCGTGCGCTCGGGAAGCGGCAAGGCGACCTATTTTTTCTGGGATAAAGGCCGTGATGTGGGAAAAGGCCGAGAACAGGCTGGGTCCCCGGAGGACGTTCAGCTGCATCTCCTGCTGAATGCGCAGCATCGGTTCCCAGGAAACGGGCCCCTGACTGGCCCACAGGGCCCGTGGCTCTCGGTAAGTGGCATCTGTACGCCCGCACTTCTGACGCCGTACTGGAGGTCTGTGCAGAGCCCCGGACCACTGCAGGCGGCACACACTCCCACCTGGTGCCCCCCACCCCCCATGGCAGCTGGCGCTCGTTTGCAAAGAATGAAGACAGGTTCAACGGGCCTCACTGTTCTCAACACTGTACAGGAGCTTCCTGTACTCAGCTGATGGCTGAGTCGTGGTAGGAAGCAAATTTGCATCAGCTATTATGTGTGTTTTTCTTCTAGAAAGCTTGGAAAATGTAGAAAAAATTGTGGGAAAGTGTATACATTCTTGTTTATGTCATACTCCCCCTTGCCTGTCCTCCCCGTGCCACCAGGTAAGCTTAGGGAAAACGGACAAAGTACTCCGAGGAGGAATTTAGAGCCACCTACAACCCAGAGCCACTACCGTCCCCGTCCACCACCTCACACTGCAGGGCTGTGCTTTACTGCAGAAGACGCGGCTCTCTGGCCGTGCGTGCGTGTGACTGCGAGGACACAGCAAAGCTCGGGGCCAAAGCTGAGTCAGCGCCCCACACCCTCCCGACACACGCACACAAAACCGCGTGGGAGACACGGCGGCCGGCCTGTGTTTGCTTCGCAGACAGACAAACTCCGGGCGCCTTCGTGTTGGTGGCTGTTTCCCGTGACCTGGGCCCCTAGGCACGTTCCTGCTGTGCCCATGGTGGAAGGCCGCAGGTTCCAGGTGACAGGCACTGAACGACCTTTCCCAACGAAGGAGCGTGCCACGTGCCGGCCGCTGCGCCTCCCGGGGACTGGGGGCACGCCCACCCCAGCTGTGTGCCTTCAGGGGCTCAGGCAGTGGTCTGTCAGGCCTGTTTTCTCAGTCCCGTCCAAATTCACCTCAGCCTTCTGTGTTTTGTGGATGCTCACAAATAACCTTAAACTTATATTTGCAACCACAGTGTGAACAAGTGGAGAGCTTGTGCAGATGAGAAGGAGTTCTGTTTTAAGTAGATAAATATCCCAAAAGAAAAATAATTGTCGTTTTCCAGACCTGACAGCATTAAGCACTGCACGGATCAGCCTGAACACGGAACCGAGGCGAGAACCTACAGGGAGGCAGCACCCCTGGGAGCCCAGCTGCATCACCCGCCCGCGGGGTGGCGATGCGCGGCGGGTCTGGCCGCGTGAGCTCTGCCCAGAGGTGGAGGAGCCGAGGAAGAGCGGGGGACTCGCAGGACTGGCGGATGGACCAGCACCGGCCGCCCCGCAAGGGCCGAGGGGCTCAGCGCACATCCCGCACGGCCCCGGGCCACCGCCCCAGGCTGCCAGCAGCCCGCAGGGGCAGCTCCGCGTGGGGTCTCTGCGGGTCCGTGGTGGGAGCTGCGCTGTCCCTCCCCCGACACCTGCACTCAAACCCCAACTCCTGCCCGGCGCTGGCTGCCGGCACTTCAGGCCCTGGGACATTGGGTTACGCTGTGGTCTCCAAGGAAAACCAGAAAAGGGACCTGGTGACCGTGTGTCCTCGGTTGCGATCATGTATTAAAACACACGATGGCCCCCGGAAAACCCGGGTCTGCAGGCATTCACGGGGGTGCAGGCGGGTTGGCGGGCTGGACCACCCGCTGGTCACCTCGCAGCCAGCACACGGTGTTATAGGGACTTCGCCCGAGGGAGCAACTGACTTCATAAAACTCAGGGGGCCCTGGCACCAAGACCACGTTTCACCCTGACGGGAACATGTTCCGCTGTGGTTGCCGCATTTTATGTTTGGTTTCAGGATGATTTTCCGACACCAAAGCAAGGGTGTCACACACGGTGTGTGACAGCTCTGCGAGCGAACCGGATGAAACGGAACACGCTGAATGTAAGGTTGGGCGGGACTAGCCATGCACACCGCTGCGGAGACCCGCGAACTGCGGTCGAGGGACGTGATGCCCTGGGCGTCCCTGCCCGCGCTCCTTCAGGGAGGGCTTGCACCAGGCGCTCCGGCCATCCGGCCAGCCGCGCACACCTGGACGGCGAACGAGAGAGCGCACGTTCTCACCGGGGGAGGGGCTGCACCGGACGGCGGCCGCGGACCCCGGAGGACACGCCCCGCCCCGCCAGACGTCCTTCTCGCAGAGCAGCAGGCTCTCCTCGTCTCCACGGCAGCGGACGCCGCCCCAGTGCACGTGGGCGGGGCCCGGGCCGGAAAAGGCGGCGTGTCTCGCGGCTCCTTTTCTTCTGGAAACACAAGGGTCGCAGTTAGGTTTATCAAAGGCAGGTGCATTTTTATCAGCTCATCTGGATTTTTAAAAGTGGCAGAAACCCACAGAGGTGGATGTGAAAGGGAAGGGAAATCACAGCGGATGACACAAGTTTCAAGGAAACCCCAGCCCGGGCGAACCCCCTGAGGCAAGCTGCTTGGTCAGCCCTGCGCCGCCCGGGGCTGATTCTGGGAGACGTGGCCAAACACAGCCTCTCTGCGGAGGGACCCGGGCGGCCTGTGGGAGGAGGGTGCCACGGGGGCTGAGGCTGGGTTCCCGTGTGCACTCGGCCGCGCGTCACTCTGAGCTGGGCCTGCCCGAGGCTGCCTCCTGACGTGGGCCGGAGGTCTGGGTGCGCGAGGAGGCTTCTTCCTCCAGTCCTTTGGCCTAGCGTTTTCAAAGTGATTATCATTCCTGCATCTAAGCGAGATAATAGCAACGGAGACCACTCAGTCACAGCCTTAGACCTTTTATGTACACCGCGTGCTAGCGAGCCTCTGAAACCAGTGATGATCAATAACGCGCAGCTAAGCTCCGCTGTCAGCACATCTAATCGACAGACTTTCATACGTGCAAACTGCGTTAGGGTTTAGAAACACTAAATGGCCGTCTGACGGACACGGGACTCTACAGCCGTCCGCAGGCCGAACAGCGCCTGCTGGGAGTGCGGCCGGAACCGGCCGGGGTTGCACTGCCGGCCCTGCGGCCCTGCTCAGGGAGTGGGCGCTCCCAGGCGCTGTGAGCGGGCAGGCGGCCCGCCCGCAGCTTGTGCCTGCAGCAGGCCCGTCCATCCGCCAGGCCAGTAGCCACGCCCAGCTCTCCTCTTCTGTGGGACGCGGCCTCAGAGGACGCACGACCCCCCAGGCCCCGTTACTGGGAAGAAAAGCACGGGCGGGCGTGTGAAGGACGCCTGACATCCGCCCACAGAGCGCTCCATCCTCAGCCCCTGGGGGGCCGGTCAGCATTCTTTGTAACCCACAGGCTCACTGATAAAATCAGCGAGTAACATTCCTGCATCCCACGGTTTCTGGGTTACAGGCTCCGCCTCCTCCTCCTCCAGACCTGCACCCACCTCACTTCACACCCTGTTGGCTAAGGAAGGGCCGGAACCCTGGCTGCTGCTCCGACAAACCCTAAGCCTCCCAGGTCCGCCTCCGCCCAGCACTCACTCGGCGCCCTCTCGTGGGAGGGCAGCAGGAAGCCGCCGTCCCTGCTGACCTCACCCCAGCAGACTCACCTCCCCTCTTGCGTCACGGTGCCAGATACTCCCGCTCACCGGTCATTAATGTGAAGTATCTGGCAACGGCAAACCCTCCCGTCTTTGACACCTGCCCTGCTCATAACGAGATGTTTTCCTTGCTTTCTAAGACCTCTGGTGATAAAGACCAAGGAGAACATACGGCCTGTACTTAGAAAAAAATGCGGCACAAGAACAGAACAACGGAATAACAAGGAAAACAAAACCTTCCGTTGCACAGTGGAGCCTGGGCTCCCGCGCGAGCCCTCGGTTGTTGCAGTGCATGCCCAGGGCTGCGGACAGCCGCCCCTGACCCCCCAGCGCAGGGTCGCAAGCAGCAAGTTAAAGCAAATGACAGTGACCTAGGGCCACATGGCTCTGGAGGAAGAATCACGATTAGAATCAGGTTCTGTGCTTCCTGGGACCAATTCTTTGCTTAGAGAGAAACACCCAGGGATGCTTTCCTGGCCGACGGCTCCAGGCTGGGACAGGCGGAGGGCTCAGCCCCGGGCCCTCCTTGGTAAGGGGAGGAGGGAAGGGAGGATGAGGAAGGGAGACGGGGGCCCACCCCCTTCTCAGAAGCTTGGGGAAGGGCCTGGGCCAGGCAGGAGGACTCACCCGGGCTGCAGCTGGTGACAGACGACAGTGGCGGCAGCGTCGTCCCAGTGACCGCTGCAGATGGTGCCCCAGGCTCCCCCGGCCCACACCTCCACCAGGCCTTCCGACCCGTCCGGGCCACCGCGCAGCCGGACCGACCCTGGAGGGGAAAGAATCCCGGGACCTTTAACGGCAGGTAGCGGAGGCGTGCTGACCGGCCCGTGGGCACACCTCTCCAGAGAATCCGACCTCCACCTGACAAACGTCACTGCAGGTGGCGCATTAACCCCCATCTCCTTACTAACCGACACCACCACCACCTCACTGCCGTGGGAAGGCTGGAGGGAAGCTCCGTGGGGAAAGCAAACTGGAGCTCTCCTTGCCAGGTTAAACCGTCGAGATAAAATGTGAGGCGTCCCCAACCCCGACCACGAAGGGCTGGTGCACGCACGTCACCTGAAGGACTAGGCACTTACGGGGAGAGGAGGGGACTCTGCACCAAGTGGAGCTCTTGCTGGGACATCAGCCAGCGCAAAGACCCAGCCCAGCCGGGAGCCCCCAGCCACCAGTGGGTCCCCCGCCGTGTCTCAGACCAGCGACCTGGCCGTGAGAGCCGGCCTTGAGGAGCCGCCCCCGATGGTGGCAGGAAACCCGCTCACCGAGCTCCCCTTCCCCACGTGAGCACAGGGGCCGCGGGCCTGCGGGGACTCGCACTGCTCCTGCAGGGCCACCCGACGCCAGCAGCCCCCCAGGCCCCTCCGAACAGCTCCCTCCCCACTGCTCAGCTCGTCCCAGGGGCTGGGGCAGAGTCTGCCTTAGGCTTGGAGCATTTCTTAACCGTGTACAATCCTATGAAGTTCATGATTCTTTTAAAAAATCTTTTGAGAGAGGTTTTAAAAGTCAGTAGAGCGATGTGCTCCAAGGTAATGGCAATGTGAACACCCAATGCACACCACGTACGATGGGTGAAGGCAGGTAGTGGTTTTCTGTTGGTTTGGGCTTTGACCTCGTTGTCACCTCACCTCTTTGCTCAGAATGGCTGAAGTGACCGAGACCCTGAGACCTGTCGCTCACTCCCCCGTGTCTGGCTCCAGAGGCTGCGGCCCGAACCGCCCGAGCAGCTGCAGAGCCAGGAGCACTGTCCCCCCACTCGGGCAAAGAGCCTGCGACGTAACAAGCCCGTGGCTACCCCAGGTGTCCGTCGCCTGAGGCGCCGTGCCACGCAGGCTTTCCCCTTCTGTCTGAAGCACCAAACCCGTCGAGCAAACATGAGGTGGCAACAAGGCAGCCTGGGGGTTTCTGCCGCTGGGGACACGGGGACAAGCGGCTCGCAGGCAGTCCTGGGGCGGGGGTGGCTGGGGGGATGGGGAGGGGGGCCAACGTGTCCTGTAAGCTGCACGAGTGTGCAGGAGGAGCCCGCACCTGCACACGTCTGCAGGAGCACAACCACCAGGTGACAAAGGGGATGTGCCCCTAGCTCACTGAAGAGGGGGTGCTGGGTCACGTGGTAACTGCGTTCTCACTGTTCGAGGCGCCTCCGCGCTGCCGTCCGCGGCGGCTGCACCGTCCACAGTCCCACCAGCAGCAGCGAGTGAGGGCTCCTTCCCCCCCAGCCGCTCCCACACTCGCTACTGTCGCCTTGTTGACGGGCAGCCATCCTAGCAGGGGTGAGGCAGTATCTCCCTGTGGTTTTGATCTGCATTTCCCTCGGAGGCAGTGAAGTTGACCATCTTTTCCTGTATCTGTTGGCCATTTGCATATCTTCTTGGGAGAGGTGTCTGTTCAGGCTCTCTGCCCAGCTTTTATACGTTTGTTTGCTGCTGAATCGTATGAGTTCTTTACGCATTTTGGATATTAACCCCTTGCCAGAGCTATTCTTTGCAAATATCATCTCCTCTTCAGTTCCTTTCAGTTTGGTTGGCTATTTCCTTTGCTGAGCAGAAGCTTTTCAGTTTGATACAGTCCCATTCATTTGTTTTGGCCTTTACTTCTATTGCCTTTGGGGTCAAATTCACAAAACCTTCCCTAAGACCAAGGCCCAGGACTTTAGTGCCTGTGCTTTCCTCTGTGTAAGTTATTGTTTCAGACCTTATGTTTCGGTCTTTGATCAATTTGGAATTAATTTGTACACGGGGACAAACTGTAGCCTATTCTTCCGCATGTGGCTTTCCAGTTCTCCCTGCACCACTTACTGAAGAGGCCTTCTTTTCTCCACTGTGTGTTTTCGAGCCCTTTGTGAAACATTATTTGCCAAATACTGTAAATGCGGGTGTATTTCTGGAAGTCAATGTATTTTACCAAATATCTGCCTTAGCCTGAAAAGCAGGCTGAGCTCAATATTTAAAATGGAGTCAGGAGAGGTATCAAATCTGGTATTGCTAATGTATGGTTTTCGGCATCTGCTAAACAGAACGGAGACATGGCCTTTTTAAAAAAAGGGACGGCTGTCAGCCCGCCGTGTAAGGGAGCCTCACTCTCAACACCAGGTGGACGGACGGACGGAGCGCCGCCTGCAGACACAGCCCCCCCCCCACCCCCTGCTCTGCAGCAGGAGATCTGAGGGCCACGCAGGTGCGCACGCACAGACCAGCACGCGTGACGGAAGGTCAGAGCTATGCACTGTGCTTTCTGGTGAAACCCCAGTTACTCGGGCAGTATCCCTTATCGCACCTGTCCCACCCCTCGGCCACCAGTCACCTGCGGCTGGTTCCACTTGCGGCTGTGACAGAGAGAAACCTCCGAACGCGGAGTTAAGCCACTGCCCCTTGGCCGTGACCCCGGGGATGGAGGCGACGCCCTTCCCAGTCAGCTGTGCTGCCCACTCGTCCCCCCTGCAGGAGCGGGAGGGGCCAGGCTGTTAGCGCCGCACACGGGCCGTTTCCTACACCCCACACAAGGCGCCACACGCCTGATCCCCCCCAGCAGGGCCGCCCCAGAACGGGGGCCGCCATGAGTCCACAGGGTCACCCCCACCACCCGTTCACGTAGGTGGGTTCGGCCGCCACCCATGGTTTTCCCTGGCAGTGACCAAGGGTCTCCCGCACCCACATCACCTTGACTGCTGGCCAGCAGCGCGCCTTCCTGAGCCAGATCGGGCCATGACTTCACCGGGGACCCTCTGGGAACTCACCCTCTGGGCTGAGCTGGGGGCCCTTCCCCGCAGTGACCGTTTGCTACAGACTGGCCAGGGCCAGCCTGGCCCCTCTCCTCCTCAGATGTCCCGCTGCTGGAGGGCCCGGTGTCGCCCGGCTCAGCTGAGGTCCCTGCTGCCAACTCCTCTACCTCCCCCACCGACTTCCTCATCTTGATGCAACTAGATATGCGGCTCCCGCCTCCAGCTCACTTTCGGACGGAGGGGTCTCACGACTATAAGTTTCCTCTCCTTTTGTCCTCATTGTGTTTGTACAGGAAAAAGAAAAGGAAGAAAACTCTGGATATTTTTAAGTCAGAAGAGACTGGAAATCACACGCGCCAGTCCGCCTTCCGCCCAGACCGGACCTCGGGCTGCAGAGGGGCCTTCGGACCCCACCGTGGGACTGCGGAACTCGGGCAGAGCGGGCCGTGGTGAGCGTGCGCACTTCCCTACGGTGGCGCTGGGTGGCGCTGTGAGAGCCGCAGGAGAAGACAGGCGCACACGCCAGTAGGCCCGGCTGTTCTCATCCGGCCGCGCTGTCTCCGCTGTCCCCTTGCGAACTCAGAGCCAAGCCCCTCGAGTGCACCTGTCGGGTAAGGGTCCTTCTCCGGAGAAGGGCGCCGGCGCCGCGCCGCTCCTCGCAGAGCCAGAGCAGCCCCGGTGTTTTCTAAAGCCCCGCTCCCCATTCTTTCCCCACCCGCGAACGCTTGCTCACACCCCTCAGTGAGTGGAGGTCCAGAGAGCCCTGCGGGCCGCCGCACGCCAGGCGTTTCGAAGGGATGAGCTACGCCCGGCCAACGAGTGGAAAACCAGCGACAGAACGGTTATCCGGGGTCTGTGAAAGCACTTAAACGGCCCCATTGCCAGCGGGTGGCGCTGCTGGTGTGGGGGTTTCACTTGGAGGGTGGGGCACTCATGTCCCACCCGCTGGTTCCTTTCGCTTCCCCGCTGCTCCGTCCCTTGCCTCTGGGAAGCGCACGTGGCTGTCCTGCAGGTTTGGGGCTCTGTCTGGGGGGTCCACCCGTGAGCATGAAGGTCTCGAAGGGGCTGCGCTGCCACGAGGTTTGAGCTTCTGCTCGACACCAGGGGGTGACAGGCGTCACAGGGCCCGCTACTCCCTTCATCGGAGTCTAAGGTCAGAATCAGCAAATGAGTGCATCGAACAACTGTGGGACATTTACACAATGGAATTCTGTGCAGCAGGAAGGAAGAAGGAGCTCCTACCCTTTGTGACAGCGTGGATGGAGCTGGAAAGCATTATGCTAAGTAAAGTAAGCCAGGCGGTGAGGGGCAAATGCCATATGATCTCGCCTTTAACTGGAACCTACTCAACAATAAACAAGCAAGCAAAATATAACCAAAGACACTGAAATTAAGAACAATCTGACGGTAACCGGAGGGGAGGTGGGAGGAGATAATGGAGGGAAGGGGGGAAGGGTTTCCAGGAACTACTATGAAGGACACGTGGACAAAAGCAAGGAGGGGTGGAAGGAGGGGAGGGAGGAAGGTTTGGCTGGGTTGGGGGGAGTGGTGGGTGGTAAATGCAGACAACTGTAACTGAACAACAAAATAATTTTTCAAAAAGAATCAGAGAGCAACAATCACGACAGTGTTCCAACTCTAAATGTCACTCTTCTTCTCGCTGCGTCTATATACAAACTACGAAACACAACACGATAGCAGGACAATGGAAAACTGTCAGTGTCTGCCCAACGCCAACGAACGAGCTTTCACTGCGAGCAGTCTCTCTCAGCAAATGCTGGGGCCGTGTGGGCGCTCTCTGCCTGACATCACACAAATATTTCACGGCCGCATTGTCATTCCGACCACGGCTCCGGGCAGAGCGATGACTTCATTCTGTAGGGTGAAGGGTAGTTGGTCTCGACCTCCTAGTGCTCTGCTTTAACTCAAGCCCTGATGCAATAGGACAGACAAACAGACCTTCAGCAGGAGGAGAGATGCGCTGTGAGAGCTGACCTCCCAGTGACCCCCAAACTACCTCCAAAACCTGAGGAGTGCCTCTGTCAGAATCCCCTGGGTCGGGACACCCCCCACCCCCACCGTCCCGCAGCTTGGATGGAGAGCTGCCAATTATTTTTTAGGAAAATTGACACTCTGAAGGACATCAGGATTTCTTCTTCAGCTACTGAAGGAAGAAAGCCTTCCTATTAAACAAAATCCCAGACTCAAACCAAAGCGCCATTGTAAGCAGATTACTCACTTTCATTAAGTCTGTTCGTGGGATGCTGCATCACCACAGAGCTGGAGCGTCGCACCAGCTCCCCCCCCCCCCATGTCAGCAAGTCCCGCTTTTCCACGGGTCACACGCACAGCCGAAGAGCAGCTCTCCCGGGAGAGGGCTCCACTGGGCACATCCAGCTGCTTCTAACCCGGGGCGCTCCTGTTTCTGCCCCCGTCCCACTCCTTCTTCCTGTCTGGGTGATGATGCTGACCACTCTCTGCCCCAGGATGTGAGCATCATTTCGACAAGTTTTATTTCCGCCTAGAAATTTTGCCATACTTTTCCAAATAGAGGTCAAAGATGGAAGGAAAGCAAGTGGTGTACATTTTTCCAAATCGGGGTCCTGGGGAGGTTGTCATAGTATATTTAACATCTCCCTTCGCGGAACAAGTAATCAGAAATTCTACTTCCTCCTTTGCTTTGCCTCCTTTGTGTAAATATTGTAACGCCTTGAAGGCAAGCTGATCTAGATAGCGAACACAAGTCCCCCAGCGCATGTGAGCGTGCACACACACACGAGTACACAGAGTGGCCAGCCAGAGACAGGCCCACAGCCAGGCACGCAGAGCAGAGCCCGGCCCGGAAGCCCCCACCAGCCCTGACGACCACACACACAGCGCACCTTGTGCGTTCAACGCCAAGACACCGAGGCGCTTGCCCGGTAACTCAGTGCTGCCGCCACCACCCCTGACCCCTGACCCCTGACCCCTGACCCCGCGCCCTCCCCGGCCAGGCCAGCTCCCCGCCCGCCCGAGGCCGCTCACCGTGTCCGCAGTCACAGTAGCCCCAGTCCCCCCGGCCCCAGGCGTTCCGGTAGAAGCACCAGGGCTGGCCCGCGCCTTCGGGGCTCCGGCAGAAGTTGTGGCGCTGCCCTCGTAGGGGAGCCCAGCCCTCCGGGGGCGACCGCTCCAGCAGGGACGGCACGTCCGCCCAGCGCAGACATGGGGCGCCAAAGTCCGTCACGTTGACCCAGGGCCCGCCGGCAGGGCAGTCCCCAGGGTGCGGCCGGGATGCGCGCCCGGCGTGAAGGGGGAGCGGGTGCTGCGCACCAGGCGCCGGCCGGGGCCGCGGGGCGCGCGCAAGCAGGGACGGGGGTGTCCTCGGCGGCCGCTGCGGGGTGGGAAGGTGGTAGGGAAAGGGGGGAGCCGCAGGGGGCGGGTGGCGATGGCGGAAGTGGACGGGGTAACCGAGGACCGGCTCGGAGCTGACCGCTTCAGGGAGCGCCCCTAAAATCAGAGCCACCACCAAGCGGACAGGCGTCATGGTGCCAGACCAGCGCGGTGTGGTCCATGCCCCCGGCTCCTCGGGTCCTGAAGAAGGGGAGGAGGAGCGGGGCGGGGCTCAGCGTCCTCGGAGCCCCCGGCCCGAGCCCCCCGCGGCCCCCTCGCGGACCGCCTCCCCTGCCGCGCGCCTCCCTTCCCGCGCGCCTCCGCGCCCGCCGCTCCGGGTGCTGAGGTCTGGAGCTCCGCTGAGCGCCGGCTGGACCGCAGCCCAGGTAGCCGGCCGCCGCACGAGCCGGAAAGCCGCCGCCCCCTGGCTGCGGGCGCGGACTCCGCTCCGCCCGCCCGGCTCCCGCTGTCAGCCGGGCGGGCCGACAGCCCAAACCCGTCGCTGGCACCGCCCAACGCGACCTCGCCGCGCCCGAGCCAGGCCGCGGTGCCGGTGCGGAGGACGGTCCGGCCGTCCTGAGCCATCGGGAAGCACGGCTACAGCCCGCTGCGCGTGGCGGCCCCGCCCGGCACCCGCTCCGCGGCCCTCTCTCCCCCGCCCCCGCGCCGGCCTCCTGGCCTTGACATTGCCCAGAACAGCGTGGACGGTCCGGCTGCAGCTCCCCCACGACAGGCCCCGGGGGTAAAGAGCTCGGGCCCACGAGGCATGTTGAAGCCGGTTTACTGAACTGAGCTCCTGCAGGACAGGGCGCCCGGTTCGGCGTGGCCCGCGGCGCTCCCCACCGCCCAGGCCCCAACACTTAGTGGTGGACGCTCAGGTCCCGCGCCGCCCGGGGAGGGAGGGGGCCGGAGCCTGTCCGCTTCCTGCCGCCCCCTTTCCTCCCGGTGCGCGGACAGCTCCGGTCCTGCGGTTACTATTGGGTCGCCGGGAGGCCTCTTAATGCCACGTTTCCTTTCTAACCAGAGAAGACGCCTCCGCCCCCCAACACCTGCCGGGCTGTGGGGGGCAGAGGCCTGTGGCCAAGCCTGCCGCTGCCTCCGCGAAGCCGGCCTTTTGTAGCTGCTCTGTGGGCTCGCTCTTAGTCCCCGGAGCCCCGCGACAGCCCACCCACACCACTGGAAAGCTGCCTTAGGATCTCAGCAATCACGGGCGTTGGTGTCTGAGGACGCCTACGGCGGGCTGGCTCGCCGCAGGAAGGCGACGGCTCCCTCTCCGCTCAGCGCTTTGCCGGGGCGGGGAGGGAGGTTGGGGGGGGGTTGGGGGTGGTGGTGAGGGCGGCGGGGGAGGGGGGTTCCTGTCCCGTGTCTGCAGCAAGGGAGCAAGTCTGAGCCCCACTCGGCTGTTCGTTGTTAAACCTAGGTCTCCAGTGGAAAATGAATTAATCCCCTACACCCAGTTCAAGTAATCCATCTTAGTTTAACTTTTGCAAACAATCCAATGAGGGCGTCGTGGTCCTATTAATGAAATACGTGTTTCGCCCCAATTCTCCCATAATAAGTGTGTGTATTCAGGGCGTTTCACTCCAGGCGCCCCCGCCGGCCGTTTGGGGTTTTCAGGAACGCGCGCCGGGCTCCAAAGCAGCGCCAGTCCTGCGCTTCTGAAGGAGAGTGAAGGCGAAGCCCCTACGCGTGGGGTGGGGTGGGGCGGGGAACTGGCCTATTGTAGCCTTGCTGGCCAGTCCGGGACCCTTGATGTCATAGTGACCGCTCCCGGGGAGTCACCCTCCCCCGCCCACCCACCTCTCCCTCTCCCGCAGAGCCCCTGCGCTCCCTTCCGGGGGGAGGGGGGGGGCCCTGGGGCTGCAGGCAGCCCCCGCTCCGCACACCCGTGTAGGCGAAGAGGGGACATGGGGAGGAGACCGCCGGAGCCCCGGGGCAGGCTGGCGCCCCCCACCCCGCCTGCGCCACCCAAGAGGAGCTGCGGGTTTGCTGAGGCCCCGCCCGCGGCGAAGACCAGGAAGCCCACAGGGACAGAGTGGGGCGCGCACCCCGCGGCACCTGTAGTTCCCCCCCGCCGTGAGGCCCTAAAGCACCCCTTTCTTAGAACAGGGAATGGCAGCTTCGAAACTGGACTGGGAACTGAGGGGCCTCAAGGTGGGTTTTGTCCCCGTTTCCCAGGCAGAGCGGGACGTTCACACAGACGCGCTGCGGACTATCACGCCCTTTCCTGCCACTGTCCGTCCCTGCCCCACATTGCCCCTCACAGCCGCCCTCAGGTGAGGTGGACAGCGTCCAGTCCCACTGCCCCCCCACCAGGCACCCGCACCCAGGGTGAGCTGGTGGGGGCGGGGCCGGGACAAACCCTCTCCTCCCACCTGCAGGAGCCTCTGCCTGCAGCGCACAGCTCTCCCTCCCATGCCCAGACCCTCTCCGCCTAAGAAAAGGGAGGAGGAGGCAATTTGAATCTCCTTAGAACTGCGGGCACCACCCCCACTCTCCCTGCCTCCCCCCCCTGGGCCGCAGCAAGGAGGCAAGGGGAGGGCAGGAAAGACACAGACACCCAGCAGGACTGCCACCCCACCGGAGAGGGGCCCCGGGGCCCCCGGGACGGCCAGGTGCCTCTGCCGCAGGGTCCCACGCTGCTCCGGGGCCAGCCGGGGCCTAACTCCTGGGGCAGCTGAGGGACTAAGTCAGCCTAGCCGCCCCCTCCGCCCCCTCTGTGGCAGCCGTGCCCTGTAAGAAAACTCACTTTCACGGCGGTTTGGAGGGCCAGTGCGCTCCACATGCATGTGGGCTGGACAGTGTACTTTCATTTGGAAACATACCCAGTAAGCATATTATTTTTACAGAGTCCCAAAATCCAATATATAAAGGAGCTTCTGGGGGAGTTCCATTTACAACCTGGGCGCTGCTTGCGCTTAAAAACCTACGAGGTTTGAACGGCACGGCCGGACAGCAGCGGCTCCAATCGAACAGCGTGGCGCCTGTCTGGGGCTGTGGGGGGCGAGCGCTTAGAAGGCGCAGTCAGGACTTTGTGGGGGGCGCCTGGGGGGATACAGTGAAAGCATATGTAGTATTTAGTTAAAGGCCCAATAAAACCAAAGACCCAGAGAGTGAGCAGTGAGTCGCTAAACCCTCGGCACAGGGACTCAGAGGCAGAGGTCCCCTGTTAGCAGGAGGTCTCTGGCCGTGGAAGTCAAGTTTACAGCCTGGCCCTGTCCAGGCCACTGGCTTCTTCGGCGGCCTCGGCCAGGAAGAGGTCTGAGGCCCGAGACGGCAGTGGCGACCTGCAGGGAGCCACAGAGCTCAGCCACGCACAGGGCTGCCCACAAAGCACAGCCACGCACAGGGCTGCTGACCTCCAACCTCCCAGGGGGTGGCCAAGAGTGAACTTGGACCCTGCCTGAGTCACTGTACCAGTGACGACCCTGGTCTGTGCTTTCCTCAGAGTTAACTGGAATGTTATAAAACAGAATACTTTTTAGGCATTGACATGTTTTTAAAAGTTTAGCTAACCTTGGTATAGTCCCTATATAAAAATTAATTCTATAGATTCATGTGCAGAGTCACCCAGATTATACATACGAGCAGATGAGAAACAGGAATATGGACAAAGACACAGATTTCTCTCTCTCTCTCTCTCTCTCACACACACACACACACACACACACACACACGAAGTCATCTCAGCCTGGGAATAAAACCAGTGCTCGGCCTGGCCGTCACTCACTGTGGGATCTGTGGCAAGTGGCCCCACTTCCCGAGGCCAGAGCTCGCCACGGGGGACAGGGGCACAGGAACCGCCCTCGCAGGAGAGCTCCCAGAGATAGCCAGGGCACGCTGTTGACACAGCGCTCGGAAAGCACCCGCCGGGGAGTGGCACAAGGGCCTCGGTGCCTGTCTCTGAGCTCGCAGCCCCTAACCCTCAGCGCGGGCACCTGTGTTTCCTACGTGCTGAGTACCGTGGGCACACACCGCCCAGGAACAGCCACCGCCAACGCGGCACAGGGCTGCTGGGGGCAAAGGGGTCTTCATCTTCCCACCACGGCATGTCCCACTCCCCTGGTCAGGCACACTCAGTCCTGTTCTCTGTATGGTTGCAGGAGAATAATACGCTTTTATCAATGAATTCAGGTGTCCAGGCTCCCAGGAAAAGACCCAAAGTGTCCCAGCTGCCTGATAAGACCTCAGGCGTCAACCGTCTGCAGTTACCATTGGAACAGGGACAAAGAATGCACGGAGTGGACATAGGGGTTGCGGGGCTCAGCATCTCATACCGAGTCCCGGGGAGCAGCGTCTGGACGAGGAGATGCCTGCTGAAACCATCTCCCGTGCAAGCCTGTCCACGCCGGAACGCTGCCGAAGACAAGGACAGGTGAGGCCAAACCAAAACGGCCACTGCGATGCGGTCACAAGCCTTTTCCCTTAAATCGTGTTCACCGTCCATGAAACAAACAACTGCCCACATTTTGCAATGTGACAGTTTCTCGTCCGAGAACTTAAGTGACACATATTATCATCATTCTCCTGGATACCCTAACCCAAACAAACAGCCCCAAACCACCAAAGGGTTATTATATTTATGCATAATACTACTATAACAACCAGAAACAAAACTTTCTGGTAGAGCTGAAACCAGGAAGCATGTCTCTTTCTGCCCCATTTTCATAAAACAGTTACATTGTGAAGGACATATGGCCTCGTTTCGGGACTGACAGATAGACACAGTTTTGAAACAGAGACTCATTGGCAGTATTTATAGCTCAGCTGTGTAGTAAAACAAACCCTGGGCCTTGAAAATATGACGTTACTCTATCTTTATTTTTAGAAGGCTTAGAAACCGCTACCCAGTGTGAAAAGGCCTCTGTGTGACTGAGCGCCCCGTGCTGCCCAGGGGTCATCAGAGCGACGGGGCACCGCCAGGCGGTCAGCAAGGAAAACAATGCTTGGCGCACGCGGCCAGTCCTGTTGGAGCTCACAGCTACATTTACGCAAAGGCAGCTTTTTGGAGGGTGCTGGGTTTCATCTCAGAGCCTAAAATAAAACATAGTAACTATAACTAGTAAGGTGTGGTTCCATGAAAGAATGCCTGTTAATGCAATGCACGTGTCTTCTGGAATGCTTGTCTCCAGAAACATTGTAGATAAATTGTTGCAAAGAATCGACAACGGCTTTGAACGACACTAACCTTTGGAATGTAACTAGCTCAACAGGGCACGCATTGATTAGAGAAGAAATACACCTGTTGAGAAACAGCTCTCGAAGAGCTGACGTTTCAACCCTGACAAGACAAAAGCCTGAGCAGCAACATCAGTGTTAAGACGATAATTCTTTAACGCCATGATTTCAGTTTGAATGTGAAACAGTGTTGGAAAGCCACGCATTCTGATTCCCTTCCGATCGGCCTGCCTGTTGAGCCCCAGTGCAGGGTCCGAGCTCATTAGGCCGCATAAAATGCAGAGCAGGAGGGGAGTCAAAGGAACGGACTTGATAACTCACGTTAAGCAACAAGAGTTGGCGTTAACTGAACACTTATGTTCAAGTTCTGTAGGAGACCGTCCTGCGTGGCGTGGGTCCAGCTCCCACTCGCAGATGCACAGGACCCACGCCCACGGATAGGTTCTCCCGTGGGGAATCAGGCCTGCAGTGTGCCTAGGCCGCTATGAGTCTTGCTGTTGCTACAAACCCCCCTCACCCTGAATGGAGGACATTTACTGCAAAGCAACTTCCTAAAATCCATGCTAAACCTTCCAAGGATGAGTGTAACCGGTTCAACCACTTTTGCCTTTTCATTTGCAAATATCCCTCTTCTGTGATGTGATTAGCGGCATTGGCTCCTTTGTTTTCTGTAAAAGGGAACCACCTAAAGCGAACCTGTGCATAGAAAATGAGGACCATCATGTAATGGGCGGAGAAACCCAATAAAGGCCAGTCACGGCAAGGGCCAAGGCTTTTGCTCCCCTTGAGAGAAAAGCTGTGCTGTCCCTTTTCCTCCACCGAACTCGGTAGTCCGTGTGAATGTCTCATTTCATCCATAATGATGTGGACACTGCGGGCTGGTGTCTGCATCAAAGTTCCTGCACTAATCGCACTTTCAACCACTCTTTGGATATATAGTAATCCTTCCCAAGTTCTATAAAGCAGGAGTTACAGTCCCACTGAAAGAAGAACACTGAAGTGTACGGCGTTTAACCAGTGTGCCCACACCCGCTTTGGCAGTGCAGACATGCGGTGCACCGTGTTGCGGGGACCGTAGGAGACCTTATCACCCTGCGAAGCTCTACTGAGCTGGGGGCTGGAGCCCGGCTCCAGGGAGCCGCGGCCGTGCAGCCGGGAAAGCAGGTGCCGGGACCAGAGCTCCCGGGGTCTGGTGACTGAGTCTATCAGGCAGGTCTGCGCGTGCGCCCGCTGAAATGCAGAGCTGACCTGCGGAGACGCAGGTGACCCCATGGCGGTACAGCCGAGGAGCGGCCCCTGCCGGCCCCTGAGCTGCGTCCCTGCCCCGGCTGAGACACCATCACACAGGCGAGTGCTGACGGGGAACGGGCAGCTGCCAGCCCAGGCTCCGGGCGCAAGAGGGCCCGCGCTCACGGCCCTCCCGGCAGCCTGCTGCTCTGCTGACCCCCTGGGCGGGCGACACGGCCGCTCCGAGCCCCTCCAGCCGCCACGAGGAGTGTGCGGGAGGGTTTCTGTGAAGCGCCTGTCTGGGACCTGGCTGGTTTGCTCACCCAGTTTGTCTTTACAAGAGTAGCTAATATTCTTCACGGGGCGGCGGTGACAGCTAAGTGAGGGGACATGCTATCGTCTGGTGGACGGCCCACAGACCGTCCACTGACGGGCCTGAGGCCAAACCGCACTGACCACCTCACAGCTCAGAGCGTTGCTGGGCCCTGAGCTGTCTGCCAGCCCCTCAGAGGGACACCAGCGCGACCGTGACGTGCAGACTGTGCAGTGTGGTAGATCTGTGCGCCGTGATGGCGGGTCTGGCCCCCACTTTCCTGACAAGACGCAGGGGCACGGTGACCACGTGACGGCACAGCCCTCGGCTGCTGTCGCCCAGTCGGGGCCCCTTGGGTCCGGACAGAACCAGCTCTGCTGAGCGGCTGTGGGTGTCCTCACGCGGCTGAGGGTGGGCCTGTGGTGAGGAGACCCGGGCCCTGTCCGGTGAGGGCTGGCGTGACAATGGGGGCGCACAGGCGTTTTCAGGAGCCCCTGGGGTTTGGAGCAGAGAACGTGCGCTTGCCCAGGAAGACCAGAGCCGCAGCTGGGCTCTCGCCACGCGGGCAGGAAGGTGGGCGGCAGGGAGTCTGAACAGAAAGGTGGGCGGACGCCACCGGAGGGCCCCACCAGGACGCCCAGCGAACAGGAGCACCAGTGAAGTCTAGGGGGAGGTCCCACACGCAGTCACGCGACTGTGACCAGTGGCACTGCTCCTGGCGACGACAGACGAACTCGGTGGGTGTTACCTCATTTGTCACTGCCCTGCAGGACAGGCGGGGGTGGGGGAGGCGCAGCGTGCCAGCCACCCGCTCTGGGCGCTGAGGCTCCTTCTCACTTCCAGACAGACCTGACAGGCTTTCAACCTCACCGGCGACATCTAAGCCAAGCACCAGTGTGAGAGCGCGCGGCTCAGGAAGGCCCACACCAGGCCGGTGGGTGTGCGTGTTCACCGGGTCTGGCCTCTGTGCCTGGTGGTGGAACAGCGGAGCCTGCGGGCCCGCCGCCGGGGAAGGGACGCACGTGGGAGGAGGCACGCCCAGCACGACGGTCCTCTGCACTGCTGTTCTCACGGAACGCAGCCCGCAGTCTTCCAGAGGGCATCGCCGGCCGTGACCTGCACATTCCTCTACAGTGCAGCACTGAGTCCCTTTAAAGTCCCAAAATGTGCTACTCGGCACAGAAATAGAGGGACAGTTGTCAGGGTCAGAATCAGGCCCTCCTGGGGGTCTGATCCACAGAGCGCCCGCTGGTGCCCACCAGCAGCGACGCCTCTGAACCCAGAGCTGCCCTCTCAGCCTGCAGGGGCGCTGGGAGAGACCTTCTGGAAAGGACGCCTCCGTCCCGAGGGCTGCTCCAGCGAGGGTTTTCTGAGGCCGAGTGTGTTTACAGCTGCTGCCGCCCCTGCTCCGAGTCTTGTTTGCATTCCACTCCAGAGTGCGCCGCATTCCTGCGCCGTCTGCTCGCCTCTCCCCTCCCGGGGCTGTGCGCCCTGGGGTGCAGGGCCGTCTGGCCCCTTCGCATGCCCAGGGCCTTGCCGCGTCCAGTCACAAGTGGGCACTTAAATGTCCACCTTTGAAGCACGTGCTGGATGGAGTTTCTCAGCCTCGGCACTGCTGACATTTCGGGCGGGACAACTCTTAGTCATTGGGGTGGGGTGCTCCGCCGCACACTGCAGGACACAGAACAGCGCCCCGACATCCCCGCCCTGGGCGCCAGCGGTCCGAACCCCCCACCCAGGGTATCTCCAGACACTGCCAGATGACTGGACACCAGGAACAGAGAGGAATGCACACACATGCACGCACAGAGAAACGCGATGCTTGTCATTTATTGGTTTACACTAGGGCGCCACTTAACCTTCTGAGAACCGGGTCGTCGGGGGGCTTCCCCGCCGTGCGACCACTGCAGAGCGCACACCCACCTAGGCCGCCTAGCCTGTGAGCTCCCAGCTCTGTGGTTCGCCTCGTCGCACACGTGGTCGGTCGCCCACCAAACGCCACGCGGTGCAGCGCTGCATCTCTACAGCTTCTCTGAGTGGGCAGCCAACACACAGCCAGGGTACAAACCGAACGAACAGAGGGTGAGCAGTAAACGGTGAGACTCTGCCCCTTTCCCTTCTGCCAAGCACTGTCCGTGCAGGAGAGGTACTCCCATACACCACCGCCAACGGCGATGGAAACTGGTAGAACTTTCTTCTCGGACAACATAGCAACACCCACCGAAAATTTAAATGCGCACGACCATGTTGCTAAGGCCTAAGAGTCCGTGTAGGCCCAGAAGTCCTAGGTGGAAACCCTAACGCCCAAAGCCGGGGTGTCAGTGGGTGGGGCCTTCGGGTTGATGAGGTCAGGGGGTGGAGCCCTCGCGAGGGGGACCAGTGCTCTTCCCAGAGATCCCTCCAGTCACTGGGGAGCGGTGGGCACCGGCGAAGAGAAGCTCCCGCTGCCCCCGCCCCCAGTCACCCTGGCCTCCGACTCGCGGCCCGCAGACCGGGAGCAGCAAGCCGGTCTGTGGCGCCCCGTGACCCGTGTGTTCTCATTCTTAGGGACCGCAACACACAGAGAGGACCTTGCACTGTCCCCGGGAGACGGACTCGCACGGGGGAGACAACAGAGCCCACCGATGCCCACGCCCGCGTCGACCCCGATTCTCTGAGAACTTCACTGGGTCTTCTAGGAAACAGCAAGATGACGGTCGGCGTGGTCCTCGGCTTCACTGCCTCCCCAAACCACTGTGGACAGATGCCGCTGCCCAGTGAGGCGGCTGCGCAGTGAGCAAGGCGAGCGGCAGAAGCAAACTGCGGGCGATCGCCCACAAGGACAGCCGGCGCTGAACCGCCAGGGCCCGACCGCGCGGCAGGGGTGAGTCGTGCCCAGCGAGCCCCGGCTCCGCGCTGTCGTCCCGGCAGGCGGGGGGGGGGGGGGGGGGGGG